>JALHLI010000016.1:5823217-6310717 GCA_023349425.1 Anthopleura sola | reverse complement strand
TATGAATAATAGATCACTTCAAAATAGGACTTCGTATTATATACATAATTCTTAGAAATAAAAGGTTCCGACTCCCACTATCATCATGAATTTGAGATAAAGCTGTTTTGTTGCCAACATAGGCAACCGTAATCTTCTAATGTACCTAATTTTGTGTTATATTGCTTTAATATGATTTCTACTAAATACCCTCTTACCTTGTGTGCATGCAAAGGGTTTACGCTACATCAACACTACTTTGAGACAACAAGTCATAAGAAAAGTGATAGGCATCGCTGGTGATCTCTTCAGAATCAAGTGATTGACACATAGTGACTGTTATCGTCGGAATTCTAATGAAAGGATAGCTAGATAATGAAACCATTAGAGGGAGACAATATGGACCTTAGCGATATTACCAGGTCAAATAGTGAAGCTTAGACGCTAAATTGAAATAATTAAAAACCTATTGCTTAGAAAAATTAACAGATTAAGACCATCAAACTGGAAGTGTTATTGCACCAGTTATCGGAACGGTCAAAAAAAAAAAAAAAAAAAAAACGCAGCCAGCTTGCAGAAGTGGACCACAATCTTAGACCAATTATAGTTTACACAAATGGTCGGTAAAACACTGAACACGTTTGAATACAACCAAAAAGCATTCTGAAATCGCTTTAATATTCAAGATCGACCAGAACTTCAGATGCCTGACTCATCCCGTGCAGTTGATACCGAATAAGAAAATGTATAAAATTTTTGACAATAACCAAAACATGCTCTATCTACTTCTTTCAATCGATGTTTCGGGAGGTCAAGAAGGTTTTGATTCTTTTATTCTAGCACAAAAATACCAAGCAGTACAAACTAAAGTGCCAAAAATCCACTCACTGAGAGGGTGTTGAAACTTTGGTATAGATGGAGAATTGGCTGATGGCTGCTAGGATCCTAGGTCGGAAAAACGCAATTTTAAGTTCAGATTGTGTATCATTTTCGGTTGCTTTAATTTGTAGGGAAAAACACCCGAACAACAAGGGGTCGCATCAGTACTGAGTATTTTTTACTATTTGCTTTCTGTTCAATACTATTTTCGAATACACACCGGAATGTCATGGTGGCCTATAAGAAAGAAAGTTCCAGAGCTTCAACCAATCAACTAGCTTCACAAGAGGCTCAAAGTTGAAGAGTACCAAATAGCAGGAAATTGACTCACAGCTTGATCACGATAGAATTAGTTTGTCAGTTGGCAAATTGTTTTCTATTTTTGTCGAGCACGCCTGGAGAATTGATATACCTATATATTGTTTTAAGGAGATGCAGTCAGATTTGGAATCTGTGAAATGGCGATAAAAACCCAATATTTATGCCCACAGGGTGAACCGTTTATTGATTGATACCTTACAAACTGCATGCTTGGTTTCAGTAATGGAAAGGTCATGTAGTTGATGTCTTGTTGTGTTGCAGTTATTCATTATGTATGCATACAACGGTCTGTTTCAATGGCAAAACATGTTAGTCCATAACACTGTGAATCTGTCACCGAGAGCCTAGATCAGAAAGACTACCAAGTAGGCGGGGGGAAATTGTGAAGAAATTGTGAGGGCTTCTTGAGATTTAGGGCTACAATAGCTATGGGAGGTAATTAACAAGTCATTTGGTAAGCATCATTACTGACTAATGGAGCACTTATAACTATGAACCGTGAAAGGTTAGAAAAAGAAGAGAAGAGAAGAGAAGAGAAGAGAAGAGAAGTGAAAACAAGACAAGTACCGCGACACAGGACTCATTGATCAACAGATTAGTTAAAGAATGATGATTGGTTAGGGAAAAAGGAAAGAAAATACCGGATCTAATTTTAGACATATCTTAAGTTTTAGATCATATCATGGTTTGGCAGAAGTCAAGACTTCTATTAGCTGTCTCTATGTTTTAATTAACGATTAGGCCAGAAAAAATAATTTGAACAAATAATAAAGCTGTTCTATAGCTAACTAGAGGACTAAGTACCTCAGCTGCCTTGACTTTCTTCCTTCAGTCTGTTCAATCTATATTGACCTTACGAGCAACGATCATGATATGATAAAGATTAAGGCCGTAGAAGATGAAATTATTATAAAACACTACATTTTAAAAGCTTCTAGTTCTTTGTCTCAACCCGTAGTTTCCTTAATTCTATGTCATCCAACCTAAAACTTACCTTTTTCCAGCGATTTGCTTGGCAGCTTGAGGCTAAGCCGAGACAGGATGTCCTTACAACTTGAACGAGTTTTAACTGAATAAGTCGAATATTTCCTTGGCGTTTATATATTTTCCTAGCACGACCTTTATAAAAGATATCGATTTCAAGTTGGTGAAAAATTACATGAACAATTATTGCGAAGACAAGTGAGACTAGCTTTTATAAATAACGTCGAAATGCTAATTTATTTATTAACTTATCACATTGAAGATCTTAGTGTTCAGAGTCTCAGCAATAATTACCGTTTTAACTAGACATCCGTATGCTGATAGATAGAGGTTGATTCATAACTTACTCCTCAATCATGACAACATCTACTTGTTCAAACACATAAACGACAGGTTCATGAATTTGAAATATTTTTCTAATTTAGTTAGCTCGTTCTCCCCTGTAGGCGTGAACAGACTTCAAGTCTTAATTAATGAGTAGCCATTACCAGACCTGTAATGCGCCATCAATTCACTTGACTGCTATTGCGGTAAACGATAATAAACATTAAAAGGAACCACCAAACTGGTAAGAATCTCTTCCAAATCAGCAACCAAATCAATTTGCTTATATGTCAATGAAAACTTGAAGTTTGCCTAATTTTCTGCGTGTGGCGTCAAAACATTTAACTTTAAATGGCGTTGGTCTACTATTGGTTACTTGTTTTCATATCTTTAACCTTATCTGTCCCTGCCTTGAGTAGCTTCACGTACCACAGTTAGATTTGAATAGACCTATTTACCTTTGTATGGAAATTGTCCATTTCAGACCACATGACCCCCCCTCCCCCGGGGATGGGGGCACTGTCATATATAGCCTATACGGGTATGTTCCTCTTGATAGCTATGGTTTTTCGGGATTTTGGTCTTAGACAGAGTATGCGGTTTCCATGATATTATGTTTTTCATCATCATCATTAATTAAGTATACTTTATTGTGTAATCATCACCAGCTGATCGGAGAAAAAAATATTAGCCAATCAGAATCGAGAAAATTTGCAAAACTGAAGTGTCATTCATAGTAGCCTGGCGACTCGGGAAACGGTTATTTCACGAATTCTTTGTCTTATTTCCCAACTCAGTAACTGAATATCAAAGTAAATGTATAAAAAAATATCAAAAATTAAACCTTTCCTGAAAAATCTAGATTTATCTCAGATCGATATAATTTTTTTTTTATTAAGTCAATTTTCCATGACACCACAGGTTTTCAGTGACGTCATTCCTACGTCCCTTTTTCAGATAAGCTGGCAGGGAGTAAATTTACGAACTTGGAGCGTTCACTGGGTTGCCTGTGCAAGTATTCTAGAGCTCGATGGTGAACATTCCAAGACTCGCCAAATCACCAAGCTAATCCTTACTTATTTCGCACAAAAGCTTTCCTTTCCTCTGGAGAACCACTTTTCTAGTAGGACAACAGCTTTGATTACGTTACTTCCGCGTTTTAACGAGTATTGAGTTACTTGTTTACCTAGACTACCTCAAAGACTAGCATGTCTAATGAAATAACTATATCTATTTCAGGATCGAAACTGCTCACCGCCAAATAAGCTTTTTCATAACAAAATGAAATTGTGGTTATAGAGCATTTTCACCCACTCACTCAGTAGTCATATGGTTGTACCAAGGAAAAGAAATGTTAAGCTTATCATGAGTAAATAAACTGTGAATAACGAGACCTCAAGTCATTTACTGAGTCTTTACTATCACCACTATATACAGTTACAGATGAATGTTTAGCTTTCTCAAAGATATCACAGTCACTGAATGTATTGGACGGCACAATTTCTTGGCTGCGACGGCGCGAGTTCGTTGAGTTGTGCGGATAAATTACATGTTACAGATCAGTTACATCAAGACAAATAGTTACTTTTATTGATACAAGAATCTCACACGCATCAGTCTCAAACATACATTCATAAACTGGTATAAGCACGATTCAGAGATAGCCATTGTAAAATATTCACATTACCTTATATGCAGCGGTGTGTCTTTCAGTTATATGTTGTCTAGTCCCTTAAATCTCAGTTTCTCCTTCTAGTCAACTTTTGGGGATCTCTCCTATATCGTAGCTACTCAACTCAGTTACTCAACTCCAAATTCTGGCGCGTGCTCGACTTAAGGTAATTCCGTAGAAATAAATCCAGACATAGAATTTCCCTGAAAATTCGTACACTTATTAATCAAGTTATAGTCATTCCAGAAATAAAATAAAAATGGGGGGTAACCGTGCTTGTTTCGGCGCTAAATGACGTCAAATTTCGATGTTTTGGGTGACGTGTGAGAGCAACATTCGAAGCATAAAATGGAAGAAAAATACTAATCATTCGCAGGATGTCATTGCTATCTTTGAATTATTGATATTATTTTCATTTTAATATATTAAATTTACATTCAGATGCCAAAACTCGACCAGAAAATGAAGCTGTAGTAAAAAATAGCGACGTTTCATTAGTGTGTGCGTACTTCGATATGACACGATACTATTGCCTTTTCAGGAATATTTAAAAATCTGGACATAGAATTTTGTTTAAATTCAGATATATTATGGTAAACCTATTCCGTATTGATTTACTGAAATAAAAAAGATAGGTAACCGTGCTCGTTTTCTCGCTACAGTTCACTAAAGCACGAATTTTGTCCTCGAAATGTAGTTACCGAGAGGGGACTAGGGAGAGTTTAACACAAAAAAATATAAAAAGACTGTGATCTCTTTCTAAATTTCTACAAAACTCTCATATCAATGCCAGATAACCTTCGTTTGATAATTTGCTGGTTGTTTTGGTTTGTTTTCTGTATTTTGTGTATTTTTATCAAACCGTTTTTATCAACCGGCCGCCATCTTGGAATTGTAATAATAGCCATTCAGCGCGAGCTCGCGCTGGCTAAAATCGTGCGCAGTAGCGCGTGCGCAATGCAAAACTACGGAATTACCTTAAATAGCAGCCCTATACCATGATGGACAGATGTCAATCTAAGATAACTTATCTTAACAACTGATAAGGTGTGCACCCCCTGCTGGTAGCTATAGAAGAAGTAATTCCTAAGTTTTTTTTTATAAATTCTTTAAGCAGTGCATTGAAGTAAAGCAACAAATGCCAAGAACAACTAATTGTGCGACTTTCTATCAAAAGAAATCTAAGTTGTGACGAAGTTCGTTAAGAGAATAAGCTAGCTAAACCTTTGGTAACAGTAAACAGAAAATATCGTAAACAACTCATAAACTAGCTAAAATATTAAAATCATATCTAAGCACTTTCCATTTAATGGCGTCTCTGACAACCGCGGTTTCCAACGTAAAATGAATGGTACTGAAAAACTATTTACTCAATGGACATATTTACTCAACAAACAATAAGGAATTAACTTAGCATACACGAAAGATCAACACAATGAAGGTCTTTTCCAGATTCTTATTGTTTGGACATGTAGTACATCTTTACCTATTATTACGTAATTCCTTTTCATGTTCCAAGGATTACAGTAATTGAATAGAATGATAGCTGTGATAATATTGGTAAGAGCAGACAAATCACGACTAAAATTCTTTCTCGATCGAATTATCGATTGGCAGTGTCTGATATACAAAGACACTTGTCAACAGTTAGTCCAGAACTGGACCCACTTTCCTCCCTAACTGATTAATTCATATCGCAAAAATAAAAGGAAAACAGTGCTCGCGCACGAAATACAAAGAATACTGAGAAAAGTGGGTCCCACTTTTATCTTTACGATTATTACCAGTCTCCTTCCACTACTCGGTTTGTTCTTGTCGCGCGCGCATCGATAAAAGTGGGTCCAGCTCTGGACTAGTCAACAGTGTGAGTTGAACGAATGAAACACACAGCAATTCAATAGAATAAGCTTAATACACATTATGACTACATAAGTAAACAACGATTTCACCTTGAGTCTCAGAGGATTACAGTTCGATCTTATTTTCTGTGCTCTGACACATCTTGTCATCGATGCAAATATTCAAAATAACTTCTTGGAAGTTAAAGTACCACCTTCACAATTGCCTTCAACGCTTGAAGTCTTTTTTGTAACCAGTATTTCAACGGCTGTCTTTCAAAATACTTATTTGTTTAGAAAACATTTTTTTGGACCAGTCAACAGCTCAACTCATGAGGAATATATTCTGAGAATACTGTTAGATGTGTCATAAAAACTTTAAGGTAGTAAATAAAAAGAGATAGAAGATGAGTAAATAATCTCTTGAAGTATTTTCAACTTTCAACTAAATATGCATCAATTATCTTAAGAAAAAAATCAATAACTACTAAAAAACCTTCTGAATTAGAGATTTTTTGTCGTCCATTCTAAATTCTTCATGGTGCTGTCATAACCATCTTCTCATCAATCCTGACAAGACCAAGCTCTTAATCATGGGTACACGACAAATGCTGCAGAAACTTCCCAACTGCCACATCACAATTCTGGGAAAGGAAATTGCTCCATCTACCTCTGCTCGGGATCTTGGAGTGCAAGTAGATGCAACCCTTAGCTATGATGAACACATCACCAATATCACGTCCACCTGTATGGCAAGTCTATGCCAAATCAACAGGATCAAGCATCTCCTCGATTCAAGAACTCTAGAGAATGTCATTACATCTCTAGTATTCAGTAAGCTGTACTTTTGTTCAACTGTTTGGGCTAAAACTAGCAAAACTAATGTGCAGAAGTTACAGAAGATCCAGAACTATGCAGCCAGAATAGTTACAGGAACTAGAAAATACGATCATATAACACCTGTATTGAACGATCTTAGATGGCTCTCTGTGTCTGCCATGCTGGCGTTTTATGATGCAATTCTAACTTTTAAATGTTTAAAGGGAATAGCCCCAAAGTATCTTAGTTCACGCTTTAAGACGCGTGCTCATGTTCACGGGAAAAATACTAGGAATAAGAAAAAATTAGATATCCCAGCGTTTAGTGCTGCTGCTGGCCAGCGTTCTTTTATATATAGAGCGGTGAAGTGCTGGAACACCCTCCCTGAAGAAATTACCGAGTGTACGAGTTTACACAGTTTCAAAGCTAAAGCTAAGAGTCACTTTCATACAGTTTTTAAATGAATTTATCGTTTCCTGTTATAATTATACTATGTTTTAGAGTTTTATATCATTATACATACATACATATATATATATAGACTTTTATCATTTCTTTGTTTTTGTAAATTACTGCGGAAGAGCCCTTTGGGAGCATTAATAAAGTTATTATTAAATTCCATTGGGGAAACTACCCATTGTTTGGTGGTCGCTCGAGCAAAACTGGGACCAGTGTATTGAATGAACTAGGTTGTAGTATAAAAATCAACCTACTCCTCTTCTACATCTTCAAAAAGATTTTAAGTACGGATGGACGACTGCCGGACACGGTTTGAAATAGACTAAATGCCCGGCAGTCCGAATTTTTGCAAATAATTTCACAAAACAACTCAATTCGATGCCATTCATCTTCTCTACCTTCTTGAGAAATATCATGCCTTTTTAGTGAGCTTGATAAAGTTCTATTTTAAGGCTTTTTCTGCTCTCGGTATAGAATACGAACGACTTTCTTCGTGTGCATAAGACAATTTTTATCGACGACTACAGGATTTTATCTGATTGCTATGCGATCATCTAATTTATCTTGCAGACACTCTTATTCCTATCCGTTCATCCAATCGTACATTCCATGCATCTCGCGTGGATTGTCACTCCTATGGGTTCATCCAATCCGTCTCCTGTACATTCTTATTCTGACACTTCCATCCAATCCGTCTCCTGTACATTCTTATTCTGACACTTCCATCCAATCCATCTCATGTACAATCTTATTCTGATACGGCCATCCATACCATCTCGTGTAAATTCTTACTCGGATACACCCATCCAATCCATCTCGTGTATATTCTTACTCGGATACACCCATCCAATCCATCTGGTGTATATTCTTATTCTGATGCATCCATCCAATCCATCTCGTGTATATTCTTATTCAGATACGCCAATCCAATCCACCTCGTGTATATTCATATTCCTATGGGTTCATCCAATCCATCTTGTGTACATTCGTATTCCTATGGGTTCATCCAATCCATCTCGTGTACATTCATATTCCTATGGGTTCATCTAATCCATGTCGTGTACATACATATTCCTATGCGTTCATCCAATCTATCTCGTGTACATACATATTCCTATGCGTTCATCCAATCTATCTCTTGTACATTCATATTGTAATGGGTTCATTTAATCGATTTCGTGTATATTCAAATTCCTTACTTCTTACAGCATCGAAATAATTTCTGCCTGAAAAAGTTTACAAACAAAACTATTATGTAACTTTCTACGAATTTAGCCAAGTTTTCCGTTATTGGTGTGATGCTTGTTTATAATACTACAGTTCCTACAAAAAAACGTTAAAAAGGTCCCCATGCGACATAAAACTATCTGGTAAAGTTGAACAAGTTTAATAAACCTTTTGGTACGTAACAGCTGTATAAAAGTTTTATTCTTCAAATTCATTCACTGTAATAGCAGGTAGATTAAGAATATTTTGATTCCCTCAACAGGAACTCTTTGATGATCTTCTCTTTAAGACCAACTTTCTGAACACGCGCAACAAGAGCCCTTGGTTGGAAAGACCACTATGATAAGTAAGAATAATAATTTAATGTTTCAAAGCGTGAGAATTCCATCATCAAATGCGCCAATTTCGTGATTATCATATCTAGAATCCAATACATGGGGCGCACATTGCGATTATTCCTAGAATCCCCTTCAATGCATTTACAGTAAAAATCGAAATGTGCTGATATACTAGCCCTACAATGCTCCCAAAATTGGCTGTGTGAAATGACGGATGTCGACTGTACGCTACCCCTCCCTTTGCAATGTTGTCTAAATGGCCAAAGTTGGGTACCGTGAGCTAGCCACATTCTCAAGGAACAACATTGAATGGGGGGGGGGGGGGGGGGAATTTAGTTTATATAGGAATTTTAAAGCGCTGTTTTTTACATTATGACCCGGCCGAAAAAGGGCGGGGCTGTTCGTCGGAAATTTAAAAAGTGACCTGAGTCCTACAAAGGTGGGCGTGGCAACAATATATTTTTACCCCTAAGAGATACCAGCTCAAATTGGGCAAATTTATAGTTATTTTGTATTTTTAATAGTCCCAAAGACGTAAGTTTCGAACATCTGGTAATATCTTATTATCTTTAAAAATACCCTAAAAGATACCAGCTTTGACTTCGGTGGCCCGAAAAGACACCCTAAACGATACCATACCCCTGATTTTGACCCCTAAAAGATACGTCGAGCACCCCCGCCCTACGACATAAGGGAGTCCCCCCCCCCCCCCCCCCCCCCCCCGGGCATCATGAGGTGGTGTATCAACACTTTTGATTCTTACTCTTTCACTCGTATCGGGCCCCAGTCCCCTCATGAATTTCGGAAAGGCCAATTGGGCTTCCTGTGTTGTTTTATTTCAAGATGGCTGGAAAGATGGCTGCCTTATCGGGTGTTCGTGTTTTGGAGTTAGCAGGACTCGCTCCAACACCGTTTGCAGGGATGATTCTAGCAGATTTTGGAGCAAATGTTACTAGAGTAGATAAATTAGATAGAGTACAGTCCTTTAAGGCACCAGACAGGCTAGCAAGAGGGAAGCGATCAATAGCTCTTGACTTGAAAAGCCCTAGAGGAGTGGAGACTTTCCGCAGGTTTGTTGCTAGATTGCTTGTTAGCTACACTGTTTTTTCATCTTTAATTTTTTTTTCATGTATCAGTCAACTGTGGCTACTTAAAACTGTTAGTAGACTCACAGCTAACCCAAACTCACTACATTAATTCCTTTTGGTAATGTAAACTTCATTGTTCTTCTTAAAAAATAATAGCTCCCACAGCAAACTGCATTGTATATGATATGAAATATTTTGAGTTTAACAATAATTTTCGATATTAATTCAATATCAAGATAATTTAATTCCTTTTTGGTATTTTAGTATTTTTCTAATTCCTTTTTGGTATTTTGGTATTTTTCTAATTTCTTGTGAAAACATTCTTCCATTAAGGTTTATATATAATTCTGTTCATAGTATGTCAAGACATCAGTCTGTTAATCAAAATGTTGTTTCACACCATTATATGTTTCTTTTGATAATTTAAGGTTATGCTCCAAGGCAGATGTTCTGATTGAGCCTTTTAGACCTGGCGTCATGGAAAAACTAGGACTGGGACCAGAACCACTCATGAAAGAAAACCCAAGGTTGATTTATGCAAGGCTGACAGGTTAGTATTATCACATCTTTATGTATATTCATATTTATTTATAAGTAATATTTAGACAGGCAGCCTTCGGAGCTACAGGTCCATGGTTCAATCGTCAGGATCTCTACGTCTGATCAACTTCTTTTTAATCCATGTAGCTTCACCTCTGAATACTCTTAAAACAGAGCCCTGATGGAGAGAGGGGGGTAAAGTGCACACGGTCAGCTTACTGGGATACCAGCCATGTAGCTGAAGGAACTACCAACGTTAAATATAGTTACTTTACCTTAAATTACCTTTAATCCAGTTGAGCTGAGGCTGGTCTGAATGCATGCCTGTACATATGACTTAAGAAAAAAAAATATTGTCCTTATAAATGTATAAGGGCTATGTTGTTGTGGAAAATAATACATGGCTATCATAGATTAGTCCCTGACTAATCTGTTTTTAACATTCTGTAACTGCTTTAGCTAGATAACTACACTCAAAATGTACACAGAACACCCATTTTAATCACTCTTTCTATCAGTGCCAACTTTAAAGCTAAATCTACAGAAAGGAGTAATTGTAAACTGAAACAATGGTAGATTACTGAAACACTTCAACTGAACTCTTGGTTTTGTTTTGCAAGTGAACTACACTAAGTGCATTCCTGGTACTCATAGTGAATGAATAAGAGAAGATGAACTTCATATCTTCAAGCCAGCATGAAATTTTCTTATAATATAAACACATCCACAAACAAAAACTATGCAACGCATGTCATAGCTAGCAGGAAAACATTGGAATTGTCGTCATTGATATGTTCATGTGCGAGGATATGTAAAATATTAATGATGTCACTGAGTTCTTGGATGTAGTTTATATGAAAAATACGAGTGACATATTTTCCAGTAAACACTAGTGATTAACTTTAGATGCAATAGATAAATTTGTACACAGGGTTCCCATTCAATCACAAACATCAACTTTTCTTCCTTATTAGTATACAGCTATTTCAAAAAAAGTTGAATACTGAATAGTGCATTCCAAGACCAAAGGGCATCATTAATTTGAAATAAAAAGTAAATATACAGCGATTAGCTCTATACATGTGTATAGCTAACATTTTGTTTCAGATTAAATGCACTGAAAATAGAATAAATAATTATTATTCATTTTACTTAAGACAATGTTACATGACCCACAATGCCCTTTGGTCTTGGAATGCACTATTCAGTATTCAACTGTTTTTGAAATACCTGTATATATAAGATTGCTTATGTACATTTGTGTTCTAGGCTTTGGTCAAGATGGCCCAATGGCTTCTCAAGTAGGACATGATATAAACTACATAGCCATGACTGGCGTATTGTCACTGCTTGGACGTAAAGATTCTAATCTTATGCCTCCAATTAATTTACTTGGTGATTTTGCTGGTGGTGGTTTGATATGTGTAATGGGTATACTTATGGCATTATTAGAGAGAAACAACTCAGGACAAGGTCAAGTTATTGATTCTGCAATGGTAAGCAGATAGGGCCATCTATTGACATTATTGATTTTATTATTATTATTATTATTATTATTATTATTATTATTATTATTATTATTATTATTTATTATATGATTATCAATGAAATACCTATATTTCTCTATTTCAAAAATTTGATATTTTCACATGTGAAGATAACATGTTATTTTTGCATGTGAAAATATCGTCACTGTGATTACCTTCTTCTTATAGCAGAAAAAAGATTGAAAAAGCTTTCTTTTCTTTTTCATTGATAATCATATAATAAACAGAATATTACATGGGCGCATGGAGATAAGAATTTTATCTTCTTGTGTTGAAAATCTCTAACTTGTTCGCTGCACTCACTCGTGAGAGATCTTTTCAACACTCGAAGATAAAATTTGTATCTCCTCTATTTTATATATTTTATCAAATATTTTCTAATTGTTTAGTAAATTGTAGTTTTGATAATTTTACTTATCATATGTGTATATATATATTTTTTTTTTCCATTTTCCAGAGCCCTACTGAAAATCATTTTAAATGATGTAGGCTTTCTGAATAAAGATTTTATAATCGAATTAATAGTTAGTGTTATTTATGTAAATAGTCCCCTTCACAGTTCCTTCCACCATCTTGAGAGGTAGCCGTGCCATGAGCTTGCAAAGATAGAGACGTGAATAATTGTCCAAGGTGATTAAAAAGATCTCTATCTTTACAAAATCACTGTTCATCTCGCTTTGTTGCAAAGGCACAGCTGCAACTGTCAAATGTCAAAAATGTCAAAATGTTCCAATGGGTTTTTGAGCCGACACAGACAGAGTAATACAGATGCTGGTTTCAGTATTTCCAGATTTATTTGTTGTCCATTAAGCTATCTAAGCCGTAAATCTGAGGCAATCTGAAGCTAACAGTTGATAGGCAAAATGATAATCGGAACCATTACAAATAAATTGACAATTAAACTTACATTTGTCCAGCATCCTACATAATCAACCAGTAACATAAACCCTTCATAACAGATATATGAACTCAAAACAAACATAACTTAGTGTCTTTTGACATGTTCTGCTCCATGTGTTCTGTTATACATGCATGTGCATATTTGGGCACAGGGAGCCCACTGAGAGCTTGGTATTGCTCTGGACAAATAATTCAATCCAAATACATTGATAGATAAAGATACAGCCTAGGTTACATTCTTTGATTCAACAGTTCTGTGCATTCATCTTTTCAGATTGATGGGACTGCCTACATAAGTACATTTGTGTATAAGTCACGTGATTTCTGGCCAGCAGAACGAGGGGAGAATCTCCTGGACACAGGGGCACATTTTTATGACACCTATCAAACACTGGATGGCAAGTTTGTCTCTGTTGGTGCAATTGAGCCAAAATTTTATAATGCTCTGATAGAAGGTAAGAGATCAGTTCAAAATCCATGCCCAAATAAGACTCTAAGCTTGGATCTAACATTTTCCTATTTCAGACCTCATGTCATTCTATTGCGATTAAGATTCTTTGTTTGAGTTGTATCTATAGTCATTTGCCTACTCATGCACAACCGTTAAACAAAGAAAATGATACTCTAGGGAATGACACATGGTCTGAAATGGGAAAATATTACATCCCAGCTAAAAAGATATATTTATCCATCAATGTTCATTGGATAGACAGTACATGCATAGTTTGCCCTGCATTATCATGGTTATGTAATACTAATCATTAATCTGTTCTAGAAAGAGTGATTGAAAGAGATGCATTTTTGTGATCTACCACTCCAAACTATCATCTCACTTTCACAAGGATTCATTCATTGTATCATGTGATTCCTCACACAATGGAAAACATACTGCTTTATTGAGTGTGTACCCCATAGTGCATTTCGTTTTATATAGTATAGTCCATTATAGGGAGTACCCCCCCCCCCCCCCCCCCTCCGGGCGTCGTCCTACTTCAACAGAGTGGTAATTGGTAATTAATTCTTCATCCCACAGGCCTTGGTATTTCTGATGATGATCCCTCACAACAACTCAACTTTAAAAGCTGGCCAGAAAAAAAGAAGAAATTTGCTAAGGTGTTTGCAACCAAAACAAGTGATGAATGGTGTGAGATATTTAAGGGTACTGATGCTTGTTTTACGCCAGTATTATCGCTAGACGAGGCACTTGTTCACCCTCACAATCAGCAAAGGAATACATTTATGAAAAATGGGGATGAATATGAACCTACACCTGCTCCAAAGTTGTCCAGAACACCTGGAATTGGCACTCCAAGGCCTCTGCCTTCTGTAGGACAGCATACCGTAGAGGTCCTTTTGGAGGCCGGGTTTGGTCAGGATGAGGTGAACGATTTACTTAAAAAAGGTGTTGTTGAATCCAAGACCAAGTCATCCTTATGACGTGGTGATTCGGGTTTGGTTAGGATGAGGTGACTGATTAACTTAAAAACAGTGTTGTTGATTCCCAGACGAAGTCATCCTTATGACGTGGTGATTCGGGTTTCGTCAGGATGAGCTGACTGATTTACTTAAAAACAGTGTTATTGAATCCCAGACAAAGTCATCCTTATGACGTAGTGATTCGGGTTTCGTCAAGATGAGCTGACTGATTTACTTATAAACAGTGTTATTGAATCCCAGACAAAGTCATCCTTATGACGTAGTGATTCGGGTTTCGTCAGGATGAGCTGAATGATTTACTTAAAAACAGTGTTATTGAATCCCAGACAAAGTCATTCTTACAAGGTCGGTACAACTTTTGCTTACAACTGTCGCATGAAATCTGCTTACACCACTCTTACCACACGAATTGCATCCTGTAAATCAACCCTACAACTTTTGTGTACGACAAGAAGAAAGTTGAAGTAAGGTGTAGGATTGATTCACACGACGCAATTCGTGTGGTAAGAGTGGTGTAAGCAGATTGCATGCGACAAATGTAAGCAGATGTAAGTTAATTGTACCGTGTAAATCGGCCTTCATGAAGTGGTGATTCTTGGGAGGATAAAATAATGATTAATTTTCTCGATAACTCTTTGTTTATTTTACGAATTGTTTGTTGTTTTCTTGATGGCCAAAAAGTTATGCAAAACACATAACATCGAATATGATACCACTGTAAGATAGGAGGTCAAACATGTTTTTATATTTTCAATCCTTCCTTTAATTCAGATAATGTTTTTAATACATCAGGTCATGCTATTTCAAATATGTTGGAATACCTTTGATACATCGACTAAATTATTATTTTTAGTTCTTTTAAGAAAAGCAATTCTGTTACTTCTGAAAGCATTTTCCTTAAGGCGCGATTACACGAAGCAATTTTCTCTGTAACTTTCGCATTGCGGCGTGTAACCTACAGCGCAATTTGAAAAATGTTGCGAGGCAAGTTGCAGCAATCGTTGCGAAAAGTAGAATTCGTTTATACTTTTGGCCACGATTGCGTCTCCGTTGCACCGTGTAAACCTACTTGCAACTTGTTTCACAACGCCGTTGTGAGGCAAGTTGAAGAGAAAATTGCTTCGTGTAATCACGCCTTTAAGGTTTTTGGTATCTTACTATTTGTGTCACATCTACTGTATATATAGGTGCATTGCATATCCAAGATTAGTGCATTTTTGATGAATAACTTCAGTACATTCTAAATTGATCGAGATTATCTACAAACTTGTATCCCAAGATTCTTCTGAGGCAGATAGAGCATCCAGGAGTCTTTTCTTGATCAACGATGTAGGGTTTTCAGAACTTTCTTGAAGGCAAAGGTGAAAAACATCTGTAATCTGTAGAAAAAAAGAAAAGATCGAGAACAAATCATAATTAATTGTGCAGGCTTTTATTCAGGCCGTTATCATAAGAATAATAACTAGACGCTAATGAAGCGTTAACTCGGGTTTCGTTAAGGGAGGACGTGGCAAAAACGCGTGACCACGTGATTTGCGTGGTGGCGATGGGCGTGATGTTTTTAAAATTTTTGGTAACGCTGTATGAAGAATGTTTTTTTTCCATAGCAAAATCTCTTGTTCAAATTTTAAAGCGTCCCCGATAGTAAAACGGCCAATGGAGATAAAATAATTTTTCGATTTTTCCTCTACTTAACAATTAGAAGGCGAACTCGAGGTTTCTATCGGCTGATAGTTGACGAGGGGCTCCGGCCCCGAGTCAACTATCAAAGCCGATAGAAATCGAGAGTGAGTCTTCTAATTGTTTTAGTAAAATTCTCAACGAAACTATACAATTGCAAACACAAAAATCGCGAAGGGAAAGCCGCCATTTTTTTCCAAAACAAAGCCGGCTTTCTCTACCCACTATCTATCGGCTGATAGATAGTGAGTACGTTAGCCAATCAGAATGCAGGATTTGCAATAGTATAGTAGTAGAATTTTACTAATGTATATTATAATTACATCATTTTTATCAGCTTACCGGAGAGGAAAGGAAGCGGGGAGGGAGAAGGGAAAGGATGTCGGTATTTGGTAACTGACTGAAGAGGGTATACTTTCCTTCTCTAATATTTCATCTCAGTCTCTATTTAAGACAAGTAAACGTATTTCCAGCATGTTTAAAAGGTAACGAGAGCTCCCCCACTCACCAATCCTATATACTCTATTATTTCTTACCAAAGTGTTCCTTTTGGGTTCAAAGTCCCCCTTTATTAAAACATTTTAAATTCTAGTAAGACATTAGTCAGTGTTGCGTTACTGAATTGTCAACGCGTATTAGATTTCTACTTGACCTACTAGAGTACCTTTCAAGCCTAGCTGATGAAATAAACATATCTATTTCAGTATCGAAACTGTTCACTGCAAAACAAACGTTTTATCAATGTAAATACTCTTAGCCAAAATGTGTTTAACTGGTAATTTGTTTTTCCCTCATTTTTTGTTTTTTGTATTTTCATAAATGGAAATATTCAAGGAGTCTTGGCAGTTCGCTTTCTTGTAGATCACTATCAGCTCGTCTGACTTCTACAAGTTCTTGGGGTCAGCTTTCATCAAAGCTTTGTTTGTCACTCGTTTTGTAGTTTGTCTCTCGTTCTGTAGTTTGTCTCAGTATATTTTTTTGTATCTGAGATCTGGTAAGATCTAGTTTGATCATAGCTAGGTAGTTTATAGATTCTCTTAGTCTATTTTGTCTAGTTCTACGATTCTCATACCGTAGTTTGCTCATAGATTTTCAAAGATAGCTCATAGATTCTCAGACTTCTCTCTTTGAGTATGTGGACCAACCCGTTCCAAAATCGCTCAATAACATCTTTTAGTGTGTATTACCACGTACGGTGTGTGTGTTTGTGAGTAGTTTAAGCGTAGCGTTAAAAAACCTAAAGACAATAGTAACATGCCTACAGACAAACTAGTACTTCACGAACCCTGAACGAATGAATTAATGGTGACACAACACTAAAAACTATAAACTGAATACAACTTCCTAGAAGTTCATTTCAGCGTCATAGTTTTCTGTTGAGTTAAGCTTACTAGTCATAGTTTTGTCAGTCTTTTCGAGGTTTGTAGTAAAGTTTATAGTACGACGAACCGAAGCAGAAGGAGATCATTAGCATGCGGTTATGATTCTTGCCCCCAGTTGCCAGCGACTCAGCTAGGAACGCCTGGGACCATGACCGCCCTTTTGGCGACCAAATACGACGAAGAACGGTCTGCATTTTAAGACTCGGTGGTTCCACAGGAATCCCGAGTAATTATAATAATTATAGAGATGTACGTCTTGGTTATAGATTTACAGGTTTGGTCTGTTTTACACCGGCTGGAGAGACATTTTAAAAGATTTTTTTAAGAATAAAGTTTACATTTTAATCTGTCGTATACTATTCATTGAAGCATAGCACCGAAGGGTTGTAGAGAATGCAAAACAATACCGATGAATTTCTAATGGACTACACAGTTGACGATACGGCGGCCATCTTGGTAGGGGGCAAACATGCGAAGCTTTGTTACAGCAATGACATCAATTAACATTAACAATTCACCACAAGACAATTTGACAAAAGATTAATTAACAAGACAGACATGAAAACAAAACAAAATACGAAACTCTATATTATTCACCATCTTTGCTTTGTTTTGCCCCCTGGACGCCCCATAATGCCTTGCGATTCAAGATGACCGCCGTACCGTTGAAGTAGACCATTGGAACATCTTGGCAGAATTATAGTCTAACTTATAGATTATTACATTTATTACATTTACTATCGAAAGGAGCGGGTAATCGTTAATAATAATAATTAAAAAAAAACTACAAGTAGTGAACAAAACTATATATGTGTAGAATGTGTAGAATATAAAATACGAAATAATGTTTTAAAAGGAAGATATATATAGTACATACCTCTGTGTACTGATTATATTCTCCACAGTAATCCAGCAAAAACTGCAGTATTTGTCCAAACTGCTTTACATCCTGGTTATACCAACAGCCATCTTCGCTGACTTTTAGTTTCGTCGCGTTTGAGAAATTTGCCAGTACAGCTCTAATGGATGTGTTCTTTTGAACATGGAAAAATAAATCAGAAATAGAAACGAAGGAAGAAAAATAATTGCAAGTTTCCTGCGACAAACCCCTATCTACGGTAGCAGTGATAGCAAACTGACCTACCCTGATTGTTTACGGTGCTTCCTAATCACACGCGCGAAATCGATCAATTTGCTGTCGCGACGAAGTTGGTTTTGGTGAATGCCAATCAAGGCGTTTCTACAACATTCCACGTGGCATGTGCCTTAATAACTTGGTGTTTTTCGTCAATGTCATGGAAACACTTGGATCGACGTCCAATAAAACTTTATTCTATCGCTTCTAACGGAGATTCGCGCGTGTGATTAGGAACCGCTGTAAGAAAACATGTTTGACCTACTCGTGATTTACATGGACCAATAAGAATTGACGTCGGATTGACTTCATTAGTACATATTCCACAGCTTTCCAGGTGAGAGATGCCAGAGATAACATCGATAGCCAGAGAACACACCATTCTGAAGGTAAGGAAGCTCTCGCTTTCAACAAAGTCTTGCAAACTTGTGCTGGACACAAAATTATAGCAAATTCTATAGCAGAAAGAGAACAGAGGCCTGAATGCAAATTCCTATTTTCAATTCATAATTTTAAAAACCTGAGTCAAAACTATATTGATAATGGTTAAAAAGAGCCTTGTTTCCCACCAATATTTCAAAGTTTATATATCAATGTTCTACTCTCAGCAGCATACTAGTTTAACAACTCATTGTGATATCTGAACTAGGACGGTGATCAGGTGCTGCTCTGACCTTGTTCTGGCACAGTAGTTGCTCAAGGACTGTGCATATACAACATACTTGGGTCTTCATTGAAAAGTAAAGCAGACCAGTGTGTTGCATGGGAGTTAAAACTAATGTAGTGGATATTATTAGCAAATATAAGGGATCCGATGGCTATAATCCTCAAGGTTATACAACAGTTGCTAAGGCAACTGAACGCAAGGTTAATTTCCTACAACGAAAAGAGCTAGTTTAAAACTTGCCATATTAATTGGGATTTGGGGGGGAAATGCATTTTTGCTATTTTCCCGCCCCCTCCCCCCCCCCAAGAAAAGTGACAGAAGTGATTGTAAGCACACATAATATATTACTTACAAGCTGTTTTCTCTCATTCGCGGTACTTGGACTTTAGTTTGGTCTACTTCATGATTACAGTCTAGAAAGATACCACGGGGAAAAACCCGCAATTTCATTAGTCATGAATAGTATAGCTGATTATTGATTAGGCTGTGATGAATTTTGTGGCAGAGAAGTAAAGTGAACCCTACTCTTTGTTTTAGGGAATAATATTGAAAGTACCAGTTGTGCTGGCATCTGGAGGGATTCAGCCTCATTCAAGACAGGGCACGTTATCAGATTTCTATTCTCGTCAAAAGGAGTGGTCTTCATTTCCGGCTACTCTTTCCAGCCGACACACAGAATGCATGTATAAACAAAAAAATCGTTTTACCTAAGACGAGACTTCAATAAGACGCGAAACGATCCACTTGTACGATCGTGTCTTACATCAGACGCGAAGATCACGTATAAACGGTTCGTGCCGACACTAGAGAAAAACGTTTGCGCATGCGTGGCTTTCAGCACGCTTTTCAAGAATTTATAGAGTTTTAGTGAGAAAATAAATGCTTGTTTTCTCCGAGTATACACAAAATTTCGTGGGTATACTTTTATGAGACCAAGATAATATGTTAATAAAGACAATATGAAAGAATTAGCCTTAAGTTTCAAGAACTGCTCTTAAGTTTTGGCATTTTGTAAAGGCTATTCTTCAGGCAAGTGTGAAAGTCAAATTTGAATATTTTTACAATAGCACGAAGACGCTTTTGACTAATTTGCATACGGACTTAAAGCATGCGCAGACGTTTTTCACGCGTGTCGTTCGTGCCTTGTTTGGGCTGATTTGTTTATACAGCCTCGTTTCCATGTAGTGTTGCGTACGCGCACATTGCATTAGCATCTTAGCTAAGACGCGAGGGCCGTTTATAGGGACATGTGCTCGTCTTATTTAGATAAGCTCATAACCATCTTAATTCTTAAATAAGACGAGTCTTATTCAAAAATACTGGATGCGAATAATATACGGTCAATTCGCGTCTTTTGCAAGATATGAAAGGCGCACGTTATTTCCCCCGTATAAGTGGCCCTATTATGTCTAGATATATCTGATCTGGACTTAAAGAGACTTTGAGGTTCAGGCGATATTAATAGTTGTATTGATAATCTTTAGATGCATTAGATATCCCTGCGGTTGGTTATGGTTCTGGCCATATTCTACGAATAAGGTAAGATCGATGTTCATATATAGTTTATTGTATGTACCTGAACTATGCCATCGATACGCCAGAATATTTGGATGCTCCTCTTCCTCGATTTCTTTTGCAATTTCTGACACAATATTAACTTCTTTGGCCCATTCTTCTCTTGTTAAAGGATTAAAGTACTTTATCAGATTTAAATTGGGCGATCCTTTCGACTCTACCATTGCCACGACGTATCCCTACAAATTGAGAATGCAAACAGTAACTAACTATTTTATTTCGAAAAGCAATGCACCATCACGTGACAGCAGCCATGTTAAGGGCAGGAACAATACAATTGCTTTACACGAGAAAGAATTCAATTCCCGAGATCTAATAAAAAGGGATTTTAATGCTCTGCCATCTAACATTGCCACCGGCACGTGAAGGTGTAAAACCCCTATAGTCGGTCTGCAGAACAGAGCCTCTTTTAATGGGGATATTGCGTGGTTCCAGGTCAAGATTGACTGTTATTTGCTGTCCCATGAACACAGATTTTAGGTTGGAGTACGTTTGTTTACTTACCATTCCATCGGGCCTGTCGTACTTCAGTATGTTTGGTTCTTCCACCAGTATTATCCGAAGTTTTTCCTTTACGAAATCACTTTGTCTAGAAGCGCCATTCTTCATTGTATTCATTTCCAGACCTTTGTTGCTGTGTTTCTCTATAGCCTTTTCAATATTCGTGCTTTCACTTTCACAAAGCCGTGTCCGTCTCTGACCTAAAAATATATACATTTTATACTAAGGTTAATACTGAACAGTACTTGCATGATTATATTTTACTATAAGTATAAATTATTTTATGTGAGTGAGTTGTTTACGTATACACATTCAGTTAAAGGAGCACGCTAGCTCACAAAAAATACTTTCATGATGCATCCGATACACTTGCTCGTCCTTAACGTTAACACTATAAAGGCTTCGCGCCATCACGTGATGGCAGCCATGACAGGAGGCAGGAACAATTTAATCCTTTATAATTTGATTTTCATGAGAAAGAATTCAATTTCCCAGGGCTAAAAGACTGTATTGTTATGCCTCCTGTCATGACTGCCATCATGTGATGGTGTAAAGCCTTTATAGGTGGTTTATAGGTGGTAGCTGCCTAACTCGTTTAGCTTTCTAGCTATTTTAGGTACCTAGCGATGTGCTCGCTTTTTTGCAATTTTTATATATTATTCAATGTAATTTTCATTTTATTAAGAGTGCAAATAAATTGTTCTTGTTGTTATTGTTGTTGTTGTTGTTGTTGTTGTTGTTGAACTCAACCAGCAATAAAAGCACTCGCTGCAATAGCGAGGAACTCTACTCCTGGGAGACACCTGTTAAAGAAATGCGTTTAAAAAGCTAAACTGGAAAAATTGAAAATTCCGATTACTTTTAGAAGGATCTGACTTTATATTTTAAGCCAAATTGAGAAAATGGTGTTTGAACAGCAACAATCCTATAACTAATCGCCAACCTTTGATCGATTTCTTCAAATCATGAATAATTCATAAGCCTTTGATCCAATTGGAGTGGCCATACACGTCACGTGCATGAACCTTTATACTCGCCAGTCTTCTTTATTAGTAATTTTTTATATAAAGAATACTAATAGTTTAATGAAGACGACTTTATCAGAGATGAAGAGGCGTCCGAGTTTAGATGAAGATTTAGGGCCTAATCGAGGTCAGTCTCTCTTAATGATATGGACGACCAACATGCACGAAATCACAAAACAATAAGGTTCCAATTCTCAGGCAGATTGAAATTATTTTGTCTCGTCCTCTTTTGACGTCACGTGAAATGATTCTATAGCGGTTACGATAATTACTGATCATTACTGATCTACTGCTTACCTTTTGGTGGTAAAACACCTGATGTATGACTAGGATGATCCGCACTGGAAGCATTTTTGTTCCTTGATCTGCTTTTGCAAACCGATAGGTCAGAGAAAGTGTAAAGAAAAGGATTGATAGAGGAGTTAATCGGAAGAACAAATACTGCAAACCAGACGTACACTTGTTTTGATGGATCGTGGAAGGATCCCGTAAGGGACAACATTCCGATAACAATAACAGGCATCCAACAAGCAAAGTCAGTAAGGATGATGCATATGACTTTCTTTGCAAGCGATGACTCTCTATTCATTGCAGTGGATCGAATAGCACGTGACGATTGCCGAACTCGGACAAATATTGCAATGTAGGCAATGATCATGAAAGTAAAAGCTGCGAAATTAACCGCAATGAAGAACACTACTGAATATTCCCAGCCAGCAGGTCGATCCGGGCTGAGTTGCATGGGTAGACAAACCGATGACCGTCCATAAAATCCAAAGTCGGCTTCTTCGTTCTTGAAGTATTTTGTGATACCTGATATGGGAATAATTGAAATACCCAAGCCAAAAAACCAAACACAAGCGCAAATCCAGAATGTCTTCCGTCGGGTCAATCGTTTGAAAGTAAAAGGGAAAACGATACAAATTAGTCTGTCTGCAGTAACAACGGTTAGAAAAATCACCGAGGTCTCGCTTGATAACATGGATATCATTCCTGTAATCTGACAACCAATCCCTGAACGCCATGTTATGTCATGTTTGAAGTATTCACCCTTCCACTTGACATCCATTACTGCAATAATGAGTAAATAAACTCCCATCAAGAAGTCAGCTACAGCAAGATTCGTCAATAACAATGTATGAACTTGACTATCCCTGGTGTTCCGGCTAAATATCCTCCATCCAATCACAAAGATGTTGCCAAACAGAGCCATCAAGCCAAGAATCCAGATACAAACCCGAAGGGTCTCGTTCTTCATTAAGTCATCACAGCTGGAAAAGCCATTTGCTGGTGACTCACATTGGAGCCCTTTTATAGCTTTTTTGGCGTAACAGCAATATATGAAATCATCCAGATTCCTATAAAGTATAATGTAGGGTGTGAGCCATTATGTAACCTTTTTCGCTTAAGCCAATAGTCTTTATTTTCATATAGACCATATGCAAAAAGCCATAGGAATAGAATATGCCTTTCCATAATAGCCAATGAAACAGCATGCATAAATTAGTAATTGGGTAAAATTTCAGTGCTCTAGCACAAATACCTGAAATGTTATAGTTTTGTGAAAATAAGAAGCGAGGTCCGATCGACCTAGTTTTCATTCCGAATGCCTGAATCTATCAAATAGTATACAGCTTTTTCAAAAAAGGTTGGTGAAGCCATGCATGTTGCATGTTGCATGTTGCATGTTGCATGTTGCATGTTGAATACTAAGCCCGAAATACAGTATGGGTAACGTACGTGAATTCAAGCAGGCAAAGGTCACAACCATATGGGATTTTACCAAACTTTTCTGCAGGATTTTTCAGCATATTAATTTCTCTTTGTACTGACATTTGAATATAATACATTGAAGTTTGGTAAGCAACATGGTAAGAGCAATAAAACCTTCACAACCCTGAAAAGCATCTTTTCGAAAAACCCACGCATGTGCATTCGGCATTTTGTTACGAAGTGTTTTAATATGGAAATCAAACTGCTAAACGAAGCAATTGCAACCACATTGAACCAAACACATAATAGGTATCATCGACGGAAATGTTGAATAATTATTGCTAATGATCATCTGCACTTACAAATATTTTAGGCCTTGAAGATAATCAAACGCATCAGGCGTAACGTAGGAAAACTTGTTGTTGCTTAGATTCCTTTAAAGAAAAACGATAAAATGCATCATCACAAACATCATTACTGCAAATAGCTTGCTAGTCATTCGATTCACACATTCATATTTGATTAAAAAGGCCTTGCAAAACATCTTCATTTGAATATATTTGTTTTGTTGGGAGTATCACTGGAGGAAATTCGACAAGTTTTAGTTTTATTGAGAAAAAAACGGATACTCACAAAAACTTTAAATTTTCAAGTCCCTGAAAAGATTTCTTTGATAATGTTTTTATTTTGTTGCTAGCAAGATTTCTGAAAATGAACAAAATGGTTATATCTTATTAAAATCACTTTAAAAAGTAAAGAAATAATTTCAAAGTTCAGAAAATTGGATAATATTTGGCGTCCCATGTGTCAGTGGTGATTTAAGACTCGAGATTGTACATGGACATGACATTGGTAAAAACGAACAAAATGTATCTCTTACTGAGCAGAGCAACACGTCATCAAATATATACGTAAATATTGCTTACGCTCAAATATGACCTTATCACTGAATAGACAGCTATACTTACATCAACTGAAGCCGATTAAGATATCGAAATACACCATCAGGCAAAGATGAAATCCGGTTGCCTTGGAGATACCTGAAGAGAACAAGAAATTTTGAATTTTGTTCAACTAATTATCTGCGCGCGCGTAAGTTGGAAACATGCTTAAAACCTTCAGTCTCTCCATGAAGCAAACAGCTATATATGCCATAAAAGAAAAAAGTCAATGTTTAGCTGGGCGTATTTCTTTATTCCTGTTGTCTTCGCCCCTCTGCAGAGCAGCCATCGTCTTAACTGCACTACACTACATTTTTCTACAGACTCACGCGCCCAACGCGGAAGTTTCGCGCCGGGAATGTCTTCTTCTGTTAAAATTACCGATGAAATATCTTCTTGTTTATCTTTGCTCTCGTTGTCAGCCATATTACTTCACTCTTTCCCCTCAAATAATCCTGCATTCTTTGCGGTCGCGACTCGAACCCAGTCCCCGGCTCGTTTAGAATATGGCAAATTGCAATTTTCAATTGAGAAAGAAAACGAAATCAATCAACTTACAAGTGGGTTAGGTTTTTTAAGTCTTTGAAAAGCGTCGGTGGTATAGCTTGAATTTGATTATGACGAAGGCTTCTGATAAAACAAAATGAAAAGACACAACTCTAATATGATTACTAAACCCTTCCCTGTGGAGGCAGGAAAAGGGATTGAAGTTATTTGTTGGTTATTTTACGTACTACTTACAAGACATTTAAACTATCTAGTTCCGAGAAAGTGTCTTTGTCTAGTTTGCCAATAAGATTCTTTCCGAGATCACTAAAAAGAAGATGGAATATTGATATTAGCAACAATAAAAAAGTTGTACACGGTTTCGACACGTATAATAATAAGTAAAAATTTGACGTCATCACTGGTAGATGCCATCATGAAAATGATCGAAGACTAAAAGACAGATGTCCTTACTATAGACCCCTTTCACATGACGTCAAGCAGACTCATTTGGAGGACAAAACAAAAGAATCTAAATCCATTCCGACGTGCTTGCAAGGGGTCTATATATGTAGCAAGAAAACAAAGATCAAGGCGGTGTGATAAGACCAAAAGACGTGAGGACTAATGTTCTCGTTTAACGGCGTTGAAACTATAGATTTCATAAGCAAACGGCGCGGCGAAGAAATCCTTCTTGTCCATGTAGATTTGAGTCGGTAAAAGTCTTCTTTGATGCAACTAGCTTTCTTACTTACAGAACATTTAAGCTTTTTAGATGAGTAAAGAGCTGTGTTGGTAGAGCACGTATGAAGTTGGAATTCATGCGGCTGAAAGATACAAAAATAAAAAAAATATTACAAGACGTCACGATCTAATATGACAGTTATAAGAAACAAATAGCCTCGGTAAATCTATCCAAATCAACTGTGGTTAATTCTGACAATATCCATCAAGAAGATCAAGAGTTATTATGACTTATAATAAAAGCCGAAGCTTATATGCGTATACAGCTAATGAAAAAAAAAAAATAGTGAAGGTTTTATTGCATGTTGCATGTCGCATGTTGCATGTTGCATGTTGCATGTTGCATGTTGCATGTTGCATGTTGCATGTTGCATGTTGCATGTTGCATGTTGCATGTTGCATGTTGCATGTTGCATGTTGCATGTTGCATGTTGCATGTTGCATGTTGCATGTTGCATGTTAAAATATTATATTCATATGTAAATAATGTCAGCAAAAAAAGATAACATGCTGGGAAAGGCGTGCAGACAAAGTTTGGGAAAATTCCATACAATTGTGACCTTTTCCTGCATGAATTCCCATCTCGAAAACTGCATTTGGGCTTAGTATACAACATGCAACTGATGCAACAAGCAACGAAACCTTCACCAGCCTTTCTTGAAATAGCTATATTCGTCGACTGTCTAGTATTCTTACATCATTTCTGTCGAATTCATGTTGGCAAAAGCGTTGTTTTCTACGTTGATTATGATATTATTACTAAAGTCCCTGCAAAATAAACAAAATGTTATGTCAAGACAGGAATTTGAAGCACACAAGTAAGAATCACCTCATTGGAAACCTGCCAATACTCCTGTTATACTCACACGTATAGAAGATTGGTCAAATTAGCGAAAATGTTTTCTTTGATCTTGTATATGCGGTTTCTTTGAAACATCCTAAAAAAAGGAACGATTAGGTGCTAAGGTAGACTTTCGCAAAGTCTTTCGTCTCCGCATTAGTTCACGCGGGCTGAATAAAGCACAGGCAACCCAACCAGGATCAAGCGTGCTGGACCTTTGCGCTGTCGCGGCTTCGACGTTTATTTATTTTTTAGTTTTTTAGTTTTCTTCGCTTGTGACTCTGTCACAGTCTCAGAGAGATCGGCGTGGAGCAAGTCTGGTGCTAAGGGATCGATCACGGTCCCCTTTCACCAAATACGTCTGCTCACCCATGCTTCATATCTTAAGTCTCAAAACTATGAGAAAACAGAAGCATTGCCTCTAATGTACAAATGATAGAGAGCCATTGGGGAAGCAAGGGTACGGTGTTGAGCCCTGTTAATGCGCCACCCTCTCACCATTGCAGTCAGTTGCTTTTAATATTTTCTTCGAGTTTTCCGGTTCTCCTTCCCTTCGAAAAATTCAACTCAGTTTTAAATTCTGAAACTCTGAAACAAGGACTATCTTATTTTGTAAAATGCGCAAAACATTACATACACTGCCGCAGTCTCTTTTGGGAAATAATCTAGTATCTCGTCGAGAAGATGCTGTCCTTCCACTACGAGTCCAGTTTTCATGCCACCGATGCCAGAAATATTTATTACCGTACACTTGCACCCAAAAGGACAGCCTGCAAAAACATTGACGTTCAAGGATATTAAATTGTACCAAAACTGTACTGGTCGGTGAAGGCAAAATACTGATTAAGATAAACATAGTTACATAATTATGAATTGATACCTTGTTGGCGACTGCATTTGCTTCTTGTACCTATATGTAGAGATCGAAAACGAGAACAAGTATTATTATTCCATACTCCTCCTCCTTCTCCTCATCCCCCTCCTCCTCCTCATCAACATCATTATCATCATCATCATCAATAATATCATATTATCAATATCATTAACATCATCAATAACACCAAATATATCATCATGATCAACACCATCATGCACATCATCATCATCTTTATCATCATCATCAATGTAATCAATGTACCTTGTTGGCAACTGCATTTGCTTCTTGTACCTATATGTAGAGATCGAAAACGAGAACAAGTATTATTATTCCATACTCCTCCTCCTCCCCTTCCTCCTCCTCCCCCTCCTCCTCCTCATCAACATCATCATCAATAATATCATATTATCAATATCATTAACATCATCAATAACACCAAATATATCATCATGAACATCATCATCATGAACATCATCATCATGAACATCATCATCATGAACATCATCATCATGAACATCATCATCATGAACATCATCATCATGAACATCATCATCAATGTCATCATCATCATTATCAATAACACCACATATATATCATCATGAACATCATCATCATGAACATCATCATCATGAACATCATCATCATGAACATCATCATCATGAACATCATCATCATAAACATCATCATCATGAACATCATCATCATGAACATCATCATCATGAACATCATCATCATGAACATCATCATCATAAACATCATCATGAACATCATCATCAATGTCATCATCATCATTATCAATAACACCACATATATATCATCATGAACATCATCATCATGAACATCATAATCAACTTCATCATCATCATACATTTAGGATCGATGTTCAAAAAAAAAAAAAAAAACATAAATGAACTGGAATCCTAAAAAAAATTCGATCGAGCTACCAATTCCACAAGTAAATGCAACATCACCTACTTTTGAGGAATGCGTAATAAGCATTAAAGCCTCTTCGTTCTTTTTGTCCGTCAGAATGAAAGATTACTGTCATGAGATTGTTAGATGTCTCCAGGAACTGTGGGTAGACAAAGCCACAGTATTTTCCAAGTTTATTTTCACCTCTTTCACTGCCATCATAAACTTCAACATAATCTAACGAACAAGTTACATGATCTTCTAACACGAAGTCTTTGAATGTTAATCGGATCACGTGGTCAACAGGAGCAGTGATTTGCCAAGTGCAATGAATATTTCGTACGTAATACCCCGGATAATAAGGTGATGATATGAATCCCGGTGCTGTTGATATATCCTGGTTGAAAGCTAAATGGAGAATGAAAGGATATACGATTAATACCATTAATTATTATATTAGTTTTGATCAAATAAAGTTTTAATTATGCTGCAAACCT
The DNA here is from genome assembly GCA_023349425.1 of Anthopleura sola. Taxonomy (NCBI): domain Eukaryota; kingdom Metazoa; phylum Cnidaria; class Anthozoa; order Actiniaria; family Actiniidae; genus Anthopleura; species Anthopleura sola. Next base: position 6,281,389 of record JALHLI010000016.1, on the reverse strand, counting down.
TCTTTAGCGCTTTCTGGCTGATGGTCACAAGTAACATCTTCCATGTACGAACTACCAAGAGCGATGTAACCAGGTTGTTCACTAATATGACCTTGAAACAGAACCTGGCAATGGATAATGTATAAACAGTGTTGGCATACGAGTCAATTACCAGTCAGTGGAACAATATTTACTTGCCTGTAGTGAGGTCAAAGCTGTAACAGGTACTTGACCATATCTCCATTCGGTATTAGTGTTGTCTTTGTCAACCCATATCACTTCTGTGGATGTTTGATTAGTTGATGGCAGTCGAACCTCCAAGGATTGCACTCCAGGTCCTTTCAACAGGTATCGAAACTTGAAGCATCTATGTGCATGGGTTGTGGATTTCAAGTATACTGGACTCAGCAAGCTGCTCGTGGAAAAGCCTATTAAAGCTAAAACTTTGCCTGAAAGAAATGTAAAAAATTGGGAAGCACTGAGGCGTAAGAACAGCTGTATGGAATTACTCACTTGAGAATCACTTTAAGTTAGTAGACTAGTTAACCATCCAACCAACCAAAACAAGCAAAATTACCTTTATAATTTTTACATGTTGCTGGCCTCCTTATTTGGGTATAGTTGTTTTCTCTAACAAATACCCTCCATGATAAGATATCTCCCTCTATCGTTCCACATCCGTAAGACATACGCTTGATCTCGTCGCTACTGATGCTGTAACTCCAAATGTTAAAGTTTCCTAGAGTCCCCACCTTAGTTTTGGGTTGTAACAGGTTATAGCCAAAAGATAAGAACCCTTCATCTGAATAAAAGAGAAAAATAGTCTTCGTTGTTACATGTACTAATTTTGAGTTCTTTTTATATATATATTTTTTTCTTCACTTTCAGAGTGCGATAAAAGCCATAATGACGCAAGAAAATGTTTTTGAATCATGAGTTACGCCAATGAAAACATTATTATCATTTTCATCATGTAAGCGGCTGCAAATTGTAAATTACTGTACTGTCAATACTTACCAGAAATACTGTTATGATCTTGTTTAACATCTGTAGTCCTTTCTTTACTGCCATCTACATAGATGGATGACATGCCGTTACTGGATTCTGACCAAACGAAACAGTAGAAATGCCAGTTGTCTTGATACAAGTGGGACAAGTTACCTGACAGAAACCTTGGAAAAATAATCAAAAAGTGTCATCAGTTAGGTTCAGTAGGTTTGCCCCTTTTAATAATCAATTAATAAAAAATGTGGTAATCTGAACATAGCCTTGCCTTGGTTGCAGTTTTGAATTGGATATTATACAAGTCATGCATTAGTGAGCATCAAGAGGATTGAGAGAACCCTGCTACCTTCTCTTGTTACTACCTTAGTACTAGTCTTATTACTTTACACTCACGTAGATGTTTCCATAACGGTCATGTTAATAGCATCTGCTAACAATGTAATCCATATGCCACTTGAAATCTCACTTTGCGACTGATACTGATACTGAACAGAGAATCCAGGTTTTGAAGTCTTGAGCCAGAAGCAAAGAGTAAAGCTTTTCAGCACGGAGGACACAGATTCATTGTATGACGAGTTGGAATATAATGTCATTTCAAAGTCAAGGTTATTGCTTGAGTCTGGAATTATAGCAATAAAACTGTGTTAAATATTATTTATACTTAAAGATGAAATGTTTTTTATGAGATAATTGTATTTGGCAAGTATTGGATGAGGCTGAGTATGATATGAAAAATTATGCATAACGAGGAGACCGGGGGGTTAATACTTCGCGTAGTTTGATAAGGGGATGCTCCGCCCGGACTCTCGACCACTTACCCTTTTCTATACCAAATTTTAGCAAAAATGTAGCCCTTTTTTACACCTTTTTGCTGGAAAAGGTACCCCTTTCATATACCTTTGAAGAAAATCTACCCCTTTTTATACCAAAACTCATAAATTTTCACCCTTTTTCTATACGTGCGGCCTGAAAAAAGTACCCCTTTCGGGCGGAGCATCCCCGTATAGTCCATTATAGGAAGTACCCCTGCCCCCCCCCCCCCCCCCCCCCGGGCGAGGAGAGTGTTATTTGCCGAAGCCGTAGGCTGAGGCGGATAACACTTTTCGAGGTATGCATATTTTTGATATCATACGATAGCCGAATCCAATAATTGTCTTATTATTTATTTCAAATCAGCTTTCAAAGAAAACTCAATTTTGTTGAAGAATTGACCCTTTGTTTGGCGGCTATGATGACGTCATCGTCCAATAATTTGTTAGTTTCTTAATTTCATAGAATATATCTGTACCTGTGCTGTTCATGTTGTTCTGATTTTGATATCTATTGATTTCATCATGTGATTTCAGAGACCACGTGTTATTATTGTATCTGTCAGAATTTGTTGTCCAGCAACACCATTCTTCGGCGCATGTACAATTACTTCCACCTATTAGAAAAGTTAGAAAAAACGAAGTGTACATTAGCAAGGAATTAGTGACGTAAGACGTAAGGAAAGAAGCAGGAAAGAAAGGAAGCAAGAAAGCATGGCAATACATTCTGACATTGAGTCAAAATTTATTAGCAACAAATCTAGTGTTTTACAAGCTCAACATTTACTGATGTTACCTTGAAAGCTGTCATTAAATGTGGAAGTATTAACACACTTCATTCTAGTAAAGGAAATGTCGTCCAGTAAAATATAATTCGAAATTCCTTGTGATATATTTCCTGAAAAAATTACCTGGTGATAACAGAAAGGCAAGTTAAAAAGAAAGTAGTGTGATATAATATGCCATGCTGAATGTGATGTATGCTGTCGAATTGTTTGTTTTCTTTGTCATTTCGAGGGTTGAGGGAAAAAAACGGGGTCGAGTTGTCATTGCATTGGGACTGTTTTAGGGGACATATTTAAAACAGGATTGTAGTACACTGCAACACCACCCAGTTTTTTCTTCAACCTTTGAAGGTGGAATGGCTAATAACAATCAGAAAAAACCTACTAATGGTCTATCACCAATCGAGCCCTATGATTGGCTGAGCTACTAGGGGTCTATTAGTGATAGACCTCTAGTAGCGAAAAGCGCCGGGTTTGAAAACCAAAAAAAGTATATTTAAAGCAAAATCCAAAACGTTTTGCATCCTTTTATTGGACCGATTAGTAGGTTTTTACTAAAACAATTAGACCTCTCGCCCTCATGGCCTACTAGTCAATAGCCAATTCGGCCTTCGGCCTCATGGGCTTAGTATTGACTCGTACGTAGACCATTCGGACTCGAGGACTAATTGTTAATTATACCACTCGCCCTCGTCTGAGCCTCGTGGACTATTGACCCATACCCTTATTCTTGCTATGATTTCATAACTAGACCTCTCGCCCTCATGGCCTACTAGTCAATAGCCAATTCGGCCTTCGGCCTCATGGGCTTAGTATTGACTCGTACGTAGACCATTCGGACTCGAGGACTAATTGTTAATTATACCACTCGCCCTCGTCTGAGCCTCGTGGACTATTGACCCATACCCTTATTCTTGCTATGATTTCATAACTGATTAAAACAATTAATACACGATGCTAAGAAGAAATAAAGAGAATATGCCTTTGGGTTTAAGGTCATTCGTGAGTATTGATTTAGATTTAGTTTATTAGCTTATAAACATCTCCCATGGAAACCAGCGTCAGCTGAGTCGATATTGATCTAACTCGACCACGTTGAGCTGCGTCCTCCGTAATTCAGCTCTTCAGCTGATAGCAAGGATGATTAGCCCTTCCCTCCCTTCCCTCCCTCCCACCCTCCCTTCCCCTTGTGTTTAATAAAGTTAAGCAAATAAGCAAAACCAATATGGATAATGAAGAAATTAATATAAGGCCCTTCTCAAACGAAAAAGAATTATATAGGAATCACGTGTATGGTTTCGTATATCCATGTTGAATGAATTTAATCAATGAATTATTTTGTTATATCATCCAATATTGCCGAGATGTCTTTTGTTATTTTATTCTCTTTGGAATCATTATAAACCAGCAATATATTTTTGAAACTAATAATTCAGCGGGTTTGAGCTTTTTTGTGCGCACGCTTAAATCAAAAGTTGCAAGTGGGGAGCCACCTTAATGTTAAGCAAAGATAATTGTGGATTTAGGCAGATTCACTTTCTCAGTATGCTTTCATTTTCAATATGGAAAATTCATATATAATTCTTTGATCATGAACGTCCTTAGTATGTGCATACACTTAAAACAGCTAATGTGCACGAGCTCGAAATTTTAGCACAAAGCATGATGAGAAAGTGAGTTCTTACGCTTTTTTGGCTCCTCTAAAAATTCCTCTGACAATTTTTCCTTCGACATTTTCTATGGGAATCAAAGTATTTCAACAGACGAAAATAACAGAGTAATTGTTTTCTGATGGTTCCTTTGATTTCCCTGCTACATTTTAAAGAACTCACTTTCCCAGAGTGCTTTGTGAGCTTTGATGCACATTGCCTATTGCTGAGCTGGCAGTGAGATTTCTTATTTTTTGAATAGTTCTATTTGTTTCTTTTCTTACTTTTAATTTCCTTTCGTCTGGTATTGGGAGTTGTACAAATGACCACGACTCGGTTCTTGATTTCAGCGACATAAGCGCACTATTACTCCTTGAACTGTTAGTCCTAACATGTAATGACGGACCAGAGAAGTTTGAAGATTTAGTTTGCCCCAAAAAATACCAGAACTGAAGACATTTCCACTCATATTTGGCTGTATTGATCTCCAATGAAAAAATCCTCTGTTCCGCATGCTTCTTCGACATTTTCAGAAAGTAACCTGCAACAATTAAAAAAAAAAAAACTCTTCAAGTTTTAATGAAATTATAACATTGCACTCATATTAAATATGCCTCATACTAATCCCAGCAAGTGTCATGTTAACAAATGACTAATAAACAATTATTGGATGAGGTTGAGCATGCTATCGCAAATTATCAAGACCAAGGCCGTGTTATCTGCCGAAGCCGTAGGCTGAGGCGGATAAAACGGCCGAGGTCTTGATATTTACGATATCATGCGAAAACCGAATTCGATAATTGTTTTATTATACATTTTGTAAACTAAGAATCAAGATTTAATTCTGCTTTCGAAAAAATAGCAAACGTATTTCCATTTTCATAATTGTGACCTTTGAACTCGACATGATAAATGTATTATCTGTAGGGATATCAGGGATTGGCTGAGGGCTCTTGGCCAATCAGAAGCGAGATAGTGAGTAAAATGTATAATAACAAATATTAACACATCATTAAACGTCTGTGGGATTTCAAAACATTGGTATTGTTCAACTTACACATTCTTTATATTACAGTTGACTTTTGCAAATCATTAGCAACAGCCATTTGAGAATGTGCAAGTTGGATAATACCAATCTCACGGACTTTTAATGGTGTATTTGAATAGATGACTTATAAACGATGCTAAGCCTGTGCAAATGATTCTGTGGTCTTCAAAAACAGCGGTTTGAATCGAATGCGAAACTGGAGTATTGGCCTAAAATTAGTAGTTAACTCTCAAATAAAAGTTAACAGTTAACTGCCATTTCTGTAATTTTCGTTAAATATTATGGTCAGCGCTTGTAAAATTGATTAGCCAAAAAATTGGCCATTAAATGAGTAGTCAACCAACAATCGGGTACCCCCATTGGTACCCTCTATTAATGAATGAGAACCTTGCGATAAGGTCTTCAGTTTCATAAAACCCAATAAGCGCGTATGTTATCTTTTAAGGAATGATAATTCACTGTCAGTTAACTCAATGGAATTATTTTTTGCTTTTTTTCGAGGGGGGGGGGGGGGACGATAATACTTTTTTAAAATAAATTTTTACCTTTGTGGTGTTTAAACTGATTATTATCAATCGCCCAGTCCTCATCAGTTTTCCATCCACAAGTGTCACTCTCGAAGTAGCATTCGGGTGAAGCTGCAAAGAAAATCATTGCATCATTTATTATTGGTAAATAGGCAGACTTGGGAAAATATCTTTTAAACAATGTGTATGTGGCATTGAATCGCTTACTTTGTGAGATAACAGCTTGGCATGAACCATCAAATAACGTTATGTCATCCAGTGCAATATCGCCTGCCTGTCCACCAGTTGCCGTCCCCTCAAAGATAAACTTGCAATGAAAACAAAATTAATATGCATTCAAGTTCCTGAAATCCCTGATCTATTAGTCATATAGATGCCACACGAAGATATTTACGCTTTCACTGGACTCTTCTAAGCGATTATCTTATGTTAATGCCCGTCCGTACTTTCAAAACTGTTGAAGTGTTATATACGATAAGAAGGAAATATCATCGAACAAACCTTGTATTTTTGTTTACTTTTCAATGTTGTCTGCGCAAACATCCACTTATTTCCTTGATTTCCTTTGTTCTGCCAGATCAAGCGCTCTGATTGGTTGGTTTTTAATATCACTGCAAGGCTACCAATGTTTTTGCCAAACATGTGATACCAAAACTGCAAGCATAACGTTTCGTTTGCATTCAGCCAACCGCTGATCATTTTTGCTTTGTCTCCTGCTTTTTTATTAGATGCTTCAATAAATATATATTTTCCTGGGAAAAATCAAGAGCAATTGTCAATTTCATTATGATTTTATTTTTGCATTTTTGCACTCTGATTATGACTCTGATTAAGAGTTTTGGACTTTTCTGAGATTTTTGAAAAATCGATTCATTTGTCAATAGTTTATTGGTCGAAAAAAGTGCTTGAACAAAGGGCCGGCCATAAAAACATCACATGGACTGTGATTGATTAGAAAATTTAATCCAGCCCAGCTGGAAAGAATGGAATTATCTAGTATCAGCCTTAGATTTGTTTTTCTACCTTTAGAAGATAAAGTGGTATGATCAAACTTAGGTCCAGTTCCTGCGGTTGGTGTGTTTCCAGATTTTGTTGACCACGAGAATTCTGATCCACGATCATCTTCCAATCCACACCAGCCATTCTCAAAGGAACACGGAACTGAAACAAATTAAAATTTTGTCATAAAAAAATGTAAGATGCAAGTACTAATTTTATGTATAGAATAGAGGGTTTCTTTATAGGATTTTGACAATATTGTTGGGGGGGAATTAATTAGAAGAAGAAAAGAAGTATAGGGATATACTTATATATAGATGAGTGAATCTGATTTTTCGTCCAGTGATACATAAAAACAAATATATGGATTTTGGTATCATTACTTAGACACTGAATGTTAACTCACCTGTGAACGTTCTGCATAGTTCCAACATCGTATTGGGTGTTTTCGTTTTGTTTGGGTTTGATGCACATCCAATGTTGTTCAGAGGGCAGCTGCCATTTCCTTTGACAGAATTCATCGAAATTTATTAGTATGCAAAAATTCCAGAAAAATCCTAATTGCTACTTCTTATTACTAAAACACAAAACATCAAGAATTTCAAAATTTGCTTTGTAAGATGTGGTTATGGTCTTGATTTTGCCGTTGCTGTTTTCAAAATAGATTGAGTAATAGATAAAATATTGGGATACTCCAGTTTCGTATTCGATGCAAACTGAAGAAGACCACGGACTCATTTGCACAGGCAAATCTATTCAAATACACCATTAAAAGTCCGTAGGATTGGTATTATTCAACTTGCATATTATTTACATTACAGTTGGCTGTTGCTAATGATTTGCAAAAGTCAACTGTAATGTAAAGAATGTGCAAGTTGAACAATATCAATGTTTTTAAAGCCTGTGCAAATGAGTCTGTGGTCTTCTTCAGTTTGCATCGAATACGAAACTGGAGTATTCGCCTCTCCAAGCTTTAGACTTTATACTGGTCCAGTTGTGGTGAAAAAAGGAACCTGCTGATGGAAATATATAGGGGACCGAAGTAGTGTTGTAAGAACATCGGTAAGCAATTCAGGGATTGACAAAGAACTATTACTAAAAAGAGCCAGCGATGCATGATGTGAAATGAGTATGTGAAATGAGTATGTGAAATGAGTATGACATATTACACCTTACCACAAATGGTTGGATTATGAGAACCGTCAGAACAGCCGATTTGTTCTTTTTTACAAGTCGATGACCACTGAATACATGTGCCAGCCGTACATTGAAAATTGTCTTTGCATTCAAAACCTTGTTACAAAAAGAAAATACATTTACTAATTGAATCATAAGCTTGGTGTAATTTTCTTCCATTTTTAATTCTCAAATACTAAGTTCTCACCACAGTTAAGTTCATCGACTGCATCGTCACAATCCTTCTTGCCATTACACAGTGCTGTAGTAGATATGCATTGTCCACTCGGACATAAGAACTTGCTACTAGGACAGACACAATCATTCTCGTCTGATCCATCCAGGCACTGCTCATCTCCATCGCAACGGAAATTTATGCCAATGCAGCGTTTATTGGCACATTGGAACTGGTTATTTTTGCAACGATGTCCTTGAAATTGAGAAGAAAGATGTAAGGACGGAATATCTTGAGTGAAAAGTTACAATCAGGGTTTAAATATGAAGAAAATTACTTTGTTTTTTCTATTCTTTATTTATCACTTACAGTCAAACTAAGAAAACCGTGAACACCTAAAATATATCTGGAATGTTTATTGAGGCCGTTGCTTGTAAAAAAAAAAGATGTTTCCCACCACCATGAAAAAAGATTGTATTGAATCCTTCTCTCGTGTATCCGTATGTCTCGAATAGAAACTTCTAATTTTACGAGAATAAAACTAAAAAATAAAGTTTGAAACTTTTAAACGGGAAAATACTTTGCGTGACCGCGCTGTTCACGGTTTTCTTAGTTTGACTGTAAGGATCATGCGAAGGAACCCCTCTTTTTGCTCCAACAATCAATGCTCAACGAGCTGTATGGTTACTTCTAGTACCTGGATTTGCATAAGTGGGAAGAATTGCACACGATTGGGTGGTTATCTTGATGTCTGTGATTGCGACGTTAACAGTCCCATTCGACATTCCTCTTCCTTGAAAATATACCTGAATCAAATAGAACAAACCAGTTTAAAACATTTTGGGGAAAGCATTCCTTAAAATAGAAATACATCGACGAAAAGTAGAAAGATAGCTTTACTTTTGATTGCCTCCTTCCATCCCACGCTACACTTCCTTTATTCCATCCATTTCCATGGTAACCAGTTAAGTTCCAAACCAATTGCTCTCCGTCCGATGTCACAATGGACGTCGAGAGGGTAGTAAGTAGTTTAGTCGGCATATAATAAAGAAATTCTAAGCATAAACCAGTTCTTGTATGAAAGGGTTTCCAAGGCAGAAAATCACTGGACAACAAAGAGATGTATGATCCATTGATGCTCCAGTAATAAGCTGTAGAGAAAATATTTTGTGATATTCAATGCTTTATCTATTAATTGTTCACATTAAAGCATTGCTATTTTTGTCACATTCAAAAGTTTAAGAGAATGAGAATCATGCAATTTCTTATTTATTATTCATGACATCGACCTCTGTTCAAAAGTTATGCATTTTGATTATGATGGCATCAGAGACGCCATTCTTTTGATGAGAACCTTTGTAAAAAGAGACACTTTTTTTATGAAAATCGATGAAAATCGATGAAAATTGGAAATTACTTGAAACTTGGTTAAACCTATCTATAGGGGCTTTGTATCATTATTTGATGGCAGCCACGACAGGGGGCTACAGGGGCGTAGCGAGGACCTTGAAAGTTGGTGGGGGGCACCGAGGCACCCATTATAAAAAAGCAAACCAAAAAACATCAACCAAACGTTTTTATATATTCAAACATTAATTTCAAAAAAATTGGGGGGGGGGGGGGGGGTGGGGGACATGCCCCCCTCACTGCTATACTACAAGCATGTCATTAAGTTTTATCAATAATACAATAAACATTGTTCTCTACCTTTATCTGCTATTGGCCTTGGTTTACTTGCTGTATACCAGGTCTGTTGTGTCATGACGTCATTAGTAAGCCACTTGCAAAGTCCTTTCGTAAAATCACACTCCTGAAGCACAACAGCTGTAAAAGCAGTACTCAAGCTTTAGATTGGATTCAGTTTGTGTTATAAGTATCACAAATGTTATTTAGAACCGAGCTTGAGGCCATTATGTCCATCGTAAATTCATATATACCTACGCATATTTAATGGTAAAGACTGTGAAGCACAAGCGATGCGCGCCGGCTACTAATTATGCTGTAGGAAATAAGAAAAATAAGAGACGCTCTTGCGCAGTTATGCGAACCCTTTAGGGATATATACCTTTAACTTTGAGTGTTCCAATATTTTTACGTGCGTTTAAGAGGTTTGCATTAACGAAGTCATAAGAAACCTTGAAATATAAACAAAGCGAGACAAAAGAAAAAGAAACATTGTAATCAGTAAGTTTAGTCACAAATTTGCCGACAAGTTAACGTAGAACTGAGCTTGATGCTGCACAAAGTGGCAGGATGATCTTACTACTGTCTGCCTCATGATCATCAAGTTCATCTGTTCATTGTTAGCCGGTTTAGGGGTAAGGTCAAAACAGTTGTCCAAAATAGGGACCCGATTTTATTGGTTTAGGTGGTGGGTACCGGTAAATACCCCCCTCCCCCTCAAAGGCCTGCTGGAGGGCTGATCGATAATGGGTATCCATAGTTACTATTTCTATTCACAAATATGTTGTTAATCATATATGAAAACAGACAGTACATTCATTTCTGTGATTTGACTTTTAGTTCTGGAGATATTTGAGGACAAAATCCAGGATTTCACTTCCCGAGGTGGTGGGTACCGGGTAACACCACCCCTCCCCCATGAATCGGGTACCGTAAGATGACAATTGTTTTTACCCTTATCCTATATTTATGTTCTAACGTGTTTCATCTCATGTCTATCAATGTGCAAGACGCCATGCATGAGGTGTGCCGTTTCGACAACGATAGATGATAAGCAATTTGGTTCATCAAAGACAACAAAACCGTAATACAAATTACTTCACGAAACTAGAGAGTTGTAATAAACACGTCTTCTGCTGGCAGTATTTTAGATATCAGAATAAGAATAATTACCTCGACTGGATAATCTCCCGATAATAAATCCACCACAACATTAAAGCTAATGTTTTTACATGACATCGCGAGGGACTCGCTTAATACTGTAGCATTATTGTTCACAACCAAAACCACTTTGAGTGAACAGTTGGGACAGTAGATGCCGTTGCAGCAATACCAATAGTACCCTAAAAATCGAATGTATTTAGTAAACTATATAACTTTTTTTTACCAGGAAATATTACAGTAGAACAACAACAACAGCTACAATGTTTAACTTATACCTCTTTCAATTAACAGGGTCACGGGTTTAAAACCGGTTGTGAGTTAATATATTCGTCCAAAGTTTTTGACGGCTTTGAGCATATCCGTGCAGGAGTTTCCTGTCCTTTACGTTAGAGGAGAAAAATAAGGAAACCTCTGCCAAGCAGGGTAAAAAGTTAAATACTCACCGTCAACTGTCATATTTGAGCCAACGTTCGCTGTTTCATTGCTTCCAATAAATATTCCAAAGGACCTTTCCCCTGTAACATGAAATTAACATCGTTTATCACAGAGTTCCCACGCATTGTTTGCATGTTTACATTGCCAGAAATATGGGACATGAGCCTGCTCATACATGCGCAATGATGCGTTTCAGCTTACAAAATAGCCGCCGAGTCTTATAGGAAATGTATGGGGAATATAGAGCTTCCTCTATTTACGGCGAATAGGGTTTTATTTCCTCTGAGCTCCACATCGCGACAAACAACCCACCCTACAAGCTACTAAATAAGCGTAAAATGATCATTGAATCATGCGACTTATTGGTTCCCGGACTACTTGCCTTTGAAAGGCTTTGAAAGCTCTAGATTCCATACATCGTCTATAAATCTGGCTACACTTGACCCCAAAATCGTCTTATTTGAGCTCGAAAAAATTTAAAAGTAAAAGAGCTCTTCCTCGATATCACCAAACGAGTGTTTAATAAATCCAAAACCGCTCAAAATAGACAGCATGCCTTCAGAATGGAGGTTCCCAAGAAGCTTGAAGTTAGGTTAAATTTTAAGCGATTCGACATGTTGTTAGCTCGTAGTTTTCAGTTAAAAATGACAAGAAACCATAGAGAACTGCTCGAAACAGCTTCAAAACCCCCTAAATATCGCCATTTTGTTTTTACAAGCTCCTATTGACTGCTGAGATACAATAAGGAAGCTTAAATTAACGATTTACGTTTGAAACTTGTTTTTTGTCCTTGATGGGCTTCCTGTGGTGAGGCTTATCAACAGAAAAATAATGGTTGTTCTTTTGATTGTCAAGTAACTATTTTTTGGCAAGAATTGTTTTACTAACATTATAGTTGAATATAAATATGTGTTTGGAAACCATGTAGTTATATTTTTCCTCTAGAAAACCACTTCATTTTCATTCATGCGTAACACCGCTGACAATGTCCAATATTTCTGCCAATGAGTTGTGTGCTTGTCTTTTGTTGTTAGTCTGTTTACATGATTTAACTTTTTTTAATATATTGATGGTTGGATGCAATAGACCCCTTGCAGCACGTCGGAATGCAGGTCAATTTGGAGGGCAAAACAAAATAATTTCAAACTCCAGAGAATTGGAACATATTGTTTTGCCCTCCAAGTTGACCTGTATTCCGACGTGCTGCAAGGGTTCTATTGGTTGGTTAGTATGACTGCTTGGTTCATGCGAGGCTTGGTTGCTTGAATTTCTTACCAGTCACCATTCTATAAAGTCTTTCGGGGTTTATTGGTCTTTCAACAACATCTCCGTTTGGATGTTTCATTCCTACAGTGATGTGGTCATAATCTCTCTCATCAAACATGAAAACTTGAAGTTGGTACAGAGAACATGGATGCAGTTGGACAGGAGCAGAAGTCTGACTTGGATACCTACAACAAAACATCAGATATTATGTCAAAAAAACAAACATACAAGCAAACGAACAAACAAACAAACAAAAACAAAAAAGACGACAAGCAAACTTATTACAAACAACCAATAGAAAACAAGTACAAATAATAAGTTCTTACTTTTCCCATTCATTGTTTCCTGTTGAGTGGTCTGTTTTTGCAAGTAGTTTCTTCTCTTCAGCAGGAATAAAGCTAATATGTTTTTCTGGGATCGAGTTATACCATACCTCGCAATAATCATCACAAGCAATGTAGAATGTGTAGTTACCCACAACTGGTATCTGATGATAAAGTTATAAGCGTCATCACTACATTGTTATCAGGGTCTGGAAGGGGGTTCTGGATCCCGAATCGCACACTATTTTCCATGAAATCATATGTCCCGCAGCATTTTGCAATACAATAACTGACAGTTCCTTAATTGTTAGCGACGACCACATCATAATCAAAGTAAATTGAACATTTATTTTATTTATTAATTTTTTCACGTTTTTCCCGACAATCAGAAAGCAAAACCCCGCATCCCGGACGACATTGAATTCGGCAAATCCTGAGTCGCGGCAGATGGCAAAATCCCAAATCACGTAAGATTTTCTTTCTTTTTTCCCGGAACCCGCGTTATTATATTTTATCCGTTTCCTGGATCCTGCAAATACCCTTCCAGACCCTTTGTTATTGATTGCTTATCAGTACAGCAAAAAATAAGGGATTCGAATGCCTCCTCCTCCCAAAATTGAAATAATTAAATAAACAGTTTTAATATCTTTCTTCTTATTTGCACAACCTGTAAGTATGCTGTTAAACGTTGAGCATATTGATCTGCTACATCACGTGGTGACTTCATACTCTTAATTACGTGACTTGTTTGAGGTTTTTTGGTAAATATGCTGTTGTCTTTAAGAATTACTCGGTTTCTTGTAGCTTCATACCATACTTCTCTTAACACTCCGTGAATTTCATCTGTAGGGTTGAAATAACATAACAATTATGGTCACTATGTGATTATTGAACCGTTGGTTTAGTAATTGTCACTGGTCACAAGCTATACTTACCAACTGGGTACACGTCTACCTCACATACCACTAACGAAGTGTTCCTTGATTTACTGGTTATAACAAGTTGTTTGGTCTTAATGGGTGGTTTGCAAATGAATTCCATTACTTCGTCAACGCCATACGGCAACAAGGATCCACATTGGGAACTCAATGTTTCTCTCTCACTAGTTGCGATAACTTCGACTCGTGAGTATGGTGATGTACAGCAGTCTTTATTCTTGGTGACGACAACTTTGTAAATAAATTTCTCCTTCTTCAAAATTACCACTAAAAAAGGGTTGTTCTCCTTTAATGCGAAAGCGAAAATAAATTGAAAACTCATTAATTATCAATCCATTTGAAAGGCGTGTGGAAGAATATTATGAGGGAAGATTTCATATTTATTTAAAGATTATATTGATAACACGTATACCTGTCTACTTGTGAAACAGTTGCTAAGAATTCCGTCCACAGCATATGACGAATTAGAATAAGACACTGTACTTGAGGAGGAGGTTTGACATTGGTGGGCTATGCTTACTGAAGCAATTCATAAACACATAATTAGAGGTAAACTAAACGTTAGCTAGTTACAAGTGTAATCACTTTATCATGATTGTCGTCAATTCATTTGCAATACACGACATACGACATACAACATACGACATACGACATACGATATACGATATACGATATACGACATACGACATACGACATACGACATACGACATACGACATACGACATACGACATACGACATACGACATACGACATACGACATACGACATACGACATACGACATACGACATACGACATACGACATACGACATACGACATACGACATACGACATACGACATACGACATACGACATACGACATACGACATACGACATACGACATACGACATACGACATACGACATACGACATACGACATACGACATACGACATACGACATACGACATACGACATACGACATACGACATACGACATACGACATACGACATACGACATACGACATACGACATACGACATACGACATACGACATACGACATACGACATACGACATACGACATACGACATACGACATACGACATACGACATACGACATACGACATACGACATACGACATACGACATACGACATACGACATACGACATACGACATACGACATACGACATACGACATACGACATACGACATACGACATACGACATACGACATACGACATACGACATACGACATACGACATACGACATACGACATACGACATACGACATACGACATACGACATACGACATACGACATACGACATACGACATACGACATACGACATACGACATACGACATACGACATACGACATACGACATACGACATACGACATACGACATACGACATACGACATACGACATACGACATACGACATACGACATACGACATACGACATACGACATACGACATACGACATACGACATACGACATACGACATACGACATACGACATACGACATACGACATACGACATACGACATACGACATACGACATACGACATACGACATACGACATACGACATACGACATACGACATACGACATACGACATACGACATACGACATACGACATACGACATACGACATACGACATACGACATACGACATACGACATACGACATACGACATACGACATACGACATACGACATACGACATACGACATACGACATACGACATACGACATACGACATACGACATACGACATACGACATACGACATACGACATACGACATACGACATACGACATACGACATACGACATACGACATACGACATACGACATACGACATACGACATACGACATACGAGATGGTGAAGAAATCTGTGTGAATAATCGGTGAAGAAAGTTGCATCCTTTGAAAATATATTTCTACATAATTCACTATAAAAGAATTATATCAGTGGGAAAACAAATTAGCGAGAAAAATACTAAACTGGGGTTTTCTTTGATTTTCCGGTTCTTTGTATTATTCATCACACTTTTGTAGCCTGAACCCAGTCTTTTCAATAATTGGTATTTTTCCGGATTTTATTTTCGTCCAGCACTTTTATCTAAATTGGGATCTGCTTTCCCCTTTATTTAATTGACTAGACTTACACTCGTGTTTCTGACATACAGCTCCATCCCGTTTCTGCTTGGGAAGACTATAAGTCATCAATTTTGACGAAGAAGTTAACAACACGGCATGTTTAATCGGATTCCAGTCCATTTTAGGATATCCCGGTTCCCACATGTTGTTGGTGATTGGATTTTTTTTTTTGTCTGACCAAACCACAGTGGGTTCAAAACCTATGAAATAGGATAAAATTTTTGGAGCCAGACGGTAAAATAAGCTCCATAACTCCTTTTTGACGTATTCTCTGTCAACTACTGCCAATCGCGAGTTCATGTTGTTACAGGCGTTTTTGGCATCAGTTCCCCTAAATTTTGTTTTGCTAATGTAAAAGCACTTCCCTCGTACTGGGACAAAACCAGAGCGACATCTTATTGGCTCTGAAAGAAAACAAACCGAATATTATAAATTATAACCCAACGATGAATTTTCGCGCGCTGTCATTGGTTCAAATGGGTCACGTGCAGGACGGGTATCAGGCGATATCCCCCGTCCGAAGTGATATTTGTCCAGCAGAAGGTAAAAACGTTAAAAAAGAAAAGAAAAAACACGGAAAACAAAGAAACTCGGTTTTTACAAACAAGTCAGAATAAAATACAAATACTGGTTGAGAAAACTACGCCAGGAAACACGAAAAAATCAACAAAATATACTGTAAATGTCTTCAATGGTAAGCATCCATGTTTCGTGAATGAAGTTTTTGGTTTGTTTTCGAAATTGTTTTTATAAACTACTAAAAACCAACAAAGAGTTCGATAACAAATGTCAAACAATAGAATAGTTCAATGTCAAACAGCTTTCATTTACCAAAATAATTGTTTTTATATCCAGCTTGGAGACGAGAGAGAATTATTTTTTGAACTCTGGAGATGACGAGTCGACGCAGTTTGCTGAATTCATTTCAGTGAAGTCGTTGGGTTATATAATAAATAACCCCCCCCTGGCTCACTGGAATATCGGTTGATAATGTCCTTGGATGAAAAATGGTCCTCAAAATATCACATTTACCCTCGAAGCTTCGCTTCTCGGCCAAATATTCTTTTTTCGGACCATTTCTCATCCTCGGACATTATCAGCCGATATCCCAGCCGCCAGGAGGGGTTTATTTACTAAATATTCTCATAATAACTTCCGGGTATTGTTATCGTGGTTTGAAAACAGCTAGCACTATACGATAGCACCAATGAAATGGTTAAAGACGTTTTTACATGACTTTGAATTTCACGCTCGGGTTTCAAATTGTGCTTGGACTGAAATATCATAGCTAGTTTGGCGATCGACTTCAAAACTTTGAAAAAATCGATGGTTGCGTTATAAACTTCTGAACTTCCCGTCCAACTTCTAAATAATATATGATTCAAAGGTAGCGTGCATCTATCGAGTTACACGCGGAAGGCTGCTAAGTACGAAATAAGCGTAATGAGTAGCACAAGGCGATAGCCGAGCGCTATTCTAGCTTCTTGAGAGCTTAGGCAAACTCCCATGCGCATCCATAACTCGACAGATGCACCTATGAACCATTTCTTTTATAATATACACGTCAAGTTTAAAAAAGTTTTTTAACGATATATTTGTGTCGCGAATACGAATAAAGAAGAGAAAGTATATAATTAATGTACGTAAAGATTATGAAACATTATTTTACCAGATTCTATGCTTCTCCTGCTGAAATTCTTTATCTGTTCGTCAGTTAACGCAACATCATAAACTTGTACACCTGCAAGTCTTCCTTGAAACGCATGACCATCCTCGAAGGCTGAACCTAAATGTATGTCCGATTCAGTAAGGATCTGTCGCTTGGCTCCGACATTCCTTGAACCTACAGTTCCATTATTGATCCAAAGGTTTGCTAATCCTGTTTTATAGCTGTAAGACATAGCGACATAACTCCAGGACGATGCCGCAACAGATGACTTGCTTACAATCAGTTCTTGTTTTTGTGCTTGTTTGAATGCAAAACGGGCCGTGAGCTTCCAAGACGAAGAAACCGAGAAGCCTAATCCACTTTGATAGCTAAGGATACAACCAGGATTTTCTGGATTAATCCAAGCCAGTATTGTAATGGCGTATTTGGTGTCCAATTCTCCGTGGTTTGGAAGTAAAACAAAGCTATCTGAAGAACCACTGAAATGATAAGAACCATACTGATGACCAAACGGTCCTGTCTGTAACGTAACGTTGTGTGGTCTACCGCTTTGAAGTGGCTTTGGACTTATTTCATTCAAACTGCTGGCATTATTCAGTGGATACAGGCTAACTGGATTTATGCGATCTGATTAAAAAGAAATATAATTGTTATAAGTCAGATATGCAACTTCTCGCTTTCTAATGAACATTTGACATTAGTTAATACAATAAAGTTTCGTTACATAGTCTTTGTTGCATGTTGCATGTTGCATGTTGCATGTTGCATGTTGCATGTTGCATGTTGCATGTTGCATGTTGCATGTTGCATGTGCATGTTGCATGTTGCATGTTGCATGTTGCATGTTGCATGTTGCATGTTGCATGTTGCATGTTGCATGTTGCATGTTGCATGTTGCATGTTGCATGTTGCATGTTGCATGTTGCATGTTGCATGTTGCATGTTGCATGTTGCATGTTGCATGTTGCATGTTGCATGTTGCATGTTGCATGTTGCATGTTGCATGTTGCATGTTGCATGTTGCAAGGCAGCCACCTTAACCCAGACATGAGTTTTAATATTAGCTTAGTGGGTTTTTATTAGTTTTAGTTTGTACATTTTTATCGTACCTTTTGCACCCCACCATTTAATGCCTATAATTATTAATCCTTGAGAACATACCTGTAATATCCTCGCAGATGAAATTTGTGATACTTGTACATGGTCGATCATTCCATAACCACCCATGCCATTGTTTATCCCATGAGTTAGCATTTAGCAAAGCACCACAGTCTTCCTCACCACTACTGCTCGGTTCTCCTGGTCCCCAGAAGTTTGACAGCATTTCATCTCCATTTATCCACTGCCATTTTACTATTCCCTGGAACCCTGTGTACAACTTCAGGTGATCCTTTTTAAATTTTGAAACAATAGCGACTAACTTTTTTTGAGTTTCAAAAGAGTCAAATGTGGCCAATATACTGTTTTCCCGCTTCTGACATCGCAGACGAGCATTGTACCAATCGATTTTGTCTTTCTCCTCCAATACGATAAGATAACACGATGAACCAATGCGGTACCATCCAGGACCACATATCGCGGAATCTCGATCTGCCATAGTAAAAGAAAAAGAGTTACTTTAGGATGATTTCCAGTTCTTTTGTTTGATCGGTTTTTTAAAGCATATTAGAAATACGTACCAAAACGGACAGCACGTTGAGCTCTAAATGAAGTCACAGCTACTTTGCAGCATTTTTTATCAAAATTACTATTCAATCGGAACTCTTGTTTCCATGGAGACTCAGTGCTTATCGTGTAAATAGTCTTCTTGTTGTTATTTCCAATATAAACAATTTCATAGGGGAAACTTTGGGGTTGAATTTCTAGTTTACTTGATAAAATACTGTGAGATGCAGTTGAAGACCAATAGAAGTAATATGCGTTAGCCATTGACGTGTTAGGAGTGAGATTTAGTTCAATTTTCATAACATCTGACCAGCCATTCATTTGCAGCTTGCGAGGTGATTCAAGCTTGTAGACATTATTTCGCACTGATAAATAGTAAGTCTTGGCTGCAATAAGGTACAAGAAACTGAATTATTTTACTACATTTCATAAGATTAATTTAGTTCTGATAGTTTTAGGACTGAATTGTCATATTCAGTGCATTTCATTATTTCATCTTTAACTGACCTGATGTATGATTTGATGCTGTACAGCTTTCCTTTGTAAAGGTGATGTTATCAAGAGATGCATCACCTTGCCATCCTGTTCCCACCGTTCCTTCAATAACCAGCTGGGGAAATAAAGATATCTGTGTATTATCACGCTTATGAGTGGGCAAATCTTATAAGTACTTTCATATTTTCTTTTCAGTAGCTTACAGTTACTTGTTACATTCAGTGATTCATATGATCATGTCTGGAAATGTAACTTTATTGTCCGAAAAGACCTTTTTACACTTAAACTAACTGAAGCGACTGTGACTTTATAGCACTTCAGTACGTTTGGATTGGAAAAAAATAGTAAATTCTTTATTGTTCTACTCATATATTAAGTGTATACATATCATAACTTTATCGCTTTTAGCGCGATACTTCCAACATTCGACTACATAGTATTGTACAATGGTTCCATTATTATCAGTCCCTGTGTTCCGGGAACCGCGAGGCCTTCCGTCATGACATGACTAAAAGTAAACTAGTTTTTGACAACATCCGAATTAATTTACTCACGTCGAGTGATATATTTGATCTCACAGACAGAATGGTGAATTCTGATTATTTACTTTTAGTAACTTAAATTTTGCAATATTTGCTAATGCTACAGCATGGTTTATCTAAGATACCTGATAAATTCTTTTGTTATTGTTCCTCTTAATATTGACGTTGCCTTTGTGCCAGATGTTGCCATGGTCACCAGATTTAATCCACATTGGTTTAAGATTAGGACTTCCTTCCTCTTTTAAGTAGATTACAACACAACTCATCGTTGCACCATACATGTGATAGTCAAATGTCATGCACTGATCGCCAGTCATCCACGGACTTGCAATACGAGCTTTGTCACCAGGCTTTTGAGGAGATGTCTCAGTGTATAGAAATGTGCCGAAAGTAGTGAAACTTACTATGAAGAGAAAATTTCTTTTGGTATCATGGTTAAGCGAAATCCTCGGGGTGAGGATTTCGTGGTCGCTTACGACAATGTCACCAATTCAAAACCAAATAAAGATTATACCAGATGTACCCCTCCCTCCCGAATGTCGCACAAACCGTGTAGGTGAAATCAATACTGTTTCACCATTCCGAGTTCGCAGTGGTCGTTTTAGATTAAGAGAAATTTAATAACAGCGTAATAAACGGGAAAATGAGAAGGTGGTAGCTAAAGGGAGACCATGTGTGTCACTGAGTACGCTTAGCGAAGGTGAAACAAGCAAACAAGAATCGTTGAACTATTTTTTAACTTTTGGTTAACCTTAGATTGCTATTGATAGCACAGGCCATTGATAAATCCTGAATAACTTAGAAGTACTTCAAATAATGAATCTGAATGTTCCCTTGTTTAAGAATCACAGAAGAAGAAGAAGAAGAAGAAGAAGAAGAAGAAGAAGAAGAAGAAGAAGAAGAAGAAAATAAAAATAGGAAAGGATATTCATGGTCACTTCATCCAATAACCCTCCCTACAACTTGAATACAAAGTGTTACTATACCCACCATCAAACATCCACTCATAACAATAGATTATAACGCTTTCAGATGCAGTACAGTCATGCTTGTTCCATCCAGAAAAACGACATTCAGCAAGAGTTGATTCCTGTCCATTACATGCTACATCATCCATCCAGAAAAAAGCGTATTCTAATTTGGGATTTTGTTCTATGGTTCTTCCACCACTAAAGTAGCCAAGTTGTCGGCAAGCCACTGTTGTAGCTGGCTCACCCCAGTAATCATCACAAACAAATCCCCAACGGTTCTGATGAAATATCTGAAGAAAGCCAGTGTTAGGTTTACTCTTTCCCCAGAGGCGAATGTCTCCTTCAGTGGCTAAAGAAGAAAAAGAAGAAAAAAAATAAATAAATAAATAAAAATTGAAAAAACCTTTCTATATTAACCTTATTTTTATAAGCCCATGATTGATATCGTCATTCCGGCTTAGTTTGTTAAAAGAAGCATTGCATATAAAAAAATTATATGAAATCATTTGTTTTACATTTGTTCAAAAGTGTTCATTTACGAAAAAGTAAGAATTACGAAGAAAAGGCAGCCGCTCAAAGAGTTGTGAACGAGTTGTTGAACAGTTGTTTTTGCTTTGGTATTTCGCGCCTCCATGGGATGCTTTACTGATATTATACTACTCAGTATTTAAGTGCATCTATTTCATGAGACAATTATCAGTATTGATTTTAGTTGAAGGGAATAGTTGAAATTCTGAGCTGTACGCAAAAATAAACAAGTACAAGCGGTTACCTTTTTGAGTATTGTTCTTGTTGTTGATACAAACGACCCCAACGTCTTCACTATGAGAGCAGTCATGTCTACCCCAGCCATTGAAAGAGCACAAAGTGATACTAGTTTCATTCCCTTTACATTGAACCTCGTCCATCCAGATACGTCCATTTCCAGGATTTAAGTTGGGATATGTTATGCTTGAAACCCCAGGAAACCCTAGCTGTCTGCATACTACCCTTGCATTGTTTGCATTCCAGAGGTCATGGCAGACTGTACCCCACTCTCTGGAATGGAATATTTCAATTCGTCCTGCGTTGTCGTAGTCACCGTACACCAAACGTAGATCACCTTCTTTGGGCATTGGCTTTGACTCTGCTGTACAATATAGAAGATATCACTAGCACTAGCCCTAGTACTAGCCCTTCAAACCCATAAGGGATGCTATTCTTTAAAGTTAGACACTAAAATAAGAAATTGACATACTTTTTTTTGTATCCGAATAGTGGAACAGTGTGCCAGAGTGCATGGTTGGTCCAGTGTTATAGCTCGGTGTGCTACCACTTGCACGAGTCCAATCAAACGCGTAACCGATCGTATTCGTCCACAAACACCTGCCAGTACCCAGCGGCCTTTCCTCGAAATCACAGTCTCCTTTGAAAAAAAAAACCATTGCTGAAGTTAATATTTTTTCAATCCAATTTTAGATGCATGGCCTATTCACCATTAAACACTTACAACTGGTTTAATATAAGTATGAATTAAGGAACTTCGCACTCGAGCACGAGAAGCAGCCTTTATTGAGCGTTTGAAATAATTATTTTAATACTCCATTTTCGCATTCGATGAAGACCGCTGTTTTTGAAGACAACAGACTCATTTGCACATGCTTAGCCGCGTTTATAAGTCATCTATTCAAATACACCATTAAAAGTCCGTGGGATTGGTATAATTCAAATTGCACATTCTTTACATTACAGTTGGCTGTTGCTAATTATTTGCAAAAGTCAACTGTAATGTAAAGAAAGTGTAAGTTGAACAATGTTTTGAAATCTCACGAACTTTTGATGATGCTAAGCCTGTGCTAAGCCTGAGTTTGTGGTCTTCAAAAACAGCGGTTTGCATCGAATGCGAAACCAGTGTATTGAAAGTTTGGGACTCCCCTATTTCGGTGTTTTTTAAAAAACTTATGACCGGATCTCTTCAAACATGTTTTACAAATCTCCTCCTTCCATTTATTGACCACTTCCTTCTAAGGAATGCTAAACGTTTACCATGTCCTTTGGCATTGCTGTCTTCTTCCACACAAAGTCCAGGAAAAAATACAATATGCTTCAAAGCAATATCATTTTTCGTGGTTGCTGTAGGTGTCGCAATAATCAATACCTGAAAAAGAGTTTTATTTAATGATTAAATTGCCGAGGGTGGCTATACTTCTGTTCTAAATTAAATAAACATTAACGACCTACTCGCTATTAGAGTCTCCAGCAGCTCAGTGGTAGAGCGTCCCACTAGAATACGGAGCGTCGTGGGTTCGATTCCCACCTGGGGCTCAGGATTTTTTTCTGAGTCCATTCAGTATGGTACGATCACATATACATTTATTATTCCATAATCATAGGCAAACCAACATTATCATCAATTAAATAAACTATTATGTTTCAAATTGTGTTAAATTAATTATTCACCTTCTTATTTATTTCTTAAGATAATTCCGTACTAATAGATCCGAACATAGAATTTAAATAAAACTTCGCACAATTATTAAGTTAATGCTACATATTCCAAAAACATAATAAAGTAGGAGGGTCACCTCGCTCGTTTTGGCGCTAGATGACGGTGATTTGTGGCATTTTGAGGTTGTGCGAAAGCAATTTTCGGATCAAGTGAATCGAACAAATGGCCACATCACTTGCAAACATTAAAATATGAACGTCATTCTTCCCTTAATGCAAAGCAACAGTTGGATGCCGAAATGTTTCCAGCAAATGGCAGTTGTTATAAAGAATAGGGACTTTTTAACTTCGATGTGCACCCTATCATAGGGTGATATCGATCTGGAAACAGTTTTTCGCAGTATATTTTTGAGAATATCTCGAAAACGGAACAGAAAATTTTGTTTAAATTAATATATATCATGATAAAGCTATTCCTTATTGAATTACTGCAATAAGATAGGTCACCAGGTTCGTTTTCGCGCTACAGTTCGCTAAAGTACGAATTTTTCCTTAAAATGTAGTGACCGAGAAGGGACTAAAGAGAGTTTACACACAAAGAATATCGAAAAGGCTGTGATCTCATATCTTCGTTTGATGATTTTTTTGGGGGGGTTGGGTTGTTTTCTGTATCCTGTGTATTTTTAACGAACTTTTCATTAGCCTAGATTTCTTGAAATCGTAGTAATAGCTAATGTGCGCAAGCTCACACTGGCTAAAATCGCGCACAAAAGCGCGTGCGCAATGAAAACTACATTAATTTATGAGAATGCTAAAATGGCTTAATCGAAAATTCACATTGCGCGCGCAATATTAAGAAGTTTCCGTCTCTTACTTATGCTCTCTTGATGTGGCCTACCTGGTATTGCCCGCTGTAGGATAAGCTTACACGACCGATGTGATAACTTATGTTACCGAAACCAGTAGAATTCCATGCCTGATGGACTACCACGGGCTTGCTTTGTCTAAACAGCACAACTTCTAGCTTGCTGGATTCGTTGGAAATCTTGTAAAGAAAGTTCATACAGTACGGAATGTACATCCGAGGACTGACGAGGTAAGCTTTCTTTTTACCAAGTTTGTCTGGATCAGCAGCAGAAACGAAATAAGAGTTTCCTAAAAAAAGGAATTCCATTTTGTTGGTTACTGATTCGCTACATATAAACTAGGGAACACGGCAGACTGTTGTTTGTGGTTTGAATTTACCTGATTCGTAATCCGATCTTTTAAAAATTAATACATCACTGCCGAGCGAATCCCGAAGAAGTGTACTAGTGTCGCCCGAGCTTTATTCGGGACTCGCCCGCATTTTTACTTGCCAAACTTCAAGATGGCGGCTGAAGGCAGATCGGTTTGAGTGTAAATTCAAACCACAAACCGTGCTCCTTGATATAAACGGCCGCCGCAAATCCAAACCGATGCTAGTTGCTTTTCAATGAATACTTTTTTTACAAACTTCCGTATATTTCCGCTTAGTTTTGTTCCTGTCCCCCCCCCCCCCCCCCAAAAAAAAACATTCTCACAAAGTGAAAGAAAAAGTGAATAATAACAGAGTAGTATGTTACTTTACCTTGAGCATGACTTTTGTTTTTGATGATTTTTTCAGTTTGTATAGCCCAAAGGAGCCCATCATTCGCTTTTCTTGAAAGATCTCGCCATCCACAGAAAGATCCTTGAAAAGTGCAATTACCTGAAAGGATGATTTAGGCCCGGTTTAGACGTCGAAGTTCACATGTGCCGAATCTAATGCAAATTAACTCAAACAATAGGTTTTGCTCATTTGCATTAGATTTGGCACATTGTCCTAAAAATCAGGAATTCATCAAAATCAAAAAAATTTGCGGCAATCTTTATTTGAAATGTTCTAATTTTCGAAAAACTTGCACCTGAAAAAGGGTTAGTTGCACTTTAATAAATGATTCCAAAACTGGCTTTGGATTTTGATAGTGATAGAATAAAGTAGTTGCCATAGCAAGAGACCAGCCTTCCTTCTCTACAAATTCAAGATGGCGAATTTTCTTGTCTCAAGAATGGTTTGAAAAATTAAAACCAACATAAAACGTTACTTCTTTATATAATTTATCTTTGATTAAATTGCATGTTATCCCCCCCCCCCCCCCCATCTTTACCTGGAGATTTTAGGTTCATTTTGTAAAATAAGAACCTGTTTTAAATTTTAAGCTTATAAATACGTTCTTAGCTAAAGGGGTCTAAATTGATATTTTTAGCCTTATAGTACACTCGACAAAATTACTCGATTCTGATTGGTTTAGAGGAGTACAATTAGAGCGTTACAATTAAGGTAATTCCGTAGTAATAGATCCGAACATAGAATTTTAATAAAACTTCACACAATCATTAAGTTAATGCTACTTATTCAAAAAATGAAATAAAAAAAAGTTTGGTCACCGTGCTCGTTTTGGCGCTGGATGACGGCAATTTATGGCATTTTTGGGGTCGTGCGAAAGAAATTTTCGAATCATGAGAATCGAACAAAAGGCCCCACCACTTTCAGGAAGTCATTGCTAACATTAAACTATTTGCGTTATTCTTTCTTTTATGAAGCAAAGCAACAGTTGGATGCCGAAAAGTCTCCAGAAAATGCAGTCGATGTAAAAAACAGGGACTTTTCAACTTCGATGTTCTCCCTAATATCGATCTGAAAAACAGTTTTCCGCAGTATGTTTTTGAGAATATCTCGAAAACTGGACATGGAATTTTGTTTAAATTAAGATATATTATGGTAAACCTATTCCTTATTGATTTACTGAAATAAAAAAGATAGGTCACCGTGCTCGTTTTCGCGCTACAGCTCGCTAAAATACGAATTTTGTCCTCGAAATGTAGTGATCTAGAAAGGATTAGAGATTTTATACAAAACTCTAATGTCAATGCCAGATACCTTCGATTGATAATTTCCTGATTGTTTTGGTTTGTTTTCTGTATTTTGTGTATTTTTAACAAACCGTTTTTACCAGCCGGCCGCCATCTTGAAATCGTAATAATAGCCAATGTATACGAGCTGGCGCTGGCTAAAATCGTGCGCAGTAGCACGTACGCAATGCAAAACTACGGAATTACCTTAAGTCGCTATGGAAACACGTAGTTAACGGCCAAAAGCGGCAAATTTCCCCAGTGAAATTCCCAAAAAATCAGCGTTTTTTAGATTAAAATGGAAAATTTTCAGAAAACTGTTCAATACACACATAGGAAGACCTCAAATTATGATAACTAGACAAATTCAAGACATAATTAATAAATCATGTTTTGTAGTAGAAAGTCGTTTTTTTCTTTCTAGTTTTCGCCCACCAATTTTAGTTGGAGTTTTGAATGTTCTCGTTTTATTACCTATTGTCGTCTGTGGTTTTCTCGAAAAAATAAGTTCAACAACACATCTACAATTGTACAATATGTAGAAAACAGCTAACAATAGTTTTAAAGCAAATTCTATTCCGTTTAGCGAAAAAACACAGCGAGTAGAGGCTCGTTTTTTGTTTTAAAATAGTTAAGATCAAATCTTACCGGCAAACTGTCGAGTTGTTGTAGAGAGACGAATTCAGCTATTTAGTTAGCACGAGTTAATAGATTAAGTTGCCAATCTAGTCTTGAAATAATAAAATCTTCAGATAATTCACCATTCAAAGAAAATATCAGCGAAATTCTTCAAGCTACAGGAGGGAATAATATCCAGAGCACATGGTCTGATCACTGGCGACTCGTTCACGGCAAGCTGTACTTCAAAATTTTAACTTGAACGACATATTTGTCGCTTTTATCCCTTTTGATGTTGTCCAGCTAACATGTTTTTAAAAAAAGTATTTTTGAAATGGTGTTTTTTGCAGTTATTAGCAAATGCTAAGAGGAAAACTCTCAACTTTCGCTTAGTTTTCACACAGACGTTTTCAAAGAAAAGTCGCTTCTTGATTCGCTGTTTAGCTGTCAGTACAGTCATTCAATAAATGTAAACATGCATTTAAATGGCTTTTTACTTGAGATGTAAAATTATTTTCTAGTATTTTGTAGTTCAAATCATACATAAAATACTAATTTAAAAAGGTTTTACAGCAACGTTAACACTTTCCATGCTGTTCTTGACTTAGCTTTCTTGGAGAAGGGTCGGTTATAGCAAAGGCAATGAAGATGGATAAATACTTTCGCTTCGCATTTTTTTATAAAATTTTGTTGAGTGAACTATAAATAAAAACTCGCACGACCTTCTCGTACAATTTGTGATTGATAGGCACTCGTAATGTTTTGAAAGTTCTTTAATTGCACTTGCCTAAAGGCTCGTGCAATTACAAGAACTTTCAAAACATTACTCGTACCTATTAATTTCCAAATTGTACTCGATAAGGTGCGATTTCCTATACTAACAGATTCTTTCAAAAATACAACGTTCTTGTACACGGGACTTCAATGTATTATAATTACTGTTTTGCAAAACTATCTATTGGAATATTTACGGCATTCAAATCATTTTAATTCTAATTTAGTTGCTAAGGATGCATTTGTATTTTATCCAATCCACAAACTGATATACTGCTTGATACCTAACTAGCAGAATATGTTTGATTTACCTGATGTATGTAGAACTGTATCGGTGCTGTTTACAGGATCACCGCACTCTGTTAAATTATCGTACAGCCTGATTTCATCCACGGCAATGCTTTCATTATTTCCAGCACTTGCTATTGCCTTTAGAAGAATCTAAACAAATTGAAGCAAAAAAGTTACATAACTATTTAAAATAATAATAATAATAATAATAATAATAATAATAATAATAATAATAATATAAAGAAAGCATAAAAAGTGCTATAATTTGGGCGAAGAAGAAGAAGAAAAAGAAGTATCATAATAATAATAATAATGATAATAACAATAATATAAAGAAAGCATAAACAGTGCTATATTTTGGGTGTAACAACGTGCATCAAAATCCCTTGAGATATAAAAAAAGCAATGAAACAGACGCCATGTTGGTTGTCATAACAAGGAATCCTTTGTATAGCCAACCAAGATGGCGGGTAGTGACGTTACATGCACCGGAAGAATATGTATTATTCATGTTCCTAAGATTGAGTTTCATGGTATTTGACATTTCATGATAGGAAAGCAATATCTGGGTTGCCTGTAGCATGTTGATTTTTGGGGGCTGCCAAGATTCAAGGCTCAGTGACGAATTAGAAAAAAATGAGTAGTAAAGCAACACACTGATCCTGGCTTTGCGTAAGTGACCACCAAACAATGGGTGTAGAGGCCACAAATGTAATAACTGGCCTCAAATGTAATAACTGGCTTCAAATGTAATAACTGTTGGCCTCAAATGTAATAGCTGGCTTTAAATGTAATAACTGTTGGCCTCAAATGTAATAGCTGGCTTTAAATGTAATAACTGGCTTCAAATGTAATAACTGGCTTCAAATGTAATAACTGTTGGCTTCAAATGTAATAGCTGGCTTTAAATGTAATAACTGTTGGCCTCAAATGTAATAGCTGGCTTTAAATGTAATAACTGGCTCCAAATGTAATAACTGGCCTCAAATGTAATAACTGGCCTCAAATGTAATAACTGTTGGCTTCAAATGTAATAGCTGGCTTTAAATGTAATAACTGTTGGCCTCAAATGTAACAGCTATATAACACATTTATAGAAGAGTAGACACGAGTTATTGTGACCCACTCAGTCACTGAGGTGTTAGCAGATCGATATTTAAACAACTATGAATCGAAATTTAATTTCGAATTTTGTGCGAATACGAATTTGATGTTTCTCGAAGCTTTAGTGCACAATAACATGTTAATAATAGGAATCTGTATTTTTCTGTTATATAAGAATTATGATCGCGAGAACACGCACACATAGGCCTTTGAGGTGTTCCATTTGGTTAACATACAGATTCAAGAAATGATCATCAAAAGCATATAATTATAAAGTCATGTTTCAATCTTTATTTGGTTAGAACGACTGAATTGAAAACTAGACAGAAATTTGCACGGAATTTTATAATACACTTGATGGCTTGCGTTCAAAAAGTCTTATCATCCCAATCAAGCATATAATTGGTATGGAACTATCCTACAAAAGTTTTGAATTCAAATATTTGTATCAAATGTATTTATGTATAAAAACATATTAAGAATTAACTACAATAAACGACGCTGTATAAACAAATCTATATAACGACAAGCCAGTTATAAGATAACACATAAGAGAGTAAATGGTTTGAACCCAGGTGTAGTAGTTGAGTGAGTAATGTAATCGTCCGGGTGAGTGTAGTCTTGAGAAAGACTGTTGTTGGTAGAGACTGACGTTTAGACAACCTGAGCGGAAGTCATCTTCAGAGTACAGTGGTGAATGAAAGACAGTAGATGGTATTTATAACTCTGTTGGTGCGGTCGTAATCGTAAACAGTAATTAGTCGGTATTGCGTATAGTCGCGTCGGTATAGTCGCAAGTAGTGGTCTATTGTTCTAGGTAACGTAGGTGTTATCACAAAGTGATAGTATATTGTTCTTCAGTAGCGTCATCGGTCTGTTTGAGATCATGGATGAGTCTTTTGTAGGGTGCCGGTAGAGTCTGACTGCGGTTAAGCGGTTCTTGTTCTAAGTTGGTGAACCAACTCTCAAGTGAAAGACGTTGATGGTAGTTAGTGCAGTATGTAACGCATGTAGCATTTTTTGTTTTGTTTGTTTTTTGTTTGTTTCTTTGTCCATTGTCATTTAACCTTATCTCATACTTTATTGTACCAACCTCATTCTGACCCCACAATGCCTTAAACATTAATAGGTTATCTGGCTAGTTTAACGTTAAGTTATTCTAGATAAGAGTTGAGGCACTAGGCCATGTGGGATAGGCTCAGAGATAATAATATGCGTAATGGATAAGTTAACTTCAAGTCGACTGAAAAATGAGCCAGTTCAACTAGAAACCGTGGACAGCTGTTTCGGCCTTTATTGGGCCTCGTCAGCACGGTGTGTCTAGGGAACTGGGAAGATCCCACGAAAATTAGTAGATGAGAGTTAAGGCACTAGGCCATGTGGGATAGGCTCAGAGATAATAATATGCGTAATGGATAAGTTGCGAGCCTTAATGTGAGCGACTGAAGAAGACTGCCGTTGGGCCTTTGACAACTTCAAGTCGACTCTAGATAACCTGTACCACTCTTTCTGTTATTTAAGCATTATTTTTTATATAATGTGTATATACAATTCTTCTAATATCAATATTTCAATTTTATATACATTTATACTTATATTTAATATGCTTCATCAATATTTTGTAAATTCAATTCTCTTTATTTATATTTTTGTATGTACTCATATGTATTTGTAATTGGTACAAATTACATATTAAACTTAAACTTAAACTTAAACTTAAACTTAAACTTAAACTTAAACTTAAACTTAAACTTAAACTTAAACTTAAACTTAAACTTAAACTTAAACTTAAACTTAAACTTAAACTTAAACTTAAACTTAAACTTAAACTTAAACTTAAACTTAAACTTAAACTTAAACTTAAACTTAAACTTAAACTTAAACTTAAACTTAAACTTAAACTTAAACTTAAACTTAAACTTAAACTTAAACTTAAACTTAAACTTAAACTTAAACTTAAACTTAAACTTAAACTTAAACTTAAACTTAAACTTAAACTTAAACTTAAACTTAAACTTAAACTTAAACTTAAACTTAAACTTAAACTTAAACTTAAACTTAAACTTAAACTTAAACTTAAACTTAAACTTAAACTTAAACTTAAACTTAAACTTAAACTTAAACTTAAACTTAAACTTAAACTTAAACTTAAACTTAAACTTAAACTTAAACTTAAACTTAAACTTAAACTTAAACTTAAACTTAAACTTAAACTTAAACTTAAACTTAAACTTAAACTTAAACTTAAACTTAAACTTAAACTTAAACTTAAACTTAAACTTAAACTTAAACTTAAACTTAAACTTAAACTTAAACTTAAACTTAAACTTAAACTTAAACTTAAACTTAAACTTAAACTTAAACTTAAACTTTAACTTTAACTTAAACTTAAACTTAAACTTAAACTTAAACTTTAACTTTAACTTTAACTTAAACTTAAACTTAAACTTAAACTTAAACTTAAACTTAAACTTAAACTTAAACTTAAACTTAAACTTAAACTTAAACTTAAACTTAAACTTAAACTTAAACTTAAACTTAAACTTAAACTTAAACTTAAACTTAAACTTAAACTTAAACTTAAACTTAAACTTAAACTTAAACTTAAACTTAAACTTAAACTTAAACTTAAACTTAAACTTAAACTTAAACTTAAACTTAAACTTAAACTTAAACTTAAACTTAAACTTAATGTTCCCCCAAAATTCCCTCTCAAATCAGTGTGACGAGTCACCTTATTAAAAATGTCGCTAAAAAAAAAAAAAAAAAAAAAAAAAAAAGAAAACTTTTTTTAAACTTAAACTTAAACTTAAACTTAAACTTAAACTTAAACTTAAACTTAAACTTAAACTTAAACTTAAACTTAAACTTAAACTTAAACTTAAACTTAAACTTAAACTTAAACTTAAACTTAAACTTAAACTTAAACTTAAACTTAAACTTAAACTTAAACTTAAACTTAAACTTAAACTTAAACTTAAACTTAAACTTAAACTTAAACTTAAACTTAAACTTAAACTTAAACTTAAACTTAAACTTAAACTTAAACTTAAACTTAAACTTAAACTTAAACTTAAACTTAAACTTAAACTTAAACTTAAACTTAAACTTAAACTTAAACTTAAACTTAAACTTAAACTTAAACTTAAACTTAAACTTAAACTTAAACTTAAACTTAATGTTCCCCCAAAATTCCCTCTCAAATCAGTGTGACGAGTCACCTTATTAAAAATGTCGCTAAAAAAAAAAAAAAAAAAAAAAAAAAAGAAAACTAAATCGGTTTTAGTTATCAGTGACCCAATACCTATTACCACACAAAATATTAGGGAAATCCATGAGGTTCCGCTGCCAAGCGAATTCTTATTTTCTCGATGGTTACAGAAAACCGCTCTTAAGTACAAACGCGAATTGGTCAACTCTGATGTTTGTCTTTTACCGTTAACGTAAAGCTAAACTGTGTAAAGTATAACGTCAACCATGCATTATTTTTCTCAATATATAGTTATTACATTTGACTCCAACAGTTATTACATTTGAAGCCAACAGTTATTACATTTGAAGCCATTTATTACATTTGAGGCCAGTTATTAATTACATTTTAGTCCCACGTCCCACTTAGCAACAGTAACTAGGGAGGTAGAACGATGATTTCGATCGGGATTGGTGCAAAAAAAATCGCGCAAAACCCTATTATAAGTTTCGAAACTCTATTGATGAACCATACAGCTTTTGAACTTCAGGTAAAACGCATTCTTTTTCCAAAGTTTGAAAAAAAAAATAAAAAAACGTATAAAAACGGGTTGTATGTATTTTTGTTGTTGTCTTTTGAGAACAATTTTCTGTTCATTGAGCCACTGAAGAAAATGCTAAAAGTTAAGCTTATTTTTAAAACTTTCTTCAAATATTTTAGTTAGTCTTCAACTGAAATAATGCTTTAAGTATATATCAGTGCTTTCTTAGTTTTTAAGCTATGATTTTTTTGTGCAAAGCTTGGTTTCCGCCATTTTTCTTTCGAAAACTTTTCAAGATGGTAATATTCCAAATTCATTATCTCGAAAACGAGCTCATTTTTACTTTAAATTTTTGGAATCAACGTTAAATAAAGTCTGTATAAGATAGCTTTCTAAGAAAATTTTCTAACTACTCCTTGGTATATAAAGTATAGTCAGTCACAAAAGATTTGGCATTTCATGAATATGGCCATCTTCTCTTGTAATTCACATATCATTTCCGAATGTGCAATTATTTGATGAAAGGCTCCGCTCTGCCGGCTGATCGAGTTAATAAAAAAAATATTAAAAAAACGTTTTTGTTTGCTCCATTTTTTATAAAGCCATACAACATGTACATAAATAATTTAGTTGATCTAGAAGCAGTGTAGTCCACACGACATAAAACCAATAAAACGATATCTTTGTTATCGTACTGTGGTACTGTTTAATAACAAAGACTATAGGTTTTGCAATATAGAGAAGTTTTCTTTATCACTTCAAATCTAATAGTCTTTAGAAGAATGGTTTAGTTTTATTCTATATTAAAAACGTTTAACTATACTAATAGTTGATGCCGAAAAGCTAATTGATTTGTAGATGTTGTATGACAATAAAGGGATCCCAATAAAGCGGCATCTACACTAGCAAATTTCCTTGACAAGTTTTCCTTGACAATCAAGGTAAAAATTGATTGTGTAGATGGAGTAAAATGAAAAAAATTTCCTTGACAAGCAGACACGCAGACTCGGTATCGCATTTATCACTCAGGTGTGAAAAAAGGCAAGCAATCTTGATGAGCAGTGCGCTAGCTACTGAGTCTGCGTGTGTTGCTTAGGAATACGATAACGACGCTAGTGTGAACCAGGCTTAAATGTTAAGTTCGACTTACCCGGTAATTGCCTTTGAAATTGAAACTTAGGCAGCCTGAGTTTTTCCATGCGTTACCATGGTCACCTCTCTCACTCCATACTATCTCGTCTTGATTAGAGGAATTTCGAACAATGACGGTCAAAGTTTCCACTGCTGTTCCATGCATGTAATAATAGAAGGACAGCACAGATGGGCGTTTGATATCCGGACTCATTAATATTGCTTTCTCATCATAAAAGAACCTCTCTGAGCTGTCGATGTAGATAAAGAAACCTGAACCTATGAAAGGAAACGACCAATGTTAGACGATAGATACCGCGATGTAGCTGCAAATGTTATCATGATGTACAGAATTATTACGTCTATTTATCAATAGTAATAACTTTTACAAAAAGGTTTAGAAAAATGTCTTGATAATTTGCAAAAATGGTTGAATTGAACCATTCTCTTCGTCGTTGAAAGAAGCACCGAAACCAAATATCACACTTCTTTAAAAATTCGATAGTTGGAATTAAAAAGATAAATAAGTAAAACAAACAATTCTCTTTATTGATTTTTTCTAATGTTTCTTGAATAAATTTCAGCTTAGGTCCGTCAACCGATATCCAGGGTACAAACGTATAATGACAACAGAATCCGCCTTTATTCAAGGAAGATGACTTTTATTTTTATATTTTAAAACTAGATACCTGAGATATCACTCTTAGGACCAGTGTTGTGAATACTTGATGATCTTTTGCGAAATTTCCATTTTAACTGGTCATCAGGTTTGTTACTGCCATACACAATGCTTGACCACCCACAGTAAGAATTGTTGTCGAAAGAGCAACTCGCTAAAAAGCAACATCAAATTAAAACAGTTTCAATAAAAAAAAACCGACACTTATTAGTTTTCGAACAGACATGTTTCGGATGTGCTACATGTCTGTTTGAAAAATAAAAAGTGTCTTTTTTTTTTCTTAAAACCATTGTCCTCTTCACACTTCTACCCAAATGTGAACATTTAAATAATAGTAACCAATTGATATAAAGTTAATGTGATCCTAAGCTTTTGAGTTGACTGTTTTGGCTGTAAAAATTAAATAAATAAAATATGTAATGTGTTGATCAACAAATATACGGCTGCTATAAATATCATGGATAGGCCGAGGCGTTTGCTGATAAATGTACAAAACGATTAAACACGAAATCATTATTTGTTTCCGCTAATATCGCCTGTTCAAGATTGTTTTTTTTTCCCTTAGAACCATTAAATCTTTTAGATATATAAAGTTAAATCTATTAGATCTAAAGTATGAGAAATAAAACAAACATTTGAAAGTCCTTAACCAATTTCAGTTTGTACTGCGTCAAGCGATTTGAATATAATAGTTTAAACACAAACCAAGCGAACTTATAATCTTAATTGTACAAACTTTGAAAGACGATTTGACATGGTAAGTTCTAAGGCTGCAAGTACAAAAAAAAATATCGAAAACCATACCCTTGGTTAAAAACTACGTATCCAGTTTTAAATTTCAAAAAAAAAAATTAAATTTAAGCTTGTTGCTCTATTCTGCATGTCAAGCCTGAGGTAAGAAGTCAAGAAAAAGGAAACAAAATACAAGACTAAAGACCCTTTACAACATGTTCCAAATACAGATCTATTTGTAGTGTGGACGATCGAGCGAAATAGTAGTATTTTACTCTTAAATAAGAGTTGAAATTCATTGGTTTGTCCCTCGAATTGAGCTGCTTAAGGAATTGCTGAAAGGGGTATCAATTGATCAAACGGTATTTTGCTGCATGATAGTTTGACGAAACGTCGATGACATTAACTAAATAGCTGACGAGGACTAAATATGCGTGAATTTAAGGACTTAGAGTTCTCATAATAATCTTTCCTATTTCTAAATAATTTCTAAACACTGGCATTTATCTTTCGTTGACAGTCTCTTTTTGTTAGAGCTGTTAGGCTGTATTCATTCTATTGCTCTTGTAAGCTGCTATGGTAAATGAACTCACCGTTTGAAATTTGGTCGCCTTTCGTTAGACTCACTATTAAGAGTATTACCGTCGAAAAAATAAGTAACATTTGTTTGTTAAATGGTTTCATCGTGAGAAATAAGAAGGGACTTCGGAGGTAAAAAGCCCAAATGCAATCTCATTGATGTAACCTATTGAATTTAGGAATATAGTTCCAGTCTCTAATTATAACACTAGTCCAGTCTCTTCCAACAACTTTATATGAACAGCTGTTCAATAAACTACAAACACACACAAAAAAACTGCTTATTTAATTGAATCCTCTTGGAGAAAATTAAAACAATAAAAGACTGTTTATGACTTTCAATGTATGCACTTCAAAACGAGAAATTTGTTTTCTACTTGCAAGAGAAAACAGAGAAATATAATGTAGCTACTCACTAGACTAAGGACAATACTCCTTTAATGCACAGGTAATAATGCTGATGACAACTGCATAATATCAATATTCTACGACTATTGTTTGTCTTCAAGTCAGTTTAATTTTGCTGTTCCTAGTCACAAAAATGATGAGCCAAATTAAACTTGCTTTGTAATTAATGCAGGATAGATGACCGTCCTGTTAGGTTTCGTGCTTATATTTCTGCCGATGGATATATTATTGATTTGATAACACGAGAATGCTTGACCACTTCAAGTTAAGGCAGGATTACTAGGCTAATTGAGTGTTGAAAAGCTCGGGGTCTTCAAAACAGACAGTTTGGGGAATTTAGTTTGAAAATACTACCAAAACAAGTAGAGTGACAATCGCGCCCGACAATTAACAGTCACCGATGACGATAAAGATAAAAATATCTGATCACGTGACACAACTACTGTCTCTGATTAATTCGTAAACTCACGTGGTCGCATTGCTTTTCGTTCATTCGGGTAGATAAGCGCACTAGTTCGCCATGATCCAGCTAAAAATGTTTTATGATATCGAATCTGAACGATGCCAAGTCATAATGGCAAAAGAAGAAACTCTTTGGACTTTTGAAGATCTATTTAACAACTAGACGCATGGCTGCGTGAACTCGGGCTTCCTATGTTGCAGCTCTGGGGTTTTCTTTGTGAACCTCGATACATAATCTTTTGCCATTGTCCACGATAGTAAGCAATGTGTTTGAATTCCAGTAACCACATGGTTCCATTATAGAATAGCAGAGAGAGAGTACATAGCTACAGTACAACTTAGATTCAATCTTCTGGTTTCATTATGTGCATAGTTCTGAGGATGAATGCTATTTTGAACTGCATTAATTTGCACACCCTTCACCTTAAATATATCATTGTTATGTATACTCTGGAGATAATGTACTAAACTATTTACTGATGATACGACAAGCATCACACATGTACCTTGAGGATGGCTTCTACCATATAAATCATTGCATGAGAATCAAATATTTTGAATCCCACATTACTATTACGATATATAGCAATAGCTGTGCACCCAACTGTTAATACAAAATTGGTGTAATTTTTTCAGATATAAGTGATTTAAAGACTCTTTGTAAAGAAGTAAAGTACTGATATCCTTCTATTGTAGTCTATTGACGTACAGTACCAGTGTAGCTTTCACTGTATTGAAGTTGACAGTCAGTATCAAAGACATTTAATTAACATTGCAGCTTGGAGGATTTCGGTATACTTTGACAAATACGTTTGTAGACAAACTCCTTCAGCTTTCTGCTCCTGTTCCTCAGACGTTTCAGAGTTCGTACTGGTATTCTACTGAGTTCACGATCACTTCTATATACACGATGATGCTTATTTGACTCAATATATTAAAGATAGCTCATTTGATATAAGCTTAAGCTTAAGTTTAGCGTGATTCTCGATATGAGCTTCACTCAGAAAAGTGCCGAAAACGCTCGACATCTTTTAGTGTGGGTCTACCGCGAACAGTTTGTGCCTTTGTATGGGTTTTGAGCGTGTTAGACTCCTTATTATCCATGATTATATTCAGCGACGACTCCTTCGATAGATCCGCCATTGCTCAACCATGTGGTCATGGCTGATTCTACGCATGCGCATAGATTTTGATTTCGCGCATGCGCTTTAGCGCTTCGAGGGCGATTTGTGACTGAAGAAAAAAAAAATATAAAAATAACGAAGCCCAATTTATAACTCGGGCATTCCTTTGGAAGCCCGAGTAATTAGTCCTCGAGTTTGTTTAGAGATTACCTCCCAAACAGGAGACAAATAGTTTCACTAGGTAACACTAAATCTAAAGAACTCCTTATCACAAATGGGGTACCACAGAGAAACCTACTAATGGTCTATCACCAATCGAGCCCTGTGATTGGCTGAGCTACTAGGGGTCTATTAGTGATAAACCTCTAGTAGCGAAAAGCGCTGGTTTTGAAAACCAAAAAATATATATTTAAAGGAAAATCCAAAACTTTTTGCATCCTTTTATTGGACCGAGTAGTAGGTTTTTACTAAAACAATTAGACCTCTCGCCCTCATGGCCTACGAGTCAATAGCCCATTCGGCCTTCGGCCTCATGGGCTATTGACTCGTAGACCATTCGGACTCGAGGACTAATTGTTAAGTAGGCCATGAGGGCGAGAGGTCTAATTGTTTTAGTAAAAACCTTATAATCGGTCCAACTTGGCTATGAAGTTGGCATTGAAAGGATAACAAGGAAATTCATTTGGCAAGCTTATGCGCATTCGTTTAATAAATGAAATTCCTCATCGCTATCTCAATTCTCAAGGATTAGAGAATTGGAAACAAGTTAACGTAGATTTAAAGAAATTAGAAGCACATTTTAAAGGAAAAATTCCCGGAGAAGAGATCAGTTTAAGTGCAACGCTCGATGACTACAGCTCTAAATTACAGACGGCGCCTAGTAGCTGTAGTGGTCGTGATGGAAACCCTATTCGCACACTCTGGGAGCTAAAAGGAATGGTATGGCCATCCTCAAGTACAAGTACCACAAATAAAGACAAATAAAAGAAAAACAACACTGAAATACAGTGAACTATGAGGTATAAGCCTGTGAAATGTGAACATATAATGACTTTGGATAGTTGTGTTTACACTCAGACGTTGTTAATTTCATAAAATACTGAGTACTCGATACAATCGTCGGTCATTCAGTTTGTTAACTATACTTTATTAAAACAAACGGACCTTTTTGTATATTATAGGAAGGTCAGAAAGATTGTTGAGTTTATCATGAAATACATGTTCTTTCACTATAGCAGCTAAATGGGCTAACCAGTAGCTTATCGAGTGCTTGTAACTACTACTTAGACTTAGTCTGGTTACGATAAGAAAATGTTTTCATATTGTTAAATAAAATCATAAAATCATGTTATAAAACCCAAACATGTCGGAAACATTAATATGTGCAAGGGCTTGACATATGGCGACATGTACATTCTGTTTAAGTATAGGCACAAATTCCTCTCTTCTTAAAATAGTTTTCATTTTGTTAAAGCAATACTCAGCAGCATTAAATTCCGGAGAAAGAGAAGGGGTGAATATCAGATTTGCTCCCCTTAGCATTAGCCATCTCTGCAATGTTTGAGCAGCTTCAAAACGATGAATTGTGCAATTATCCAAAATAATGTAGTCCCCGAATTCAATGGATGGACTGCCATAATCAGTCGTAGCTTTTCCCGCGTCTTCGATAAAATCCAAAAAGTCATTGCGTCTGAACTTCCTTTTACGGTATTAGCGTAAAGAACTCCTTCTAAACCACAGAGTAGATTTAGAGTTATACTCGCACCTTTTTTATTCTTTGATATTTCGATAGCATGAGTTCTGCGAAGAGATTGTGCATACACAGGATTCCCAGTCCCTTAATGAACCCCTGCTTTATCAAAAAAAAAATCAGTCTTTCAGGAGGTAACATCCTAATTGTATCTAGAAAGTTTTGACAATACCTCAAGTTCACAATTTATCTGACGACGGCTTAGCGAGTCGCTTTCTTGTAAATGGGCCGTAAGATAATTTGTGTCTTACAGCATTTTCAATTGCCGTTAACGATGTACCGCCATGTAGCGTACAGTGGTTATCAATATTCTCTTTGATCGACTGGTACGTTTTGGATGCATTTTCTACTTTTAAAAGCTCTACTAGGTCAACATCATCTTGTTTTAGATGTGGCGGATTCCCAGATTTTCTTTTTGATGGCAAGTGATCCAAAGTTTCGCAGACTTGACTCCATATCTTTGCAACAAAAGTTGCGGATACGCAGAAGAACTCTGCAATATCTATGAAATTACCCCCCAAAATAACTAGTAGCAAGGTCACCTCCCTCATTGACAATTTTGTCGATTATACTGGTTCTTAAATCTTCATTAGCGGCCTTTCCGCGACAAAACGTTCTACCTTTGCTTGATAGTGAAGTTCCTCCTATTTCGATCTCTTGTTCAGGCATGTGAGTTTTAGAATTAATCAGAGACAGTTGTGTCACGTGATCAGATATCTTTATCTTTATCGTCATCGGCGACTGTTAATTGTCGGGCGCGATTGTCACTCTACCTGTTTTGGTAGTACCTTTCCCTTAAAAAGGTACCCCTTTCACATACGTTTGAAGAAAAGCTACCCCTTTTTATACCAAAACTCACAATTTCCCACCCTTTCTCTATACCTGCGGCCTGAAAAAAGTACCTCTTTCGGGCGAAGCATCCCCGTATAGTCCATTGTAGGTAGTCCCCCCCCCCCCCCCGGGCGTCGTCCTACTTCAACAGAGAGGTAATTGGTATTTAATTCTTCATCCAACAGGCCTTGGTATTTCTGATGATGATGATCCCTCACAACAACTGAAATTTAAAAGCTGGCCAGAGAAAAAGAAGAAATTTGCTAAGGTGTTTGCAACCAAAACAAGTGATGAATCGTGTGAGATGTTTAAGGGTACTGATGCTTGTTTTACGCCAGTATTATCGCTAGACGAGGCACTTGTTCACCCTCACAATCAGCAAAGGAATACATTTATTAAAAATGGGGATGAATATGAACCTACAGCTGCTTCAAAGTTGTTCAGAACACCTGGAATTGGCACTCCAAGGCCTCTGCCTTCTGTAGGACAGCATACCGTAGAGGTGTTATTGCATCCAAGACAAAGTCATTCTTACAAGGTCGGTACAACTTTTGCTTACAACTGTCGCATGCAATGTGATTACACCACTCTTACCACACGAATTTTGTCTTGTGAATCAACCCTCCAACTGTTGTGTACGACAAGAAGAAAGTTGCAGCAAGTTGTAGGGTTGATTCACACGAAAAATTCATGTGGTAAGAGTGGTGTAAGCAGATTCCATGCGACAGATGTAAGCAGATGTAAGTTAATTGTACCGTGTAAATCGGCCTTTATAAAGTGGTGATTCTTGGGAGGATAAAATAATGATTAATTTTCTCGATAACTCTTTGTTTATTTTACGAATTGTTTGTTGTTTTCTTGATGGCCAAAAAGTTATGCAAAACACATAACATCGAATATGATACCACTGTAAGATAGGAGGTCAAACATGTTTATATATTTTCAATCCTTCCTTTAATTCAGATAATGTTTTTAATACAACAGGTCATGCTATTTCAAATATGTTGGAATACCTTTGATACATCGTCTAAATTATTATTTTTAGTTCTTTTAAGAAAAACAATTCTGTTCCTTCTGAAAGCATTTTTCCTTAATTTGGAATCTTACTATTTGAGTCACATCTACTGTATATATAAGTGCATTACATATCAAAGATTAGTGCATTTTTGATGAATAACTTCAGTACACTCTAAATTGATCGAGATTATCTACAAACGTGTATCCCAAGATTCTTCTGAGGCAGATAGAGCATCCAGGAGTCTTTTCTTGATCAACAATGTAAGATTTTCAGTATTTTCTTGAAGGCAAAGGTGAAAAACATCTGTAATCTGCAGAAGAAGAAAAAATTAAGGCCATTATCATAAGAAGCACTGGATTATTGGGATGTAAGTCTTGGTTATAGATTTACAAGTTTGGCCTGTTCTACACTGCAGAGACATTTTAAATGATTTTTTTTTAAATAAATTTTAAATTTTTATCTGTCGTAGACTATTCATTGAAGCATAGCACTGAAAATTTTTAGAGAATGCAAAACAACACCGACGAGTTTCTAATGGACTACACAGTTGACGATACGGTGGCCATCTTGGTAGAAGGCAAATATACAAAGCTTTGTTACAGTAATGGCATCGATTAACATTAACAGTTCAGAATTAAGAAGATGGACATGAAAACAAAACAAAATACAAAACTCTATATTATTCACCATCTTTTCTTTGTTTTGCCCCCTGGATGCCCCATAATGCCTTGTGATTCAAGATGACCGCCGTACCGTTGAAGTAGACCATTGGAACATCTTGGCAGAATTATAGTCTAACTTATAGATTATTACATTTATGTTTCAAGTTAATTTCGACGACAAAGTCATCCATTGCACACGTATTAATTCTACAAATTTTGCTATCTGCGCATGCATTTCTCTTGGTAAGCACAAAAGAACTGACCAGGAAAAATGCAGGCTCTAGGGTTGAGGATAGTGCTGCGTGCGCATGCTTTTTATACAACGCCGCTGTGTTGTAAAGCATTTTAAAGTGATTCTATTTAGCCCGGAAAGAAAGATGACAATTTAGTTAGTATTAGTTGATAAAGAACAAGAGAAAACGATGGATTTAGAGTCTACTACTGACTATTAGTTTGACAATTTTTTTCACGGGCCAAGTAAAATCACTCTAATATTTGTAGCTATGTTGGCAAAACTCACAGCAATGGTAACTCGATGTTCACTATCGAAAGGAGCGGGTAATCGTTAATAAAAGAAAAAAATACTAGTAGTCAACAAAACTTATAAATGTGTAGAATAAAATACGAAATAATGTTTTAAAAGGTAAAAAGGGGGAGTGATGAAATGAGGTTAGATAATGTGCTCACACTAGTGCGATCCAGTTCTTTTCTTACTGGAAGCCGTTAAATGGCATATATATAATTTATGTATATAGTACATACCTCTGTGTACTGATTATATTCTCCACAGTAATTCAGCAAAAACTGCAGTATTTGTCCAAACTGCTTTACATCCTGGTTATACCAACAGCAATCTTCGCTGACTTTTAGTTTCGTTGCGTTTGAGAAATTTGCCAGTACAGCTCTAATGGATGTGTTCTTTTGAACATGGAAAAAATAGTTCAGATATAAGAACGAAGGAAGAAAAAGAACTGCAAATTTCCTGCGACCAACCCCTATCTACGGTAGCAGTGATAGCAAACTGACCTACCCTGATTGTTT
This sequence comes from Anthopleura sola, assembly GCA_023349425.1. Classification (NCBI taxonomy): domain Eukaryota; kingdom Metazoa; phylum Cnidaria; class Anthozoa; order Actiniaria; family Actiniidae; genus Anthopleura; species Anthopleura sola. The sequence goes on along the minus strand of JALHLI010000016.1, from coordinate 6,237,695 downwards.
ACGGTGTTTACGGTGCCTAATCACACGAGCGAAATCGAGCAATTTGCTGTCGCGACGCGAAGTTGGTTTTGGTGGATGCCAATCAAGGCGTTTTTACAACATTCCACGTGGCATGTGCCTTAATAACTTGGTGTTTTTCGTCAATGTCATGGAAACACTTGGATCGACGTCCAATAAAACTTTATTCTGTCGCTTCTAACGGAGATTCGCGCGTGTGATTAGGAACCGCTGTAAGAAAAACATGTTTGACCTACTCGTGATTTATATGGACCAATAAGAATTGACCTCGGATTGACTTCATTAGTACATATTCCACAGCTTTCCAGGTGAGAGATGCCAGAAATAACATCCATAGCCAGAGAACACACCATTCTGAAGGTAAGGAAGCTTTCACTTTCAACAAAGTCTTGCAAACTTGTGCTGGACACAAAATTATAGCAAATTCTATAGCAGAAAGAGAACAGAGGCCTGAATGCAAATTCCTATTTTCAATTCATAATTTTAAAAAACCTGAGTCAAAACTATATTGATAATGGTTAAAAAGAGCCTTGTTTCCCACCAATATTTCAAAATTTATATATCAATGTTCTACTCTCAGCTGCCATACTAGTTTAACAACTCATTGTGATATCTGAACTAGGACGGTGATCAGGTGCTGCTCTGACCTTGTTCTGGCACAGTAGTTGCTCAAGGACAGTGCGTATACAACATACTTGGGTCTTCATTGAAAAGTACAGCAGACCAGTGTGTTGGGAGTTAAAACTAATGTAGTGGATATTATTAGCAAATATTAGGGATCCGATGGCTATAATCCCCAAGGTTATACAACAGTTGCTAAGGCAACTGAACGCAAGGTTAATTTCCTACAACAAAAACAGCTAGTTTAAAACTTGCTATATTAATTGGGATTTGGGGGAAAATGCATTTTTGCTATTTTGCCGCCCCCTCCCCCCAAAGAAAAGTGACAGAAGTGACTGTAAGCACACATAATATATTACTTACAAGCTGTTTTCTCTCATTCGCGGTACTTGGACTTTAGTTTGGTCTACTTCATGGTTACAGTCTAGAAAGATACCACGGGGAAAAACCCGTATTCATTAGTCATGAATAGTATAGGTGATTATTGATTAGGCTGTGATGAATTTTGTGGCAGAGAAGTAAAGTGAACCCTACTCTTTGTTTTAAGGAATAACATTGAAAGTACCAGTTGTGCTGGCATCTGGAGGGATTCAGCCTCATTCAAGACCGGGCACGTTATCAGATTTCTATTCTCGTCAAAAGGAGTGGTCTTCATTTCCGGCTATTCTTTCCAGCCGACACAGAGAATGCATGTATAAACAAAAAATCGCCTTACCTAAGACGAGACTTCAATAAGACGCGAAACGATCCATTTATACGATCGTCTTACATCAGACGCGAAGATCACGTATAAACGGTTCGTGACTTGTTTGGGCTGATGTGTTGATACAGCCTCGTTTCCATGTAGTGTTGCGACGCGCACATTGCATTAGCATCTTAGCTAAGACGCGAGGGCCGTTTATAGAGACATGTGCTCGTCTTATTTAGATAAGCTCATAACCACCTTAATTCTTAAATAAGACGAGTCTTATTCAAAAATACTGGATGCGAATAATATACGGTCAATTCGCGTCTTTTGCAAGATATGAAAGGCGCACGTTATTTCCCCCGTATAAGTGGCCCTATTATGTCTAGATATATCTGATCTGGACTTAAAGAGACTTTGAGGTTCAGGCGATATTAATAGTTGTATTGATAATCTTTAGATGCATTAAATATCCCCGCGGTTGGTTCTGGTTCTGGCCATATTCTACGAATAAGGTAAGATCGATGTTCATATATAGTTTATTGTATATACCTGAACTATGCCATCGATACGCCAGAATATTTGGATGCTCCTCTTCCTCGATTTCTTTTGCAATTTCTGACACAATACTAACTTCTTTGGCCCATTCTTCTCTTGTTAAAGGATTAAAGTACTTTATCATATTTAAATTGGGCGATCCTTTCGACTCTACCATTGCCACGACGTATCCCTACAAATTGAGAATGCAAACAGTAACTAACTATTTTATATCGAAAAACAATGCACCATCACGTGACAGCAGCCATGTTAAGGGCAGGAACAATACAATTGCTTTACACGAGAAAGAATTCAATTCCCGAGATCTAATAAAAAGGGATTTTAATGCTCTGCCATCTAACATTGCCACCGGCACGTGAAGGTGTAAAACCCCTATAGTCGGTCTGCAGTGCAGAGCCTCTTTAATGGGGATATTGTGTGGTTCCAGGTCAAGATTGACTGTTATTTGCTGTCCCATGAACACAGATTTTACGTTGGAGTACGTTTGTTTACTTACAATTCCATCGGGCCTGTCGTACTTCAGTATGTTTGGTTCTTCCACCAGTATTATCCGAAGTTTTTCCTTTACGAAATCACTTTGTCTAGAAGCGCCATTCTTCATTGTATTCATTTCCAGACCTTTGTTGCTGTGTTTCTCTGTAACCTTTTCAATATTCGTGCTTTCACTTTCACAAAGCCGTGTCCGTCTCTGATCTAAAAATATATACATTTTATTCTAAGGTTAATACTGAACAGTATTTGCATAATTATATTTTACTATAAGTATAAATTATTTTATGTGAGTGAGTTGTTTACGTATACACATTCAGTTAAAAGAGTACGCTAGCTCACAAAAAATAATTTTCATGATGCATCCGATACACTTGCTCGTCCTTAACGTTAACACTACATCTATAAAGGCTTTGCGCCATCACGTGATGCCAGCAATGACAGGAGGCAGGAACAATTTAATCCTTTATAATTTGATTTTCATGAGAAAGAATTCAATTTCCCAGGGCTAAAAGACCGTATTGTTATACCTCCTGTCATGGCTGCCATCATGTGATGGTGTAAAGCCTCTATAGGTGGTTTATAGGTGGTAGATGCCTAACTCGTTTAGCTTTCTAGCTATTTTAGGTACCTAGCGATGTGCTCGCTTTTTTGCAATTATTATATATTATTCAATGTAATTTTCATTTTATTTAGAGTGCAAATAAATTGTTGTTGTTGTCGTTGTTGTTGTTGTTGTTGTTGTCGTTGTTGTTGTTGTCGTTGTTGTTGTTGTTGAACACGACCAGCAATGAAAGCACTCGCTGCAATAGCGGGGAACTCTACTCCTGGGAGACACCTGTTAAAGAAATGTGTTTACAAAGCTTAACCGGAAAAATTGCAAATCAGGATCTGACTATATTTTAAACCAAATTGAGAAAATGGTGTTTGAGCAGCAACAATCCTAGAACTAATAATCGGCAACCTTTGATCGATTTCTTCAAAAAATAATGAACAATTCATAAGCCTTTGACGTCACGTGAAACGATTCTATAGCGGTTACGATAATTACTGATCATTACTGATCTACTGCTTACCTTTTGGCGGTAAAACACCTGATGTATGACTAGGATGATCCGCACTGGAAGCATTTTTGTTTCTTGATCTGCTTTTGCAAACCGATAGGTCAGAGAAAGTGTAAAGAAAAGGATTGATAGAGGAGTTAATCGGAAGAACAAATACTGCAAACCAGACGTACACTTGTTTTGATGGATCGTGGAAGGATCCCGTAAGGGACAACATTCCGATAATGATAACAGGCATCCAACAAGCAAAGTCAGTAAGTATGATGCATATGACTTTCTTTGCAAGCGATGACTCTCTATTCATTGCAGTGGACCGAATAGCACGTGACGATTGGCGAACTCGGACAAATATTGCAATGTAGGCAATGATCATGAAAGTGAAAGCTGCGAAATTAACAGCAATAAAGAACACTACTGAATATTCCCAGCCAGCAGGTCGATCCGGACTGAGTTGCATGGGTAGACAAACCGATGACCGTCCATAAAATCCAAAGTCAGCTTCTTCGTTCTTGAAGTATTTTGTAATGCCTGATATGGGAATAATTGAAATAACCAAGCCAAATAACCAAACACAAGCGCAAATCCAGAATGTCTTCCGTCGGGTCAATCGTTTGAAAGTAAAAGGGAAAACGATACAAATTAGTCTGTCTGCGGTAACAATGGTTAGAAAAATCACCGAGGTCTCGCTTGATAGCATGGATATCATTCCTGTAATCTGACAACCAATCCCTGAACGCCATGTTATGTCATGTTTGAAGTATTCACCCTTCCACTTGACATCCATTACTGCAATAATGAGTAAATAAACTCCCATCAAGAAGTCAGCTACAGCAAGATTCGTCAATAACAATGTATGAACTTGACTATCCCTGGTGTTCCGGCTAAATATCCTCCATCCAATCACAAAGATGTTGCCAAACAGAGCCATCAAGCCAAGAATCCAGATACAAACCCGAAGGGTCTCGTTTTTCATTAAGTCATCACAGCTGGAAAAGCCATTTGCTGGTGATTCACATTGGAGCCCTTTTATAGCTTTTTTGGCGTAACAGCAATATATGAAATCATCCAGTTTCCTATAAAGTATAATGTAGGGTGTGAGCTATTGTGTATCCTCTTTCGCTTAAGTCTAGTCTTTATTTTCATATAGACCATATGCAAAAAGCCATAGGAATAGAATATGCCTTTCCATAATAGCCAATGAAACAGCATGCATAAATTAGTAATTGGGTAAAATTTCAGTGCTCTAGCACAAATACCTGAAATGTTACAGTTTTGTGAAAATAAGAAGCGAGGCCCGATCGACCTAGTTTTCATTCTGAATGCTTGAATCTATCAAATAGTATACAGCTATTTCAAAAAAAAGTTGGTGAAGCCATGCATGTTGCATATCGCATGTTGCATGCTGCTACCAAGCCCGAAATGCAGTATTGGTGACGTACGTGAATTCAAGCAGCCAAAGGCTTTGTCTTCATGATTTTTTAGCATATTTGTACTGACATTTGAATATAATACATTTGAAGCTTCGTAAGCAGCACGCAGCATGCAATATGCAATAAAACCTTCACAAACCCTGAAAACCATCTTTTCGAAAAACCCACGCATGCGCATTCGGCATTTTGCTGCTAACGAAGCAACTGCAACCACATTGAACCAAACATATAATAGGTATCATCGACGGAAATGTTGAATAATTATTGCTAATGATCATCTGCACTTACAAATATTTTAGGCTTTGCAGATAATCAAACGCATCAGGAGAAACATAGGACAACTTGTTGTTGCTTAGATTCCTTTAAAGAAAAACAATAAAATGCATCATCACAAACATCATTACTGCAAATAGCTTGCTAGTCATTCGATTCACTCACATTCATATTTGATTAAAAAAGCCTTGCAAAACATCTTCTTTGAATGTATTTGTTTTGTTGGGATTATCACTGGAGGAAATTCGACAAGTTTTAGTTTTATTGAGAAAAAATAGGATACTCACAAAAACTTTAAATTTTCAAGTCCCTGAAAAGATTTCTTTGATAATGTTTTGATTTTGTTGCTAGCAAGATTTCTGAAAATGAATAAAATGGTTATATCTTATTAAAATCATTTAAAAAAGTGAAGAAATCATTTCAAAATTCAAAAAATGGGATAATATTTGGCGTCCAATGTGTCAGTGGTGATTTAGGACTCGAGACTGTACATGGACATGACATGGGTAAAAACGAACAAAATGTATCTCTTACTGAGCAGAGCAACACGTCATCAAATATATCGTAAATATTGCTTACGCTAAAATATGACCTTATCACTGAATAGACAGCTATACTTACATCAACTGAAGCCGATTAAGATATCGAAAGACACCATCAGGCAAAGATGAGATCCGGTTGCCTTGGAGATATCTGAAGAGAACAAAACATATATTATAACAAAGCCACAATATAACGCACTCTGATTGGTTGGATATCTAGAACAAGAAATGAATTGTGCACACTCGCGCACTGACGTCATAGCAACGATATAACGCGCGCTTTGACTGCTGGATATCTTTGAACAAGAAATGATTGTACAATTAAGCTGATGTCAAAAATCATTTTCAACATAAATACTATTGTATTGTATTGTATTTCTTAATATTTCTCAATCTTTTTTTTTCTGAACAATAACAATTGCTTTTCAAAACACAAATCATTTCTAAAATCACGTTGGATTTTTTGTTTACATTTCCAAGCTCTGATGGGAAATACTTTTTAGCTAGTGGCATTTGTGAAAGAAATTTTGAATTTTGTTCACCTAATTATCTGCACGCGGGTAAGTTGGAAGAAACGAACAGCTATAGACCCTTTTAATAAATCCTACAATGCTTTATTTTCCACCTTTGACGTCAAATTTATTCTTTTGAAATTCGTTCCTTTGAATGAAATTGAAAGGAATAAATTTGACGTCAAACGCGGAAAATGAAGCATTGTAGGATTTATTAAAAGGGTCTATATATGCTATAAAAGCTATAGTCAATGTTTAGCTGGGCGTATATCCAATTGCAATTTTCAATTGAGAAAGCAAACAAAATCAATCAACTTACAAGTGGGTTAGGTTTCTTAAGTCTTTGAAGAGCGTTGGTGGTATAGCTTGAATTTGATTATGACGAAGGCTTCTGATAAAACAAAATGAAAAGACAAAACTCTACTATGTTTACTAAACCCTTCCCTGTGGAGGCAGGAAAAGGGATTGAAGTTATTTGTTGGCTATTTTACGCGGTACTTACAGGACATTTAAACTTTCTAATTCCGAGAAAGTGTCTTTGTGTAGTTTGCCAATAAGATTCTTTCCGAGATCACTAAAACGAAGATGGAATATTAATATTAGCAACAATAAAAATATTGTAGGCGGTTTCGACACGTATAATAATAAGTTAAAATTTGACGTCATCACTGGTAGATGAAAATGAAAATGATCGAAGACTAAAAGACAGATGTCCTTACTATAGACCCCTTTCACATGACGTCAAGCAGCTTCATTTGGAGGACAAAACAAAACAATCTAAATCCATTCCGACGTGCTTGCAAGGGGTCTATATATGTAGCAAGAAAACAAAGATCAAGGCGGTGTGATAAGACCAAAAGACGTGAGGACTAATATTCTCGTTTAACGGCGTTGAAACAATAGATTTCATAAGCAAACGGCGCGGCGAAGAAATCCTTCTTGTTCATGTAGATTTGAATCGGTTAAAGTCTTCTCTGATGCAACTAGCTTTCTTACTTACAGAACATTTAAGCTTTTTAGATGAGTAAAGAGCATTGTTGGTAGAGCACGTATGAAGTTGGAATTCATGCGGCTGAAAGATACAAAAATAAAAAAAATATTACAAGACGTCACGATCTAATATGACAGTTATAAGAAACAAATAACCCAAGTAAATCTATTCAGATCGTCTGAGGTTAATTCTGACAATAGTTATTATGCTTCATGATAAAAGCCAAAGGTTATATGCGTATACAGCTATTTCAAAAAAAAAGTTGGTGAAGGTTTTGTTGCATGTTGCATGTTGCATGTTGCTTACCAAGCTTGAAAAGTATTATATTGATATGTAAATAATGTCAGCAAAAAACATGCTGGGAAAGGCGTGCAGACAAAGTTTGGGAAAATTCCATCTCGAAAACTGCATTTGGGCTTCGTATACAACATGCAACTGATGCAACAAGCAACAAAACCTTCACCAGCCTTTCTTGAAATAGCTATATACGTCGACTGTCTAGTATTCTTACATCATTTCTGTCGAATTCATGTTGGCAAAAGCGTTGTTTTCTACGTTAAATATGATATTATTACTAAAGTCCCTGCAAAATAAACAAAATGTTATGTCAAGACAGGAATTCGAAGCACACAAGTAAGAATCACTTCATTGGAAACCTGCCAATACTCCTGTTATACTCACACGTATAGAAGATTGGTCAAATAAGCGAAAATGTTTTCTTTGATCTTGTATATGCGGTTTCTTTGAAACATCCTAAAAAAAGGGAACGATTAAGTGCTAAGGTAGACTTTCGCAAAGTCTTTCGTCTCCGTATTAGTTCACGTGCGCTGAATAAAGCACAGGCAACCCAACCAACATAAAACGCCCTGGGCTTGCGCTGTCGCGACTTCGACGTTCGCTTCTTATTTTTTTTTTTTTTTTTTTTAGTTTTCTTCGCTCGTGATTCTGTCACAGTCTCAGAGAGGTCGGCATGGAGCAAATCTGGTGTTAAGAGATCAATCACGGTTCCCTTTCGCCAAATACGTCTGCTCACCCATGCTTCATATCTTAAGCCTCACAACTATAAGGAAAGAGAAGCATTGCCCCTAATGTACAAATGATAGAGGGCCATTGGGGAAGCAAGGGTACGGTGTTGAGCCCTGTTAATGCGCCACCCTCTCACCATTGCAGTCAGTGGTTTGATCCTCAGGCTCACAATCATATATGCACTGAGTTGCTTTTAAGATTTTCTTCGAGTTTTCCGGTTCTCCCTTCTTCTCGAAAAATTCAACTTAGTTTTAAATTCCACTTTGGACATACATGGGAAAAGGTTTGTTAGCTGTTAGAAGTTACCCCTCTGAAACAAGGACTATTTATTTTGTAAAATGCGCAAAACATTACATACACTGCCGCTGTCTCTTTTGGGAGATATTTTGGTATCCCGGCGAGAAGATGCTGTCCTTCCACTACGAGTCCAGTTTTCATGCCACCGATGCCAGGAATATTTATTACCGTACACTTGCACCCAGAAGGACAGCCTACAAAAAAATTGACGTTCAAGGATATTAAATTGTACCAATACTGTACTGGTCGGTGAAGGCAATCGCGATTCATAAGTACTGATTAAGATAAACATAGTTACATAATTTTGAATTGATACCTTGTTGGCGACTGCATTTGCTTCTTGTACCTACATGTACAGATCCAAAACGAGAACAAGTATTATTATTCCATACTCCTCCTCCTTCTCCTCCTCCCCCTTCCCCTCCTCCTCTTCCTCCCCCTCCTCCTCCTCATCTTCATCATTATCATCAACAACAACAACGACAACACCAACATCAACATATTATCAATATCATATTAACATCATCAATATCATCATCCTCAATATCATCAATATCTTCAATAACACCACATATATCATCATGAACATCATCATCAATGTCATCATCATCATCAATATTTTCAATAACACCACATATATCATCAGAACATCATCATCGTCATCGATATCATCATCATCAATATCATCAATATCTTCAATAACACCACATATATCATCACGAACATCATCATCAATGTCATCATCATCATACATTTAGGATCGATGTTCAAAATAAATAAAAAAACAAAACAAAACAAATGAACTGGAATCCTAAAAAAAATTGATCGAACCACCCATTCCACAAGTAAATGCAACATCACCTACTTTTGAGGAATACATAATAAGCATTAAAGCCTCTTCGTTCTTTTTGTCCGTCAGAATGAAAGATTACTGTCATGAGATTGTTGGATGTCTCCAGGAACTGTGGGTAGACAAAGCCACAGTATTTTCCAAGTTTATTTTCATCTCTTTCACTGCCATCATAAACTTCAACATAATCTAACGAACAAGTTACATGATCTTCTAACACGAAGTCTTTGAATGTTAATCGGATCACGTGGTCAACAGGAGCAGTGATTTGCCAAGTGCAATGAATATTTTTGACGTAATACCCCGGATAATAAGGTGATGATATGAATCCCGGTGCTGTTGATATATCCTGGTTGAAAGCTAAATGGAGAATAAAAAGGATATACGATTAATACCATTAATCATTGTATTAGTTTTGATCAAATAAAGTTTTAATATAGGCCACTTTAGTAGGGACGCTTGTCCCCCTGTAGCCACACATTCTTTGTTAATTTTTGACACATTTGAAGGCTTGTAACTCTGTTTCTTTTTAACGACACAGGTTCAAATTTGCCAGACTTACTAATCTTGATATGCTTTATCAGGTGGCAAACATTTTTTGGTATTAAGATTAAATTTCAAAACTCGCTCCAGTCCATTGCTCGTTTCTAAAGTGGCCTATTGTGTTGCAAACCTTCTTTAGCGTTTTCTGGCTGATGGTCACAAGTAACATCTTCCATGTACGAACTATCAAGAGCGATGAAACCAGGCTGTTCACTTATATGACCTTGAAACAGAACCTGGTAATGGACAATGTATAAACAGTGTTGGCATACGAGTCAATTACCAGTCAGTGGAACAATATTTACTTGCCTGTAGTGAGGTCAAAGCTGTAACAGGTACTTGACCATATCTCCATTCGGTATTAGTGTTGTCTTTGTCAACCCATATCACTTTTGTGGATGTTTGATTAGTTGATGGCAGTCGAACCTCCAAGGATTGCACTCCAGGTCCTTTCAACAGGTATCGAAACTTGAAGCATCTATGTGCAAGGGTTGTGGATTTCAAGTATACAGGACTCAGCAAGCTGCTCGTGGAAAAGCCTATTAAAGCTAAAACTTTGCCTGAAAGAAATGTAAAAGATTGGGATGCACTGAGGCTTAAGAACAGCTGTATGGAATTACTCACTTGAGAAGCACGTTAGTAGACTAGTTTTAACTAGTTAATATAACCATCCAACCAACCATCCAACCAACCAAAACAAACAAAATTACCTTTATAATTTTTACATGTTGCTGGCCTCCTTATTTGGGTATAGTTGTTTTCTCTAACAAATACCCTCCATGATAAGATATCTCCCTCTATCGTTCCACATCCGTAAGACATACGCTTGATCTCGTCGCTACTGATGCTGTAACTCCAAATGTTAAAGTCTCCTAAAGTCCCTACCATAGTTTTGGGTTGTTGTAACAGGTTATAGCCAAAAGATAAGAACCCTTCATCTGAATAAAAGAGAAACATAGTCTTCGTTGTTAAATGTACTAATTTTGAGTTCCTTTTTTATATATATTTTCCCTCACTTTCAGAGTACGGTAAGCCATAATGACGCAAAAAAATGTTTTTGAATCATGAGTTACTCCAATGTTATCATTATTATCATTTTCATCATGTAAGTGGCTGCAAATTGTAAATTACTGTACTGTCAATACTTGCCAGAAATACTGTTATGATCTTGTTTAACATCTGTAGTCCTTTCTTTACTGCCGTCCACATAAATGGATGACATGCCGTTACTGGATCCTGACCAAACAAAACAGTAGAAATGCCAGTTGTCTTGATACAAGTGGGACAAGTTACCTGTCAGATGCCTTGGAAAAATAATTAAAAAACGTCATCAGTTAGGTTTGCCCCTTTTTAATTAATAAAAGAATATGGTATTCTGAGCATAGGCTTGTAGCATAGGCATAGGCTTACTACGGAAGTCACCAAACTGGTTTGTCGCGCTCTAAAAACATGTCACTGTCACGCCCACAAACTTCTACTGCCCCGCTCAGAAAAGTTAGACTTTTGGTCTGCATTCTTTTGCGCACGTGTCTGGTTTTGTTCGCGGTAAACGAAAATGGAAGTGAGCGAGAGAGGGAGGACTTATCACCGAGGGAAACCTCTCGTTAACAACTTTCGTTCACTTGTCATCGACGAGATCGTAGAAACCGGAGGAGATATCACCACAGGCTATTTTCCTGGTGATCTAGAAGAAGTTGCTTCTAAGTTTAAGGTCACGAAAAAAACCGTTAAAAAGGTTTGGGAGACGTTTTGTTCAACTCAAGAGCACGTTCGTCCAAAACCTAATTCTAGTGGGGTAAAGCACCTACAGCAAGACGATATAGAATTCATTGAACTCTTAAAAATCGACAAGCCATCGTTAACATCAGGCGATTTGCTAAGAGAAGTCAATCAGTATTGTATCATCCAGGGAGGGACAAGCGAAGAAGCGATAAATCGTCTCCCAGATCGATCAAGTCACCAGAACTGTCCAAGTATTTGATCATTAACTCGTTCGATTAATGAAAACGGCACTTCTGTTTAATATTCTGCGTCAATAAGGCGAAATTAAAACCTGTCATTTCGTTTTTCGCGAATATAAAATTTAGTCCACTTCTCTTTTCCGCAACCATATTCAACTTTAAACTCGTAAGTTCGGGTACACACAGCCATGATTGAGCTCAAAGTGTCAAGGTTCGAGAAATGTCCCACAAGAAAACTAGAATGCAGCACGTGCGCAAAAGAATGCAGACCAAAAGTCTAACTTTTCTGGACGGGGCAGTAGAAGTTTGTGGGCGTGACAGTGACATGTTTTTAGAGCGCGACAAACCAGTTTGGTGACATCCGTAGTATACAAGTCATGGCATTAGTGAGCATCAAGAGGATTAAGAGAACCCTGCTACTTTTTCCTATTACAATCTTAGTACTAGTCTTGGTACTTTACACTCACGTAGTTGTTTCCATAACGGTCATGTTAATAGCATCTGCTAACAATGTAATCCATATGCCACTTGAAATCTCGCTTTGCGACTGATACTGATACTGAACAGAGAATCCAGGTTTTGAAGTCTTGAGCCAGAAGCAAAGAGTAAAGCTTTTCAGCAAGGAGGACACAGATTCATTGTATGACGAGTTGGAATATAATGTCATTTCAAAGTCAAGGTTATTGCTTGAGTCTGGAATTATAGCAATAAAACTGTGTTAAATATTATTTATACTTAAAAATGAAATGTTTTTATGAGATAATTGTATTTGGCAAGTATTGGATGAGGCTGAGTATGATATGAAAAATTATGGATAACGAGGAGACTGGGGGTTACTTCGCGTAGTTTGATAAAGGGATGCTCCGCCTGGAATCTCGACCACTTACCCTTTTCTATACCAATTTTTAGCAAAAAGGTACCCTCTTTTACACCTTTTTGCCTGAAAAGGTACCCCTTTCATATACCTTTGAAGAAAATCTACCTCTTTTTATACCAAAACTCATAAATTTCCACCCTCTTTCTATACGTGCGGCCTGAAAAAAGTACCCCTTTCGGCCGGAGCATCCCCGTATAGTCCATTATAGGAAGTACCCCCGCCCCCCCCCCCCCCCCCCCGGGCGAGGAGACATTCTTTTCGAGGTATGCATATTTTTGATATCATACGATCGCCGAATCCAATAATTGTCTTATTATTTATTTCAAACCAGCTTTCAAAGAAAACTTAATTTTGTTGAATAATTGACCCTTTGTTTGGATATATCTGTACCTGTGCTGTTCATGTTGTTCTGATTTTGATATCTATTGACTTCATCATGTGATTTCAGAGACCACGTGTTATTATTGTATCTGTCAGAATTTGTTGTCCAGCAACACCATTCTTCGGCGCATGTACAATTACTTCCACCTAAAGTTAGAAAAAAAGAAGTGTACATAGCAAGGAATTAGTGACGTAAGGAAAGAAGCAGGAAAGAAAGGAAGCAAGAAAGCATGGCAATACATTCTAATATAACATTGAGTCAAACTTTTTTTAGCAACAAATTAATAAAATGTTTTACAATCTCAAAATATACTGATGTTACCTTGAAAGCTGTCATTAAATGTGGAAGTATTAACACACTTCATTCTAGTAAAGGAAATGTCGTCCAGTAAAATGTAATTCGAAATTCTTTGTGGTATATTTCCTGAAAAAATTACCTGGTGATGACAGAAAGAAAATCATGCAAATTAAAACAAAGATAATGTTTGACAATATGCCATGCGGAATGTGATTCAGTGGCGAACTAACTATTTTTTCATAAAGGAATAATTTCCCTTGTCATTTGCTTATATATGCTGTCGAATTGTTTGTTTTCTTTGTCATTCCGAGGGTTGAGGAAAAAGACTGGGTCGAGTTGTCATTGCAGTGGGACTGTTTTAGGGGACATATTTTCAACTGGCCTTTATATTGTTCCCTAAAACAGTCCCATAGTACACTACAATACCCAACTCCACCCAGTTTTTTCTTCAACCTTGGAAGTTGAAATGACTAATGACGATTATACCACTCGCCCTCGTCTGAGCCTCGTGGACTATTGACCCATACCCTTATTCTTGCTATGATTTCATAACTGATTAAAACAATTAATACACGATGCTAAGAAGAAATAAAGAGAAAATGCCTTTGGGTTTAAGGTCATTCGTGAGTATTGATTTAGATTTAGTTTATTAGCTTATACACATCTCCCATGGAAACCAGCGTCAGCTGAGTGGATGTTGTGTTCATTAAAGTTAATTAAATACGCAAAACCAATATGGATAATGAAGCAATTAAGGCACTTCTCGCACAAAATGGAATTATATAGTAATTCCATGTTGAATGAATTTAATCAATTTAGGCTTCAATTCAATTTAGATTCAATTTCTCAATATGCTTTCATTTTCAATATGGAAAATTCATATATAATTCTTTGATCATGAACGTCCTTAGTATGTGCATACACTTAAAACAGCTAATGTGCACGAGCTCGAAATTTTAGCACAAAGCATGATGAGAAAGTGAGTTCTTACGCTTTTTTGGCTCCTCTAAAAATTCCTCTGACAATTTTTCCTTCGTCATTTTCTATGGAAATCAAAGTATTTCAGCAGACGAAAGCTTCATTGATTTACCTGCTACATTTTAAAGAACTCATTTTCCCAGAGTGCTTTGTGAGCTTTGATGCACATTGCCTATTGCTTAGCTGGCAGTGAGATTTCTTATTTTTTGAATAGTTCTATTTTTCTTTTCTTACTTTTAATTTCCTTTCGTCTGGTATTGGGAGTTGTACAAATGACCACGACTCGGTTTTTGATTTCAGCGATATAAGTGCATTATTACTCCTTGAACTGTTAGTCCTAACATGTAATGACGGACCAGAGAAGTTTGAAGATTTAGTTTGCCCCAAAAAATACCAGAACTGAAGACATTTCCACTCATATTTGGCTGTATTGATCTCCGATGAAAAAATCCTGTGTTCCGCATGCTTTTTAGACATTTTCAGAAAGTAACCTGCAACAATTAAAAAAAAACTCTTCAAGTTTTAATGAAATTATAACATTGCACTTACATTAAATATGCCTCATACTAACCCCAGTAAGTGTCATGTTTAACAAATGACTAACAAATATTAACACATCATTAAACGTCTGTGGAATTTCAAAACATTGGTATTGTTCAACTTAAACATTATTTACATTACACAGTTGACTTTTGCAAATCATTAGCAACAGGCATCTGAGAATGTCCAAGTTGGATAATACCAATCTCACGGACTTTTAATGGTGTATTTGAATAGATGACTTATAAACGAGGCTAAGCATGTGCAAATGATTCTGTGGTCTTCAAAAACAGCGGTTTGCATCGAATGCGAAACTGGAGTATTGGCCTAAAATTAGTAGTTAACTCTCAAATAAAAGTTAACAGTTCTGTAATTTTCGTTAAATATTATGGTTAGCGCTTGTAAAATTGATTAGCCAAAAAATTGGCCATTAAATGAGTAGTCAACCAACAATCGGGTACCCCCATTGGAACCCTCTATTAATGAATGGGAACCTTGCGTTAAGGTCTTCAGTTTCATAAAACCCAATAAGCGCGTATGTTATCTTTTAAGGAATGACAATTCACTGTCAGTTAACTCAATGGAACTATTTTTTGCTTTTTTCGAGGGGGGGGGGGGGGGACGATAATACTTTTTTAAAATAAATTGTTACCTTTGTGGTGTTTAAATCGATCAGTGTCTATCGCCCAGTCCTCATCAGTTTGCCATCCACAAGTGTCACTCTCGAAGTAGCATTCGGGTGAAGCTGCAAAGAAAGTTAATGCATCATTTGTTATTGGTAAATAGGCAGACTTGGGAAAATATCTTTTAAACAATGTGTATTTTGCATTCAATTGCTTACTTTGTGAGTAAACAGCTTGGCATGAACCATCAAATAACGTTATGTCATCCAGTGCAATATCGCCTGCCTGTCCACCAGTTGCCGTTCCCTCAAAGATAAACTGGCAATAAAAACAAAATTAATATGCATTCAAGAAATCCCTGATCTATTAGTTATAAAGATGCCACACGAAAATAGTTACGCTTTCACTGGACTCTTCTAAGCGATTATCTTATGTTAATGCCAGTCCGTACTTTCAAAATTGTTGAAGTGTCATATACGATAAGAACTAAATATCATCGAACAAACCTTGTATTTTTGTTTACTTTTCAATGTTGTCTGCGCAAACATCCACTTATTTCCTTGATTTCCTTTGTTCTGCCAGATCAAGCGCTCTGATTGGTTGGTTTTTAATATCACTGCAAGGCTACCGATGTTTTTGCCAAACATGTGATACCAAAACTGCAAGCATAACGTTTCGTTGGCATTTAGCCAACCACTGATGATTTTTGCTTTGTCTCCTGCTTTTTGATTAGATGCTTCAATAAATATATATTGTCCTGGGAAAAATCAAGAGCAATTGCCAATTTTATTATGATTTTATTTTTGCATTCAAAGGAATCGTATTTGTGTCCATGTTCCTTATAGTAAGCAGTTTTTATACCTTCAAATTTTATCCACTTCCAGATTTTAGATATTCAGAACTTTGGTTTACCCCATCTATGAGCTCCTAGAGGCAGATTAATTCTCTCGTTTGGTTTTTAGACAAATCCGACTGTGAAATATCACATCGCCAGAAAACCGCGCCGCTACCCATGTCACGCATGGTTAACCCGGCTCAGAAGAAAATACGGCCGGCGAAAAGTTATAAGAAATGTATGGGTTTAAAACAAAAAGTGTCTAAAATATAGCCTGTGTGTTGGCGGATCAAAAATGTCTGCATCACAATTTGTAATTCATTTATAGGACATTATAACCTGCAAGAAAAATATTACTTTAATCTAAATTTGAGGTTTCCTTTTTAAATTTCAAAATGACTCCTAGAGAAATCGCACTGAAAGCAGAGGTTTGTATGAGAACAGAAAAATAAACGAAAGTTAAATTAGTTTGTAATTCGCCGAAACAGAGAATAGACGACAAAAGAAACAAATGTCTGCATTAAGAAATATTGTTTAATTATTTGAGCACCAGCTCGAAACTAAGTCTCGGCTCTAGGATAGAATCCGAGGTTTCCTTTCGATTGCTGAACAATAACAGCAGTTAAACAGTTTAAAAATACCTCCATGTTTCCACGTTAAAGTTCGCAAAATGCCCTGACTTCGGGGCTTGATATCTTCGCAAAGAATAAGCCAAATCTCATAGTTGAAACGCCATTTTGAAGAGCAACTCTCGATCGGGGCACACAATAGCATATTTGGTCCGAATATCCAGTGGGACCCCCAGAAAATAGCGCCCAAAGGTATGTACCATCGCAGGAAGGTCCGTAAGCCCGCGAATGAATCAGAAATGTCAGCGGTCTTTACTAAACTTGCGGGAACTTTTGAAAAACGTGCGAGTTTCTACTAAAAAAATCTAAGATAAAGTCGAGATGGGCCTTAATCTTGATTCCCTTGTTTAAATATCTTCGATAGAGTAGGGTTTCCACTTATTAAACGCATGCGCAATGCGCCCATTGAATACCGCTGACCGCACTTGCATGTCGCGGTTTTCTGGCGATGACTCTGATTAAGATATTTTGACTTTTCTGAGACTTTTAAAATTGGATTCATTTGTCAATAGTTTATTGGTCAAAAAAATAAAAAGCTTGAACAAAGTGCCGGCTATAAAAACATCTCAACGGAAAAGAATGGAATTATCCTGTATCAGCCTTAGATTTGTTTTTCTACCTTTAGAAGATAAAGTGGTATGATCAAACTTAGGCCCAGTTCCTGCGGTTGGTGTGTTTCCAGATTTTGTTGACCACGAGAATTCGGATCCACGATCAGCTTCCAATCCACACCAGCCATTCTCAAAGGAACACGAAACTGAAACAAATTAAAATTTAGTCATAAAAAATGTAAAATACAACTAATTCTACATATAGAATAGAGGGTAAAAACACTTAATTTTCTTCGTATTTCTTCATAGGCCTTTAGTGGCAATGTCCAGTATATTGTGAGGAAAAAATAATTAGAAGAAGAAAAGAAGTATAGGGATATACACTGGACGAAAAATCAGATTCACTCATCTTCGCTCGGTGCGATTGTGGTGCAAAGATAGAGAAAATCTGAAGAAAATCTGGTGAATAACATATTTGCTCACCATATTTTCACCCATAAGTAAATGTGGTATTCACCAGATTTCCTTTAGGTTTTCTATATGTTTTTACCATATTTGCACCACTTTTGCACCGAGAGAAGATGAGTGAATCTGATTTTTCGTCCAGTGATACATAAAAACAAGTATATGGATTTTGGTATCATTACTTTGACACTGAATGTTAACTCACTTGTAAACGTTCTGCATAGTTCCAACATCGTATTGGGTGTTTTCGTTTTGTTTGGGTTTGATGCACATCCAATGTTGTTCAGAGGGCAGTTGCCATTTCCTTTGACAGAATTCATGGAAATTTATTAGTATGCAAAAATTCCAGAAAAATCCTAATTGCTACTTCTTATTACTAAAACATAAAACATCAAGAATTTCAAAATTTGCTTTGTAAGATGTTGTTATGGTCTTGATGTTGCCGTTGCTGTTTTCAAAATAGATTGAGTAATAGATAAAATATTGGGATACTCCAGTTTCTTATTCGATGCAAACCGAAGAAGACCACGGTCTCATTTGCACAGGCAAATCTATTCAAATACACCATTAAAAGTCCGTAGGATTGGTATTATTCAACTTGCACATTATTTACATTACAGTTGGCTGTTGCTAATGATTTGCAAAAGTCAACTGTAATGTAAAGAATGTGCAAGTTGAACAATATCAATGTTTTTAAAGCCTGTGCAAATGAGTCTGTGGTCTTCAAAGACAGCGGTTTGCATTGAATACGAAACTGGTGTATTCGCTTCTCCAAGTTTTCGACTTTCGACAGTTGTGGTGAAAAAAGGAACCTGCTGATGGAAATATATAGGGGACCGAAGTAGTGTTGTAAGAAAATCGGTTAGCAATTCAAGGATTGACAAAGAACTATTACTAAAAAGAGCCAGCGATGATGTGAAATGAGTATGACATATTACACCTTACCACAAATGGTTGGATTATGAGAACCGCCAGAACAGCCGACTTGTTCTTTTTTACAAGTCGATGACCACTGAATACATGTGCCAGCCGTACATTGAAAATTGTCTTTGCATTCAAAACCTTGTTCCAAAAAAAAAAAAAAAAAAACATTTACTAATTGAATCATAAACTTGGTATAATTTTGTTCCACAGTTCTCACCACAGTTAAGTTCATCGACTGCATCGTCACAATCCCTCTTGTCATCACACAGTGCTGTAGTAGATATGCATTGCCCACTCGGACATAGAAACTTGCTACTAGGACAGACACAATCAGTCTCGTCTGATCCATCCAGACACTGCTTATCTCCATCGCAACGGAAATTTATGCCAATGCAGCGTTTATTAGCACACTGGAACTGGTTATTTTTGCAACTATATCCTTGAATTTGAGAAGAAAGATGTAAGAGCGGAATATCTTGAGTGAAAAGTTACAATCAGGGTTAAGATATAAAGAAAATTATTTTCCCTTTTTCTATTCTTTATTTATCGCTTACAGTCAAACTAAGAAAACCGTGAACACCTAAAATAAGTCTGGAATGTTTATTAAGACCGCTTGTAAAAATGATTTCCCACCACCATGAA
The DNA here is from genome assembly GCA_023349425.1 of Anthopleura sola. Taxonomy (NCBI): domain Eukaryota; kingdom Metazoa; phylum Cnidaria; class Anthozoa; order Actiniaria; family Actiniidae; genus Anthopleura; species Anthopleura sola. The sequence goes on along the minus strand of JALHLI010000016.1, from coordinate 6,218,092 downwards.
AAAAGATTGTATTGAATCCTTCCCTCGTGTATCCGTCTGTATCGAATAGAAACTTCTAATTTCACGAGAATAAAACTAAAATATGAAGTTTGAAACTTTTAAACGGGAAAGTACTTTGCGTGACCCCGCTGTGATCAAACACATAAACATTCCAGACATATTTTAGGTGTTAACGGTTTTCTTAGTTTGACTGTAAGGATCATGCGAAGGAACCCCTTTTTTTGCTCCAAAAATCAATGCTCAACGATCGCGAGCTGTATGGTTACTTCTAGTACCTGGAATTGCATAAGTGGGAAGAATTGCACACGATTGGGTGGTTATCTTGATGTCTGTGATTGCGACGTTAACAGTCCCATTCGACATTCCTCTTCCTTGAAAATATACCTGAATCAAATAGAACAAACCGGTTTAAAACATTTTGGGGAAAGCATTCCTTAAAATAGAAATACATCGACGAAAAGTGGAAAGATAGCCTTACTTTTGATTGCCTCCTTCCATCCCACGCTACACTTCCTTTATTCCATCCATTTCCATGGTAACCAGTTAAGTTCCAAACCAATTGCTCTCCGTCCGATGTCACAATGGACGTCGAGAGGTTAGTAAGTTGTTTAGTCGGCATATAATAAAGAAATTCTAAGCATAAACCAGTTCTTGTATGAAAGGGTTTCCAAGGCAGAAAATCACTGGACAACAAAGAGATGTATGATCCATTGATGCTCCAGTAATAAGCTGTAAAGAAAATATTTTGTGATATTCAATGCTTTATCTATTAATTGTTCACATTAAAGCATTGCTATTTTTGTTACATTTAAAAGTACGTTTAAGAGAATGAGAATCATGCAATTTCTTATTTATTAATCATGACAACAACCTCTGTTCAAAAGTTATACATTTTGATTATGATGGCATCAGAGCCGTCATTCTTTTGATGAGAACCCTTGTAAAAAGGGACACTTTTTATGAAAATCGATGAAAATCGATGAAAATTGAAAATTACTTGAAACTTGGCTAAACCTATCTATAGGGGCTTTGCACCATCATTTGATGGCAGCCATGACAGGAGGCTACAGGGACGTAAAGAGGACCTTGAAAAAAAAGGGGGGGCACCCAGTATAAAGAAGCAAACCAAAAAACAGAAACCAAGCGTTTTTATATATTCAAACATTAATTTAAAAACAATTGGGGGTGGGGGCACATGCCCCCCTCACTACGATACTGGGAGGCTATACTACAAGCATGTCATAAAGTTTTATCAATACAATAAACATTGTTCTCTACCTTTATCTGCTATTGGCCTTGGTTTACTTGCTGTATACCAGGTCTGTTGTGGCATGTTGTCATTAGTAAGCCACTTGCAAAGTCCTTTTGTAAAATCACACTCCTGAAGCACAACAGCTGTAAAAGCAGTACTCAAGTTTTAGATTGGATTCGGTTTGTGTTATCAGTATCACAAATGTTATTTAGAACCGAGCTTGCGGCCATTATGTCCATCGTAAATTCATATATACCTACGCATATTTAATGGTAAAGACTGTGAAGCACATGCGATGCGCGCGAGCTACTAATTATGCTGTAGAAAATTTTAAAAAAAGATGCTCTTGCGCTGTTATGTGAACCTTTTAGGGATATATACCTTTAACTTTGAGTGTTCCAATATTTTTACGTGCGTTTAAGAGGTTTGAATTAACGAAGTCATAAGAAACCTTGAAATATAAACAAAGCGAGAACAAAGAAAAACAAACATTGTAATCAGTAAGTTTAGTCCCAAATTTGCCGACAAGTTAACATAGAACTGAGCTTGATGCTGCACAAAGTGGCGGGATGATCCCACTACTGTCTGCCTCATGATCATCAAGTTCATCAGTTCAATTTTAGAGTGCAATTTTAGCCGGTTTAGGGGTAAAGTCAAAACAGTTGTGCAAAATAAGGACCCTATTTTATTGGTTTAGGTGGTGGGTACCAGTAAATACCCCCTCTCCCCTTCAGAGACCTGCTGAGAGGCCTGCTTGATAATGGGTATCCATAGTAACTATTTTATCCACAAATACGTTGTTAATTATATATAAAAACATACAGTACATTCATTTCTGTGATTTGACTTTTAGTTCTGGAGATATTTGAGGACAAAATCCAGGATTTCACTTCCCGAGGTGGTGGGTACCGGGTAACACCACCCCTCCCCCATGAATCGGGTACCGTAAGATGACAATTGTTTTTACCCTTATCTTATATTTATGTTCTAACATGTTTCATCTCATGTCTATCAATGTGCAAGACGCCATGCATGAGGTGTGCCGTTTCGACAACGATAGATGATAAGCAATTCGGTTCATCAAAGACAACAAAACCGTAACACAAATTACTTCACGAAACTAGAGAGTTGTAATAAACACGTCTTCTGCTGGCAGTATTTTAGATATCAGAATAAGAATAATTACCTCGACTGGATAATCTCCCGATAATAAATCCACCACAACATTAAAGCTAATGTTTTTACATGACATCGCGAGGGACTCGCTTAATACTGTAGCATTATTGTTCACAACCAAAACTACTTTCAGTGAACAGTTGGGACAGTAGATGCCGTTGCAGCAATACCAATAGTACCCTAAAAATCGAATGTATTTAGTAAAATATATATTTTTTTACCAGGAAATATTACAGTATTATTAACCGACACCAACGATACTAGCAGCGACTACAGTAGAACAACAACAACAGCTACAATGTTTAACTAATACCTCTTCCAATTAACAGGGTTTCACGGGTTTAAAACCGGTTGTGAGTTAATTTATTCGTCCAAAGTGTTGGACGGCTTTGAGCATATCCGTGCAGGAGTTTCCTTTCCTTTACGTCAGAGGAGAAAAATAAGGAAACGTCTGCCAAGCAGGGTAAAAATTTCAATACTCACCGTCAATTGTAATATTTGAGCCAACGTTCGCTGACACTGTTTCATTGCTTCCAATGAGTATTCCAAAGGACCTTTCCCCTGTAACATGAAATTAACATCGTTTATCACAGAGTTCCCGTGCATCGTTTGCATGTTTAGTTGTGTGCTTGTCTTTTGTTGTTAGTCTGTGTGCATGATTTAATTTTTTTCATATTAGTGGCTGGATGCAACAGACCCCTTGGAGCACGTCGGAATGCAGGTCAATTTGGAGGGCAAAACAAAATAATTTCAAACTTCAGACAATTGGAATTTATTGTTTTGCTCTCCAAATTGACCTGCATTCCGACGTGCTGCAAGGGTTCTATTGGTTGGTTAGTATGACTGCTTGGTTCATGCGAGGCTTGGTTGCTTGAATTTCTTACCAGTCACCATTCTATAAAGTCTTTCGGGGTTTATTGGTCTTTCAACAACATCTCCGTTTGGATGTCTCATTCCTACAGTGATGTGGTCATAATCTCTCTCATCAAACATGAAAACTTGAAGTTGGTACAGAGAACATGGATGCAGTAGGACAGGAGCTGAAGTTTGACTTGGATACCTACAACAAAACATCAGATATTATGTCAATAAAAACATACAAGCAAATGAACAAACAGACAAACAAACAGATAAACAAACAAACAAACAAAAACCAAAAAAGACGACAAGCAAACTAATTACAAACAACCAATGGAAAACAAATAAAAATAATAAGTTCTTACTTTTCCCATTCATTGTGTCCTGTTGAGTGGTCTGTTTTTGCAAGTAGTTTCTTCTCTTCAGCGGGAATAAAGCTAATATGTTTTTCTGGGATCGAGTTATACCATACCTCGCAATAATCATCACACGCAATGTAGAATGTGTAGTTACCCACAACTGGTATCTGTTGATAAAGTAATAAGCGTCATCACTACATTTTTATCAGTGTCTGGAAGGGGGTTCTGGATCCCGAATCACGCACTATTTTCCATGAAATCATATGCCCCGCAAAATTTTGCAATACAATAACTGACAGCTCCTTAATTGTTAGCGACGACCACATCATAATCAAAGTAAATTGAACATTTATTTTATTTATTAACTTTTTCACATTTTCTCCGACAATCAGAAAGCAAAACCCCGCATCCCGGACAACATTGAATTCGGCAATTCCTGAGTCGCGGCCTTCCAGACCCTATGTTATTGATTGCTTATCAGTACATCAATAATTAAGGGATTCGAATGCCTCCTCCTCCCAAAATTGAAATAATTCCATAAACAGTTTTAATTTCTTTTTTCTTATTTGCACAACCTGTAAGTATGCTGTTAAACGTTGAGCATATTTATCTGCTACATCACGTGGTGACTTCATACTCTGAATTACGTGACTTGTTTGAGGTTTTTTGGTAAATATGCTGTTGTCTTTAAGAATTACTCGGGTTCTTCTAGCTTCATACCATACTTCTCTTAACACTCCGTGAATTTCATCTGTAGAGTTGAAATAACATGACAATTATGGTCACTATGTGATTATTGAACCGTTGGTTTAGTAATTGTCACTGGTCACAAGCTATACTTACCAACTGGGTACACGTCTACCTCACATACCACTAACGAAGTGTTCCTTGATTTACTGGTTATAACAAGTTGTTTGGTCTTAATGGGTGGTTTGCAAATGAATTCCATTACTTCGTCAACGCCATACGGCAACAAGGATCCACATTGGGAACTCAATGTTTCTCTCTCACTAGTTGCGATAACTTCGACTCGTGAGTATGGTGACGTACAGCAGTCTTTATTCTTGGTGACGACAACTTTGTAAATAAATTTCTCCTTCTCCAAAATTACCACTAAAAAAGGGTTGTTCTCCTTTAATGCGGAAGCGAAAATAAATTAAAAAACCATTAATTATCAACCATTTGAAAGGCGTGTGAAGAATATTATGAGGGAAGAGTTCAAATTCATTTAAAGATTATATTGATAACACGTATACCTGCCTACTTGTGAAACAGTTGCTAAGAATTCCGTCCATGGCATATGACGAATTAGAATAAGACACTGTACTTGAGGAGGAGGTTTGACATTGGTGGGCTATGCTTACTGAAGCAATTCATAAAAACATAATTAGAGATAATCTAAACGTTAGCTACTTTCAAGTGTAATCACTTTAATCATGATTGTCGTCAATTCATTTGCAATACACCACATACCACATACCACATACCACATACCACATACCACATACCACATACCACATACCACATACCACATACCACATACCACATACCACATACCACATACCACATACCACATACCACATACCACATACCACATACCACATACCACATACCACATACCACATACCACATACCACATACCACATACCACATACCACATACCACATACCACATACCACATACCACATACCACATACCACATACCACATACCACATACCACATACCACATACCACATACCACATACCACATACCACATACCACATACCACATACCACATACCACATACCACATACCACATACCACATACCACATACCACATACCACATACCACATACCACATACCACATACCACATACCACATACCACATACCACATACCACATACCACATACCACATACCACATACCACATACCAGTTTGTTTTTTTTTTTTTCAGTTCTCTGTATTTTTCAGCAGACATTTGAAGCCCAGTCTTTTCAATAGTTGATATTTTTCCGGATTGAATTTTCATCTAACTTATTTATCTAAATTGAAATACATTTTCGGCTTTATTTAAAAAGCTAGACCATAAAAAAATACACTCACACACGTGTTTCTGACATACAGCTCCATCCAGTTTCTTCTTTGGAAGACTATAAGTCATCAGTTTTGACGAAGAAGTTAACAACACGGCATGTTTAATCGGATTCCCATCCATTTTAGGATAGCCCGGTTCCCACATGTTGTTGGAGATTGGATTATTTTTTTTGTCTGACCAAACCACAGTGGGTTCAAAACCTATGAAATAGTATAAAATATTTGGTGCCAGACGGTAAAATAAGCTCCATAACTCCTTTTTGACGTATTCTCTGTCAACTACTGCCAATCGCGCTTTCATGCTGTTACAGGCGTTTTTGGCATGAGTTCCACTAAATTTTGTTTTGCTAATGTAAAAACACTTCCCTCGTACTGGGACAAAACCAGAGCGACATCTTATTGGCTCTGAAAGAAAATAAATGGAAGATTATTAAATATTCTCATTATAACTCCTAGATTTTTTTATCGTGGTTTGTAAACCATTTTAAACAGCTAGCAATATACGATAGCACCAATAAAAATGGTTAAAGACGTTTTTACATGACTTTGAATTTCACGCACGGGTTTCAAACTGTGTTTGGACTGAAATATCATAGCTAGTTTGGCGATCGACTTAAAAACTTTGAAAACATCGATGGTTGCGTTATAAACTTCTGAACTTCACGTCCAACTTCTAAATAATATATGATTCAAAGATAACGTGCATCTATCGAGTTACACGCGGAAGGCTGCTAAGTACAAAATAAGCGTAATGAGTAGCACAAGGCGATAGCCGAGCGCTATTCTAGCTTCTTGAGAGCTTAGGCAAACTCCCATGCGCATCCATAACTCGACAGATGCACCTATGAACCATTTCTTTTATAATATACACATCAAGTTTAAAAAAGTTTTTTAACGATATATTTGTGTCGCGAATACGAATAAAGAAGAGAAAGTACATAATTAATGTAAAGATTATGAAACATTATTTTACCAGATTCTATGCTTCTCCTGCTGAAATTCTTTATCTGTTCGTCAGTTAACGCAACATCATAAACTTGTACACCTGCAAGTCTTCCTTGAAACGCATGGCCATCCTCGAAGGCTGAACCTAAATGTATGTCCGATTCAGTAAGGATCTGTCGTTTGGCTCCGACATTCCTTGAACCTACAGTTCCATTATTGATCCAAAGGTTTGCTAATCCTGTTTTATAACTGTAAGACATAGCGACATAACTCCAGGACGATGCCGGGACAGATGACTTACTTACAATCAGTTCTTGTTTTTGTGCTTGTTTAAATGCAAAACGGGCCGTGAGCTTCCAAGACGAAGAAACCGAGAGGGATAAACCACTTTGATAGCTAAAGATACAACCAGGATTTTCTGGATTAATCCAAGCCAGTATTGTAATGGCGTATTTGGTGTCCAATTCTCCGTGGTTTGGAAGTAAAACAAAGCTATCTAAAGAACCATTGAAATGATATGAACCATACTGATAACCAAATGGTCCTGTCTGTAACGTAACGTTATGTGGTCTACCGCTTTGAAGTGGCTTTGGACTCATTTCATTCAAACTGCTGGCATTATTCAGGGGATATAGGCTAACTGGATTTATGTGATCTGATTAAAAAGAATTATAATTGTTATATATGCAACTTCTCGCTTTCTTATGAACATTTGACAATAGCTAATACAATACAGTTTCGTTGCATGTTGCATGTTGCATGTTGCATGTTGCATGTTGCATGTTGCATGTTGCATGTTGCATGTTGCATGTTGCATGTTGCATGTTGCATGTTGCATGTTGCATGTTGCATGTTGCATGTTGCATGTTGCATGTTGCATGTTGCATGTTGCATGTTGCATGTTGCATGTTGCATGTTGCATGTTGCATGTTGCATGTTGCATGTTGCATGTTGCATGTTGCATGTTGCATGTTGCATGTTGCATGTTGCATGTTGCATGTTGCATGTTGCATGTTGCATGTTGCATGTTGCATGTTGCATGTTGCATGTTGCATGTTGCATGTTGCATGTTGCATGTTGCATGTTGCATGTTGCATGTTGCATGTTGCATGTTGCATGTTGCATGTTGCATGTTGCATGTTGCATGTTGCATGTTGCATGTTGCATGTTGCATGTTGCATGTTGCATGTTGCATGTTGCATGTTGCATGTTGCATGTTGCATGTTGCATGTTGCATGTTGCATGTTGCATGTTGCATGTTGCATGTTGCATGTTGCATGTTGCATGGTAGGCAGCCACCTTAACCCAGACATGAGTTTTAATATTAGCTGAGTGGGTTTCTATTAGTTTTAGTTTGTACATTTTTATCGTACCTTTTGCACCCCACCATTTAATACCTATAATTATTAATCCTTGAGAACATACCTGTAATATCCTCGCAGATGAAATTATGGACGCTTGTACATGATTCATCATTCCATAACCACCCATGCCATTGTTTATCCCATGAGTTAGCATTTAGCAAAACACCACAGTCTTCCTCACCACTACTGCTCGGTTCTCCTGGTCCCCAGAAGTTTGACAGCATTTCATCTCCATTTATCCACTGCCATTTTACTATTCCCTGGAACCCTGTGTATAACTTCAGGTGATCCTTTTCAAATTTCGAAACAATAGCGACTAACTTTTTTTGAGTTTCAAAAGAGTCAAATGTGGCCAATATACTGTTTTCCCGCTTGTGACATCGCAGACGAGCATTGTACCAATCGATTTTGTCTTTCTCCTCCAATAAGATAAGATAACACGATAAACCAATACGGTACCATCCAGGACCACATATCGCCAGCTCTTGCTCTGCCATAGTAAAAGAAAAAGAGTTACTTTAGGATGAATTCCAGTTCTTTTGTTTGATCGGTTTTTTAAAGCATAGTAGAAATACGTACCATAACTGACAACACGTTGAGCTCTAAAAGAAGTCACAGGTACTTTGCAGCATTTTTTGTCAAAATTACTATTCAATCGTAACTCCTGTTTCCATGGGGAATCAGTGCTTATTGTGTAAATAGTCTTCTTGTTGTTATTGCCAATATAAACAATTTCATAAGGGAAACTTTGGGGTTGAATTTCTAGTTTACTTGATAAAATACTGTGAGATGCAGTTGAAGACCAATAGAAGTAATATGCGTTTGCCATTGACGTGTTAGGAGTGAGATTTAGTTCAATTTCCATAACATCCGCCCAGCCATTGATTTGCAACTTTCGAGGTGATTCAAACTTGTAGACATTATTTCGTACTGATAAATAGTAAGTCTTGGCTGCAATAAGGTACAAGAAACTAAATTATTCTACTATATATCATAAGATGAATTTAGTTCTGATAGTTTTAGGACTGAATTGTCATATTTAGTGCATTTCGATTCATTATTTCATCTGACCTGATGTATGATTTGATGCTGTACAGCTTTCCTTTGTAAAGGTGATGTTATCAAGAGATGCATCACCTTGCCATCCTGTTCCCACCGTTCCTTCAATAAACAGCTGAGGAAATAAATATATCTGTGTATTATCACGCTTATGAGTGGGCAAATCTTATAAGTACTTTCATATTCTCTTTCCAGTAGCTTACAGTTACTTGTTGCATTCAGTGATCAATAGGATCATTGTCTGGAAATGAAACTTTATTGTCCAAATAACCTTTTTACACTTCAAGTAACTGAAGCGACTGTGACTTTACCGCACTTTACTATTTTTCCAATCCGAACTTCAATACGTCGGTCGTCTCCCTTATCATGCATATCAATCTTTATTGTTCTACTCATATATTAAGTGTATACATATCATCGCTTTTAGCGCGGTACATTCGAACTATACAGAGTATTGTACAATGGTTAAAAGTAAACTAGTTTTTGCCAACATCCGAATCAATTTATCCGATATTCATCCGATATATTTGATCTCACAGACCGAATGGTGAATTCTAATGATCTACTTTTAGTAACTTAAATTTTGCAATATTTGCTAATGCTACAGCATGGTTTATCTAAGATACCTGATAAATTCTTCTGTTATTGTTCCTCTTAATATTGACGTTGCCTTTGTGCCAGATGTTGCCATGGTCACCAGATTTAATCCACATTGGTTTAAGATTAGGACTTCCTTCCTCTTTTAAGTAGATTACAACACAACTCATCGTTGCACCATACATGTGATAGTCAAATGTCATGCACTGATCGCCAGTCATCCACGGACTTGCAATACGAGCTTTGTCACCAGGCTTTTGAGGCTGAGATGTCTCAGTGTATAGAAATGTGCCGAAAGTAGTGAAACTTTCTATGAAGAGAAAAATTATTTTGGCATCATGGTTAAGCGACCACCTTGGGGTGAGCATTTCGTGGTCGCTTACGACAATGTCACCAATTCAAAACCAAATAAAGATTATACCAGATGTACCCCTCCCTCCCGAATGTCGCACAGGTGAAATCAATACTGTTTCACCATTCCGAGTTCGTAGTGGTCGTTTTAGATTAAGAGAAATTTAATAACAGCGTAATAAACGGGAAAATGAGAAGGTGGTAGCTAAAGGGAGACCATGTGTGTCACTGAGTACGCTTAGCGAAGGTGAAACAAGCAAACAAGAATCGTTGAACTATTTTTTAACTTTTGGTTAACCTTAGATTGCTATTGATAGCACAGGCCATTGATAAATCCTGAATAACTTAGAAGTACTTTAAATAATGAATCTGAATGTCCCCTTGTTTAAGAAGGATAGAAGAAGAAGAAAATAAAAAAAAGGAAAGGTTATTCATGGTCACTTCATCCAATAACCCTCCCTATAACTTGAATATAAAGTGTTACCCACCATCAAACATCCACTCATAACAATCGATCATAACGCTTTCAGATGCATCACAGTTATGCTTGTTCCATCCAGAAAAACGGCATTCAGCAAGGGTTGATTCCTGTCCATTACATGCTACATCATCCATCCAGAAAAAAGCTTTATCTAATTTGGGTTTTTGTTCTATGGTTCTTCCATCAAAAAGGTAGCCAAGCTGTCGGCAAGCCACTGTTGTATCTGGCTCACCCCAGTAATCATCACAAACAAATCCCCAACGGTTCTGATGAAATATCTGAAGAAAGCCAGTTTTAGGTTCACTCTTACCCCAGAGGCGAATGTCTCCTTCAGTGGCTAAAAAGGAAAAAGAAAAAAAAATAGAAAAAACCTTTCTATATTAACCTTATTTTTATAAACCCATGATTGATATCGTCCCCAACCCCCCTCCCCTCACCCCCCCCCCCCCCCCCCCCCTAGGCTGCGTATTCCGGCTTAGTTCGTTAAAAGAAGCATTGCATATATAAAATTTATATTAAATCATTTGTTTTACATTTTTGCAAAAATGTTCATTTACAAAAATGCGGAAAGTAATAATTACGAAGAAAAGGCAGGCGCTCAAAGAGTTGTGAACAAGTTGTTGAACGTACAGTTGTTTTTGCTTTGGTATTTCGCGCCTCCATGGGATGCATTACTGATATTATACTACTCAGTATTTAAGTGCATCTAATTTATGAGATTTTAATTGATTCAATTGATTTTAATTGAAATGAATATTTGAATGTTGAAATATTTCTTCACTCGCGTGCTTATTAAAATGACTGTTACGTCATACTGGGAATTTGAATGCATTTGTTTAACTAAACATTAGTCATTATGAGCCACTAAATTTACATCAAAAATTGTGTAAACCATGAGTATGATGATGGTGATGATGCCTTTTCAAATACTTTTTTGTTTAAACAAGTTTGAATTTGTATATTTACTTGAAGATCGGTATAGACCCCTTGCACGTGACGTCATAGCAGCTCAATTTGGAGGGCAAAACAAAAGAAATTTAATCTCCTGAAAATTGGATCATGTTATTCTGCCCTCCAAATTGAGCTGCATTCCAGCGTGCTGCAAAGGGTGTATCATGATAGTATGCGTTTTCCAGTACACCCTTTTGCTCTAACGAACATTTTCGACATTCTCAAAGTCTCGTGCTGTTGAAACAAAAGATGTGCATATTCTTTTATGATTTTGTTGTTTAGAAATAATAGCAGAGTTGGTAATGATAATTAGACTATTATGCATGGTGCATAATGTTGTAAACCCACCATTAAATGTCGACTCATCACAATAGATCATAACGCTTTCAGATGCAGTACAGTCATGCTTGTTCCATCCAGAAAAACGACATTCAGCAAGAGTTGATTCCTTTCCATTACATGCTACATCATCCATCCAGAAAAAAGCGTATCCTAATTCGGGATTTGGTTTCATGGTTCTTCCACCACTAAGGTAGCCAAGCTGTCGACAAGCCACTGTTGTATCTGGCTCACCCCAGTAGTCATCACAAACAAATCCCCAACGGTTCTGATGAAATATCTGAAGAAAGCCAGTGTTAGGTTTACTCTTTCCCCAGAGACGAATGTCTCCTTCAGTGGCTAAAAAGGAAAAAGAAAAAAAAAATGGAAACAAAATTTCTATATTAACCTTATTTTTATAAACCCATGATTGACATCGTCCCACCCCCCCCCCCCCCCCCCCCCCCCCCGAGGCTGCGTATTCCGGCTTAGTTCGTTAAAAGAAGCATTGCATATAAAAAATTTATATTAAATCATTTGTTTTACATTTCTTCAAAAATGTTCATTTACAAAAATGCGGAAAGTAAGAATTATGAAGAAAAGGCAGCCGCTCAAACCATAGTTAATGGTTAAGTATGCTTAAACGGTTGTTTTTGCTTTGGTATTTCGCGCCTCCATTGAATGCATTACTGATATTATACTACTCAGTATTTAAGTGCATCTATTTCATGAGACAATACTCAGTATTGATTTTAATTGAAGTGAATAGTTGAATGGTGAAATATTTCTTCACTCGAGTGCTATTGAAATGACTATGACGTCATATTGGGAATTTGGATGCACTTGTTAAATTTAACCTGTATAGCTGGGTTTGACTTGACGTCATTTCCTGTATCGTGCGGAATGTTCATCAGCTGAATCACAAGTTTTTAATAGAATTCTTTCTGGCTGACACCACATGGTGGTCAGTGTTTGACCACTATTTGGAGCAGATAATGAGATTCAAAGACTTTTATCAGCTGATTGAAACCCAGCTATTACTAAACACTAATCATCATGAGCCACTAAATTTACAACAAACATTAAGTAAACCATGAGTATGATGATGGTGACGATGCCTTTTCAAATACTTTTTTGTTTGAACAAATTTGAATTTGTATATTTACTTGAAGATCGGTATAGACCCCTTGCACGTGACGTCATATCAGCTCAATTTGGAGGGCAAAACAAAAGAATTTCAATCTCCTGAGAATTGGATCATGTTATTCTGCCCTCCAAATGGAGCTGCATTCCAACGTGCTGCAAAGTGTCTATAGTATGCGTTTTCCAGTAGACTCTTTTACTCTAAAGAACATTTTCGACATTCTCAAAGTCTCGTGCTGTTAAAACAAAAGATGTGCAAATTCTTTTATGATTTTGTTGTTTAGAAATAATAGCAGCGTTGGTAATAATAATTAGACTATTATACATGTCGCACTGCTATTATTTTTAAAAAACAAAATTTAAGAATAATTCGGAGATCTTTTGTTCCAACAGCTCGAGAGTTCGAAAATGTTTGTTAGAGCAAAAACGTCTGGCATCGGCATATTCAGTAGTGAACACAGGTCCCTAGCTTATCCGACATAGTCAGTGTGGCAACTTACGCCGATGAATAACCCTATGTTGAAATACTGAGCTGTACGAACAAATAAACAAGTACAAGCAGTTACCTTTTTGAGTATTATTCTTGTTGTTGATACAAACAATCTCAACGTCTTCATTATGACTGCAGTCATGTTTCCCCCAGCCATTGAAAGAGCACAAAGTGATACTAGTTTCGTTTCCTTTACATTGAACCTCATCCATCCAGATACGTCCTTTTCCAGGACTTAAGTTGGTATATGGTTTGCTTGAAGCCCCGGAAAACCCTAGTTGCCTGCATACTACTCTTGCATTGTTTGCATTCCAGCGGTCATCGCAGACTGTACCCCACTCTCTGGAATGGAATGTTTCAATTCGTCCTCCGTTGTCGTAGTCAACGTACACCAAACGTAGATCACCTTCTTTGGGCTGTGACTCTGCTGTACAATATAGAAGATATTACTAGCACAAGCACTAGCACTTCAAACCCGTAGGGGATACTATTCTTTAAAGTTATATCCCTAAAAATGTATCCGAGTTTGGAAAACATTATGTAAACAAATTTATATATATGTTCCATCCCACACCATAGGAAATACAACCAATCAGAAAGCAGGAAAGCTGTTGTATATTCGTCGGTATTTCATTCTTCCTTTCCATCATGCGCTGCGCATTGAATTTCTGCTCTTCTATTTTCTATGGTGTGCGATAAAATTATTATACAATGGTTTCTCGTGGCATACCGTGGATATCCCACTTGTCACTTGTATTTTATTTGTACACACACGCGCCTAGGCTCGTTAGTATACCAGAAAGTACAAGTGACTCGTGTGATATTCCACGGTATGCCTCTCGAACCATTGTATAACTAGTATGTACCCGAATCGTGGATCAGTGTGCCAAAGTGCATGGTTGGTCCAGTATTTTCGCTCGGTGTGCTACCACTTGCACGAGTCCAATCAAACGCATCATCGATTTTATTCGTCCACAAACACCTGCCAGTACCCAGCGGCCTTTCCTCGAAATCACAGTTTCCTTTAGGGAAAAAACCATAGATTAAGTTAATATTTTTTGAGTCCAACTTTAGATGCATGGCCTATACACCATTAAACACTTATAACTGATTTAATCTTAGTATGAATTAAGGAACTTCGCACTCGCGCACGAGAAGCAGCCATTATTGAGCGTTTGAAATAATTATTCTAATTGAAAATTTGGGTCTCCTTTCTTTCGGTGTTTCAAATCTTATGACCGGATTTCTTCAATCATATTTCACAAATCCCCTTCATCCATTTATTGACCACTTCCGTCTGAGGAATGCTAAACGTTTACCATGTTCTTTGGCATTGCTGTCTTCTTCCAAACAAAGTCCAGGAAAAAATAGAATATGCTTCAAAGCAATATCATTTTTCGTGGTTGGTGTAGGTGTTGCAATAATCAATACCTGAAAAAGAGCATTATTTAGTGATTAAATTAGCAAGGGTGGCTTTACTCTTGTTCTAAATTAAATAAACTATTTTAAAGTGTGTTAAATTAATTATTTACCTTCTTAATTGTTTCTTAAGGTAATTCCGTACTCATAGATCCGAACATAGAATTTAAATAAAACTTCGCACGATTATTAAGTTAATGCTACTTATTCCAAAAATATAATAAAATAGGAGAGTCCCCTTGCTCGTTTTGGTGCTAGATGACGGTGATTTATGGCATTTAATTTTGGGGTCGCGCGAAACCAATTTTCGGATCAAGTGAATGGAACAAATGGCCACATCACTTTCAGGAAATCATTGCTAACATTAAAATATGAACGTTATTCTTTCCTTAATGAAGCAAAGCAACAGTTGGATGCCGAAAAGTTTCCAGCAAATGCAGTTGTTATAAAAAATAGGGACTTTTCAACTTCGATGTGCACCCTATATCGATCTGGAAACAGTTTTCCGCAGAATATTTTTGAGAATATCTTGAAAATGGAACATAAAATATTGTTTGAATTAGTATATATCATAATAAACCTATTCCTTATTGATTTACTGCAATAAAAAAGCTAGGTCACCTTGTTTGTTTTCGCGCTACAGCTCGCTAAGGTACGATTTTTCCCTCAAAATGTAGTGACCGAGAAGGGACTAAGGAGAGTTTACACAAAAAAAGTATCGAAAAGGCTATGATCTCATAACATTTAGCAGTTATTCGCCGAAGGCGAAGTGATTATCGATGAATATTTACCGAGCGGCGAGTCTTCGAGCTGCGAGGTAAATATTCATGGATAATCACTGAGCCTGAGGTGAATAATTGTTTTAGTATAAATAAAAAGGTGATTATTTCAAAAAAGAAATTTCCTCTTCGCTTACTGTGACAAAACGACTGCTGACAGCCATTTTGTCCGAAAAGGTGATTATCGGCTGATAATCCGAGATAGAAAACCAATCAGAGCGCGCGATTTTGTATAATCACCTTTGTATTTATACTAATGTCTGATAATCTTAGTTTGATGATTTTGTTGTTGTTGTTGTTTTCTGTATCCTGTGTATTTTTAACGAACTTTCCATTAGCCGGCCGCCATCTTGAAATCGTAGTAATAGCTTATGTGCGCGAGCTCACGCTGGCTAAGAATCGTGCACAATAGCGCGTGCGCAATGCAAAACTACGGAATTACGTTAATTAATGCGAAAATATCTTTATCGAAAATTCACATTGCGCGCGCAATATTAAGAAGTTTCCGTCACTTAAGGCCGTGTCACACGCTACGATTTCCCGTGCAACTTGTCTCGCGAAAAAAATTATTGCAGGTTGCACGAGCGTTTTTCACGTTTGACATCCCCTCGCGCGACTTAAACTTTTCATTTTTTTGCTGCACGAAAAGTAGAATCGACTTCTACTTTCTGCAACAATTTTCGTAAAAATTTACGTGTGACATGGTCGTGCAACTTGCGATTAGAGCGCGCGCACAAGCAAATCATTCATTCACCATTGATTCAAATTACGCGTGCAACTTGCAATACGTTTTTTCGCGAGACAAATTGCAACCGAAATCGTGCGTTTGACATGGTCTATGAAACCTGAAACAATTTTTTTCGCGAGACAAGTTGCACGAGAAATCGTAGCGTGTGACACGGCCTTTATTCATGCTCTCTTGATGTGGCCTACCTGGTATTGCCCGCTGTAGGATAAGCTTACACGACCGATGTGATAACTTATGTTACCGAAACCAGTAGATTCCCATGCCTGATGGACTACCACGGGCTTTCTCTGTCTAAACAACACAACTTCTAGCTTGCTGGATTTGCTGGAAATCTTGTAAAGAAAGTTCATACAGTACGGAATGTACATCCGAGGACTGACGAGGTAAGCTTTCTTTTTACCACGTTTGTCTGGATCAGCAACAGAAACGAAATAAGAGTTTCCTAAAAAAAGAATTCCATTTTGTTGGTTACTGATTCGCTACATATAAACAATATCTTTACATCTATCTTTTGTCTTTCTTCGTTTTCGTTCTCGATGTTACGGTGATTGGAAGAAACTGGACTGTACTAGTTTGTCGATTGTATGTTAACAGATGAATATAACGGTATTCTTTTGGCGCTCAGACGCTTAGTTTTGTTACTGTTTTTCTCTCTAAACATTGTCACTATCGAAAGAATAATAATAAGAAAGAGTAGTATGTTACTTACCTTGAGCATGACTGTTGTTTTTGATGATTTTTTCAGTTTGTATAGCCCAAGGGAGCCCATTCTTCACTTTGCTTGAATGATCTCGCCATCCACAGAAAGATCCTTGAAAAGTGCAATTACCTGAAAGGATGATTTAAGTGCCAAATCTAATGTAAATGAGCAAAACCTATTGTTTGAGTTAATTTGCATTAGATTCGGCACATGTGAACTTCGACGTCTGAACCGGGCCTAACTCATCAGTGCTTCCATTTTACTGTGTGTGTGCGTTTAACATGATGGTAACTGGAGAGACAAATCTCAGTAAAGATACATCATTGTTAAACAAGCGGCCTTAGTTAAAGTGCAACTAACCCTTTTTCAGGTGCAAGTTTTTCGAAAACTAGAACATTTCAAAAAAAGATTGCTGCAAACGTTTTTTGATTTGCAAAACTATTTATTGGAATATTTACGCCATTCAAATCACTTTAAATCAAATTTAGTTGCTAAGGATGCATTTGTATTTTATCCAATCCACATACTGATATACTGCTTGATACCTAACTAGCAGAATATGTTTTATTTACCTGATGTATGTAGAACTGTATCGGTGCTGTTTACAGGATCACCGCACTCTGTTAAATTATCGTACAGCCTGATTTCATCCACGGCAATGCTTTCATTATTTCCAGCACTTGCTATTGCCTTTAGAAGAATCTAAACAAATTAAAGCAAAAAAGTTACATAACTATTTAAAATAATAATAATAATAATAATAATAATAATAATAATAATAATAATAATAATAATAATAATAATATAAAGAAAGCATAAAAAGTGCTATAATTTGGGTGAAGAAGAAGAAAAAGAAGTATCATAATAATAATAATAATAATAATAATAATAATATAAAGAAAGCATAAAAAGTGCTATATTTTGGGTGTAACAACGTGCATCAAAATCCCTTGAGATATAAAAAAAACAATGAAACAGACGCCATGTTGGTTGTTATAACAAGGAATCCTTTGTATAGCCAACCAAGATGGTGGGTAGTGACGTTACATGCACCGGAAGAATATGTATTATTCATGTTCCTAAGATTGAGTTTCATGGTATATTGACATTTCATGATAGGAAAGCAATATCTGGTTGCCTGTAGCATGTTAATTTTTGGGGGCTGCCAAGATTCAAGGCTCAGTGACGAATTAGAAAAAAAATGAGTAGTAAAGCAACACACTGATCCTGGCTTTGCGTAAGTGACCACCAAACAATGGGTGTAGAGGCCACAAATGTAATAACTGGCCTCAAATGTAATAACTGGCTTCAAATGTAATAACTGTTGGCCTCAAATGTAATAACTGGCTTCAAATGTAATAACTGTTGGCCTCAAATGTAATAACTGGCTTCAAATGTAATAACTGTTGGCCTCAAATGTAATAACTGGCTTCAAATGTAATAACTGTTGGCCTCAAATATAATAACTGGCTTTAAATGTAATAACTGGCTTCAAATGTAATAACTGTTGGCCTCAAATGTAATAGCTGGCTTTAAATGTAATAACTGTTGGCTTCAAATGTAATAGCTGGCTTTAAATGTAATAACTGTTGGCCTCAAATGTAATAGCTGGCTTTAAATGTAATAACTGTTGGCCTCAAATGTAATAGCTGGCTTTAAATGTAATAACTGTTGGCCTCAAATGTAACAGCTATATATTGAGAAAAACAAATATATAAACAAAGCAAAAAAAACGTTGACACATTTATAGAAGAGTAGACACGAGTTATTGTGACCCACTCAGTCACTGAGGTGTTAGCAGATCGATATTTAAACAACTATGAATCGAAATTTAATTTCGAATTTTGTGCGAATACGAATTTGATGTTTCTCGAAGCTTTAGTGCACAATAACTTATTAGTAATAGGAATCGGTATTTTTCTGTTCTATATGCGGGATGATATTGGCACTGGACATGACCTAGAATTATGATCGCGCGCACACGCACACATAGGTCTTTGAGGTGTTCCATTCAGTTAACATACAGATTCAAGAAATGAACATCAAAAGCATATAACTATAAAGTCATGTTTCAACATATTACAGGGGGGGGGGGGGGGGGGGGGGAAGAGAATTTCCAAACAAACACTTATGTTTTCAAGAGCTAGAAGGTGACGTCCTTTAAGTACAAACGCGAATTGGTCAACTTTGATGTTTGTCTTTTACAAACTAAACTAATATAAACTAAACGAAGCTAAACTAAACTGTTTAAAATATATATATTTTTCTCAATATAGAGTTATTACATTTGAGGCCAACAGTTATTACATCTGAGGCCAGTTATTACATCTGAGGCCAGTTATTACATTTGTGGCCAACAATTATTACAGAGCAAGTAGAAGTAGGGTATATATCAAAAGATTTGGCATTTCACGAACATGGCCATCTCCTCTAGCAATTGACAGACTATAGGTTTTGCAATATAGAGAAGTTTTCTTTATCACTTCAAATCTAATTAACAATTAGAAGACGAACTCGAGATTTCTATCGGCTGATAGTTGACGAGGGGCTCCGGCCCCGAGAAATCGAGAGTGAGTCTTCTAATTGTTTTAGTAAAATTCTCAACGAAACTATTTCTATTTCTTCGTAGGAAACTTCACAAAATCGCGAAGGGAAAGCCGCCATTTTTTTCAAAACAAAGCCGGCTTTCTCTACCCACTATCTATCGGCTGATAGATAGTGAGTACGTTAGCCAATCAGAATGCAGGATTTGCAATAGTATAGTAGTAGAATTTTACTAATAGTCTTTAGAAGGATGGTTTAGTTTTATTCTATATTATAAACGTCTAACTACGCTAATAATTGATACCGAGAAGCTAATTGATTTGTAGATGTTGTATGACAATAAAGTGATCCCAATAATGCGGCATCTACACTAGCAATATTTCCTTGACAAGTTTTCCTTGACAATCAAGGAAAAAAAATGGTTGTGTAGATGGAGTAAAATAAACAATTTTTCCTTGACAAGGAAAAGCTAACATGCTGGCTTTCCCTCGACAAGGAAAAATTGTCAAGGATGAAATTTGGTCGTGTAGACGGAAAACAAGGAAATGTGGCAAAGAATATTAATGAGATTAGTTCCCAGTCTGTTCATGGCTTCACTGATCGAAACTTGTCAAGGAAAACTTGTTCATCATCTACACGAGCAAGGATACCTTGTCAATAAAAAATTGTCAAGGAAAACTTAATAATCGTCTAAGCGAGCAATGAAAAATTAAATTGTCAATGACACTTGTCAAGGAAAAATTGCTCGAGTGTAGATGCAGCTTAAAGCCCGGTTCACACTAGCGTCGTATTAGTAATCAACACACGCAGACACGCAGACTCGGTATCGCATTTATCACTCAGGTGTCAGTGAAAAAAGGGAAGCAGTCTTGATGAGCAGTACGCTACTGAGTCTGCGTGTGTTGCTTACGAATACGATAACGACGCTAGTGTGAACCAGGCTTAAATGTTAAGTTCGACTTACCCGGTAATTGCCTTTGAAATTGAAACTTAGGCAGCCTGAGTTTTTCCATGCGTTACCATGGTCACCTCTCTCACTCCATACTATCTCGTCTTGATTAGAGGAATTTCGAACAATGACGGTCAAAGTTTCCACTACTGTTCCATGCATGTAATAATAGAAGGACAGCACAGATGGGCGTTTGATATCCGGACTCATTAATATTGCTTTCTCATCATAAAAGAACCTCTCTGAGCTGTCGATGTAAATAAAGAAACCTGAACCTATGAAAGGAAACGACCAATGTTAGACGATAGATACCGCGATGTAGCTGCAAATGTTTTCATGATGTGCAGAATTATTACGTCTAATTATCAATAGTAATAACTTTTACAAAAAGGTTTAGAAAACGTCTTGATAATTTGCAAAAATGGTTGAATTGAACCATTATCTCCGTCGTTGAAGGAAGCACCGAAACCAAACTCACACTTCTCTTTAAAGGAAGCTTCAAAAAATTTGAAACCAAATATCACATCTCTTTAAAAATTCGATAGTCGGAATTTAAAAGATAAATAAGTAAAACAAATAATTCTCTTTATTGATTTTTTCTTATGTTTCTTGAATAAAATTTTAGCTTAGGTCCGTCAACCGATATCCAGGGTACAAACGTATAATGACAACAGAATCTGCCTTTGTTCAAGGAATCGAATCAGTATTTTTTAATTTTTTTTTTAAATACTAGATACCTGAGATATCACTCTTAGGACCAATGTTGTTGATACTTGATGGTCCTTTTCGTAATTTCCATTTTAACTGGTCATCAGGTTTGTTACTGCCATACACAATGCTTGACCACCCACAGTAAGAATTATTGTCGAAAGAGCAACTCGCTAAAAAGCAACATAAAATTAAAATAGTTTTAATAAAAAAAAAAAAAACCCGACACTTTTTTGTTTTTAGAACAGACATGTTTCGGATGTGCGACATGTTTGTTTCAAAAGTAAGAAGTGTCTTTTTTTTTTGAAACCATTGTCCTCTTCACACTTCTACGCAAATGTGAACATTAATAAAAATAATAATAACCAACTAATATAAAGTTAATGTGATCCTAAGCTTTTGAGTTGACTGTTTTGGCTTTAAAAATTGTATATATAAAATGTGTAAAATGTAATGTGTTGATCAAGCGATGTACTGCTGCTATAAATATCATGGATAGGCCGAGGCGTTTGCTGATAAATGTACAAAACGATTAAACACGAAATCATTATTTGTTTCCGCTAATATCGCCTGTTCAAGATTTTTTTCTTCTTCTTAGAATCATTAAATCTTTTAGATATATAAAGTTCGATCTATTAGATCTAAAGTATGAGAAATAAAAAAAACATTTGAAAGTCCTTAACCAGTTTCAGTACGTACTGCATATTCGATCAAGGGATTTGAATATTATAGTTTAAACACAAACCAAGCGAACTTATAATCTTAATTGTACAAACACTGAAAGACGATTTGACATGGTAAGTTCTAAGGTTGCAAGCACAAAAAAAAAAAAAAAAAAAAAAAAAAAAAATATCGAAAACCGTACCCTTGGCTAAAACTCCAGTTTTAAATTTCCAAAAAAAATATTAAATTTAAGCTTGTTGCTCTATTCTGTATGGCAAGCTTGAGGTAAGAAGTCAAGACAAAGGAAACAAAACAAAGGCTGTAGACCCTTTACAACATTTTTCCAAATACAGATCTATTTGTAGTGTAGGACGATCGAGCGAAATGATAGAATTTTACTCTTAAATAAGAGTTGAAATTCATTGGTTTGTCCCTAGCTCGAATTGAGCTGCTTAAGGAATTGCTGAAAGGGATATCAATTGATCAAACGGTATTTTGCTGCATGATAGTTCGACGAAACGTCGATGACATTAAATAAATAGCTGGCGAGAACTAAATATGCGTGAGTTTACGGACTTCTCATAATAA
The DNA here is from genome assembly GCA_023349425.1 of Anthopleura sola. Taxonomy (NCBI): domain Eukaryota; kingdom Metazoa; phylum Cnidaria; class Anthozoa; order Actiniaria; family Actiniidae; genus Anthopleura; species Anthopleura sola. Next base: position 6,195,573 of record JALHLI010000016.1, on the reverse strand, counting down.
TCTTTCCTATTTCTAAATAATTTCTAAACACTGGCATTTATCTTTCGTTGACAGTCTCTTTTTGTTAGAGCTGTTAGGCTGTATTCATTCTATTGCTCTTGTAAGCTGCTATGGTAAATGAACTCACCGTTTGAAATTTGGTCGCCTTTCGTTAGACTCACTATTAAGAGTACTACCGTCGAAAAAATAAGTAACATTTGTTTGTTAAATGGTTTCATCGTGAGAAATAAGAAGGGACTTCGGAGGTAAAAAGCCCAAATGCAATCTCATTGATGTAACTTATTGAATTTAGGAATATAGTTCCGGTTTCTAATTATAACCCTAGCCCAGTCTCTTCCAACAACTTTATATGAACAGCTGTTCAATAAACTACAAACACACACAAAAAAACTGCTTATTTAATTGACTCCTTTAGGAAATAATCAAAACAATAAAAAACTGTTTATGACTTTCAATGTATGCACTTCAAAACGAGAAATTTGTTTTCTACTTGCATTTGCAAGAGAAAACAGAGAAATATAATGTAGCAGGTCACTAGAATAAGGATAATACTCCTTTAGTGCACAGGTAATAACAATAATAATAATGATGATGATAACTGCATAATATCAATATTCTACGACTATTGTTTCCTTCAAGTTTAATTTTGCTGTTCCTAGCACAGAAATGATGAGCGAAATGTAACTTGCTTTGTAATTAATGCAGGATAGATGAGCGTCCTGTTAGGTTTCGTGCTTATTTTCTTCCAATGGATAGATTATTGATTTGATAACACGAGGATGCTTGACCACTTCAAGTTAAGGCAGGATTAGGTTAATTGAGTGTTGAAAAGCTCGGGGCCCTCAAAACAGACAGTTTGGGGCATTTAGTTTGGAAATATAATACAGGCACCTGTTTGATGATAAGCGACTCTTAACGAGAATAATTATGGACTGATATAAACTTGCTTATATCTTGCTGATCATGAGAGCAGAATTGACTTCACAGCGTTAATTACTTAATTTATCTCATCGTGGCTATGTCATGACGTTTTTTTTTTTGTTTTGTTTTTTGTTTTGTTTTTCTTAGGGAAATATCTTCATTTCATGTACTATTTAATATAGTATAATTCATAAATTATACATCTAGTATGTGAAAAAATAAGTTGTCGGAGCCGCCGGCGATAGGTCATTCCAAGATGGAAAGTGATCATGGACATGCAACTAAACACAAATAAACGTGGCCTTTTTGAAAGGCTTTCGTTGACTACAAACAGCACTGGATATCTTATCACTAACTTCCGTGTTCTTGAGTATAGTAATGAGAAACACAAGTCATTTTAGTTATTCTTGTAACTTGAAGTAACTTGAATGACCTTTTTTTTCTATCGCATATCGTTTACTGCCTATTGCCTAGTATCTTCTTTTGCTCCGACAACCATTTTTTGATATGGGTGATATAAGGAAATTCATTGGCTGATGAGGGAACTTCCACATTGAACTTTACGAGGAGAAAAACGATGATATAGTTTGATGATTCTTTCGGAAAAATTGTGGAATTGCACAGAATTTAACTTAAAAAACTGAGATCGCACTTATGGCTTCGCGATTTCTTTCATTCTATATTCACCATTATAACATACATACATAAATACATGCCTACCTAGTTTATTCAAATCGCAAATAAATTGTTGACAACTAGTAAAAATAAGAGCATATACGAGCAGAAGGCGATAAAATCTGACAACAAAGCTAAATAATAGGCGACTTGAAAGGAAGTTATGAGGTTATCCCTATGTAAAAACTCCCCCCCCCCCCCAAAAAAAAACGGGAAAACAAGACAAAAAATACATTAGAAAAAGAAAAGAATCCCTAAGCAGCGTAATGAGCAAAAAATTCGTTATATGGAATATAAATATATAGATATATACTGATTAAAGAAGAGACAAGCTCTCCAACACCCCGAGCCCAACGCCCGCGCACCCACCATACAGACAACATTATAATTACTTTAGAATAAAAGAAGAAAATATTTATTCAATTAAGGAATGACTTTAGCCGTTATAATGTACTTATTTATTTATTTATTTACAGTGGAACCCTGTCACCAGGTCAACACTGTCACCATCAGGTGTTAAAAGAGCGGCGTCAGCGATGTTAGTTAAACAATAACATAGTTTTCAAAAGCGTGGCGTTTTACTTTTTTGGCTTTTTAGATGTCGATGTTTTACTGCAATCAGTATGACTTCAAATCCTCGCAGAACTTAACCAGAATGAAGGGATCGGGGCTCGTTGGTAGCTGCATTTAATGTGTTTCATCATCTTCTGGCGATAAATTTACTCACAGCAAAAAACGACAATAGTTTATTTATTTTTATTTTATTTATTTGAGATTTGCACGCAGGCTGGTGTTGTACAATAGGACACGACGTCCCCTTCGAGGTACATTGTACCAATTCCCAACCCATTCCCATCCGACAAGGGTGAGGGTGGTCACTGCCAGGGTTTCTTTACGTCCTCAGTGATTCTTTTGCGTCCCTCCGATGCAGGGTTAGGTAGTGTGGAGAAACAGGACTGCCATTTTACGTGGTCATTGAACCCACGGGGCTTGAACCCACGACCTCCCGCACGAAAGTCCGGTGCTCAACCAACTAAGCCAACCTGCCTTGATGCGCGGAGCTTCAAACTCGCCCTCACTCTCTGAGTTAGGGGGAAGAGGGACTGTTCACAATCTACACCTCTCTCGATTACTCTACACGTAACGCGGCCACAAATATGCACTTTGTGGCCAATCGCATGCGCCGCTTAACAAAATTGAACGGGTTGGGCTCCTCATGTTAGTATGTTTTCTTTCAACCCCCAACACGTATCTCCACTGGTTGAAAATATCTCAACCGTAATGCCTGATTGAAGCTTTCTCTGTATTCTAATAGGCTATGTTTACGATATGTTGTGCGATGTTTTCTGAATCAGTCTTCTCATAATTCCAATGAGGAGACGAGTGATACTGGATACGAGAGCGCCCATTAAGACATCAATCAGATAATCAGCCAAATACCTTGCGCGCGCTTTTGAGAAAGTTGTTCAGGCGTGGAAAAAAAAGAAGCAAAAGAAAGCGGAAAAAGATTAAGCGGATTATTTAGAAATTTAATAGAACATAGCATAGTTTCAGGCATAAAGTTTCACGCAAAAAACGCACACGTTTGCTCCCCGAATTCTCCAAAAGTTAGTAGTTGTTTCACGGAGTGGTGTGTCATGCATCGACATAATACTAGTGGTACTAAAATAACACTATAACGCAGGGTTACTTGTGCTCATGTCAGACTGAAGAGACAATCTTCAAAGTTCATCCCACATGGAGTAATGATAAGTTGGAGACTTGGTTATCTCAGGAACTTGTCCAAAATCGCTGGTCATAGCAAGGGGTTAATCTTACACGGTCTAGGGGCCGATTAATCTCTCCCTTAGGCTTCGGCCGAGCTTCCTGATCAGTCATGGATAGCGGTGTCGGGGCCGAAATCTCCGGCATAGCCGTAAATGCTTCGCGCTGCCATACTGGGCTTCAGCACTACGTCTGGAAGTATGGTCCTAATGAATAACTATTCCATCGATCAATATTACAATAATCAGATCTTTCAGATGAATTGTTTCACTGATAGTTTTTGATGGTTTGCAGGCAGTCCCAAGTGGGCCAAGAGACATGGCGGCCATGTTGGTGTTATGAACAAAGGAAGTAATTAGTTTTATTGTCAGTTCATTTGCAGCATTTTAACGTCCTGTTGAGGACGTCAACGTCATTGACGATGGCGTGCGCGAGAATAAAATATAGTCGTATTTGACGTTCGCGTCCTGATGCTAAATCAGTCTATTTAAAAAGAAGTGATGACCGACAGAGAATGAAAGTATACTACTCAAACTCCTGCAATGTTAAAGGCGTGGGAGACAAAAATTTCACCAAGCAACAATCTTGGACAAAAAGGGTTGAGAATTTTTTGATCATATCAAAAAAATGGAATTTTCCTCATAAAATATTATCTAAACTGAAATTCCCCCTCCCCCCCAGCACAATGTTGGTTCCATTGGCTAGCACAGTTCCCTCTCGACAGACCCAACATTATTCTGGGAGAGGGGGTCGTTGGAGAGGGATTTAACTGTGTTTTACACAATATATCCTTACAAACTCAAAAATTCTCAACCATTTTGTCCAAGATTGAACCTCACGTTGCAAGGATGGTTTTCAACCACCATCGATGACTTGATGATGTGCATGCATGCCTTTAGTGACTCGCGTAGCGAATGAAAGGATTCAAATGGTTCAACATCAACATTGACTTTATTAAAACTTGATGAAAACTTTTTATATCAGTAAAAACTACTTATTCAAATTAAAAAGATGATCTAAACGTGTACTAAAAACTAAATTAAAAACCTAATATTTTAGACTAAGATATTTCACCTCCCTGGTTTGATGCTTGTTAGGTCTTAACGCAATGTTGATCTGATCAACTCACTGATATCATATTCTAATGGGGAATACCTTACTTATAAACGAGGCAAAGATGAGTCTGCGTTACTCAATAACAGCGTGATTTACCTAATAATGAAGACACTACGGCTTTAAGGTATTCTCACCACTGTTCTTTTTGTGATGTTTGCAACAAGGAAGCATATGTATAATAACATATGTTAACATATTCCTTGTAATTGTGTCATAAGTACCAAATATACAAGCAGCTAATGGCTAATGGCTATATTATTTTGCTTACCACATATACATCATTGAAAAATTCTTTATTCTGGGAGTATCTAGTGGATGTTCAGTGGGTACCTGCCCCCGCCCCCCTTTGTTGCCCAATATTTCATTGACGTGTGGACTTTTTCAAGGGAGGGGAAGGAGGGGTGTCCCACTAGCTCAAAATTCTTGATCCACCCTTTTTATTTTAGTAGGGTTGGCAAAATTATATAATTATAATAGTCGTTACACAACAATCAAGAGAACATAAGTCTACCTTAAACTGCAAATGCTTAAAAAAATAAAACATGGCTGCCACCAAGTAGCCTGGGTGTATTCGGATAAATACCCCAGTAAAGTTCGCAGGCTACCGTCACGCCAGGCTACTGCCACATCAAGTAAAACCGAATTGGCTTCGTGTATCTACGATTTTTACTAGTGATTTTCAAAAGAATAACGGTTGCCAAATCCGACTATATTTCTTATTTTAGCCAATTTGCACGAGCTCAAAATTCTAACACAAAGCATGGTGGGAAAGCGAGTCCTTACGCTTTTTTGGCTCCTCTAAATATTCATCGACAGTTATTCCTTGACACTTTATATGGAAATAAAAACGAAAATAACAGGGTAAATTTTTCCTTTGATTTCCTTGCTACATTTTTACAGGACTCACTTTAGAAATTGAAAATTTGATAGACGAGAGCCACAAACTCCTAAAAAAACTACTTTGAATTTATATTTAAAAACAAAAAAATGCTTTTTCTAAAACTTCGTTTCCCTCAAGTTACCCGCTGAAAAACTACAGATTTAAAGGAAATTTCAAAATGTATTAAGGTATCAGCTATCACACTTTTTTAGTTTGCTTTTAGTTCGCTTAATATTCAATGAAATCCCGACAAAGTATACATTTTCTGAAAGTTCTTTTAACATGGATTGCTTATCTGTCAATTATTTTAAAAAAAAATCATTTTGGAAAAACAGTGCATTTTTCTTGATCACGTTGTCTCTATACACGATGCTGGTACACAGATTTGAAGTGGACGGTTCAAATGTTTATCGCATCTTATTCTACAGATGTTGATCTCTCAGAGTATATCTGCGTTTTGTTTTTCATCCCTCCATTATTTTTGTATCGAAGGTAAATTTACATATTTTACTTACAGTCTACCAGATATGAAATCCTTGTTAAATGACCTTTCAGAAAATGTATACTTTGTTGGGATTTCATTGAATATCAAACACGCTATGTGAGATCAAACAAAACCATTCATTTGTTTTAGCTGATAACTTAACCCTGATTTAGAGGGATCATTTCTTAACATTTTACTCTATCCCCCACAATAGAAAATACAGCTAAGCAGAATTCAGAAAAGCCGCCTATATTTGCCGGTATTCCACTCATGCGCTGCGCTTTTAGTTATTTTCTATGATGTGGGATAAAATAGCTATACAATGCTTTCTCGTGGCACACACATTGGAATATCCCACTTGTCACTTGTATTTTCACCTATAGGCTCGTGCGTATCAGTAGACCCTCCCTTGCAGTACGTCGGAATGCAGTTCAATTTGGAGGACAAAATAGATTCAAATCCTCAGGAGATTGAAATTCTTTTTTTCCCCCGAAATTGAGCTGCTTTGACGTCACCGGGCGTGAAAGGGGTCTATACTAGAAAAATACAAGTGACCCTAGGAATATTCTACGGTATGCCACGAGAATTGAAGCACTGTATAACCAGTACTTATTCCTAATTAACCTATTTAGATATTTGCTTCAATTATGACCTTTTAAAGTGCACATTATCTTGAATTTCAGATCAATTTCTAAACTAATTTTAAAAACAGTCTATAAAATTATTTAAAAAATATTCTAGGCAAACTAAAAAGTTCTCGAAGCATCACTTCATGTGTTATTCTTTCAATGCGTTAGTTGATATGCTGGATACCTATTAATGCAAGGATCACTGACCGACGCCATTTATGCATGATGACACTAGAACAAGAGCTAAAAGCACTGCCAATCACACGTTATAAGCCATCGTGATCGACAAACGGTTTGCTGTCATCAAACAGCTCCATTGGTTCATGGTTATTTCTTGGCCCTGGCCTCATCTTAAATTTGAGTGCTGTAAGCCTGTCGGGTTTCCCGGTATCATCACCCAACTCGTATCTGAATGCGGCTGCTGGGCCACCTCTCCCCTTGAAGTATCGATAAAGCACTACGCCTACAATTACTATAATTATGATTAAGAGAATGACGACAATAGAAACGACAGCACCTGTACTCAGTCCTCCACTTTCTTTACCAGTACTGGTCAGCATAGTTATTCCTAAAGACAGAAAGAATAGAAAAAGGAGATGAGACAAAATTGAATTTCCGCCATCAGTCGTTGTTTCACTACTGTACTAGGAAGAAACTGTACAACGTGGTCAATCAGAAAGAATATTTGCACTAGGATGCCTCCGTAAAGCCTTTGTCTGGCGATGAAGCTCAGTTCCGACAAAAAATCCCTTCATACAAGAAAGGGGAAAAACTAATTAAGATGAACCCCCCCAAAAAATGTCCAATGCTGAATTCAAGCCCAAGACCACAACGGGGAAGCGAGGATATCATTCAATGAATAAGAAATAAAAGATAACGTTAAAGAATAAAAATTAGTAAAAACCCCGCAAACAAAGAAGAATATTCTTCAAGTTTTAAAGCTCTGCTCTGGAAGGTGAAAGAAGGGCGGATCCAGGCATTTTTTGAGATGGGGGTTCAAACGTTGAGAGGGGAGGTCCAAATGTATATTTCGTACAAAATTTACTCAAATCCTATTAAACAAAGGATACAACAAACAATGGACAATGACAAGGGGTCTGGACCCCCTGACCCACCCCCTAGCTCCGCCCTTGGGAAACCAACTCTAGCAACCAGTTAGCCATTCTAAAATTAACATATGAAACTGTTATTTGCTTTCGATCCCAACAGAGATAAACTCAAGTAGATGAAATACAGTGAATGTATTCTTACCAGATTGTCCATCTACACTCAAGAAAGCAGATTTCGATACGGTTCCATCTTCATTACTGGCTTCGCATGTTATGATACCAGCATCTTCCTTCTTTACATTCGTTATGGCGAATTTGTCTTGAACTGTAGTGGCGGTACCAGCTTTCGTTTGAACAACTCTTAAGTTCTTTTTCCAGGTAATCGTAGGGTTTGGGTATCCAATCGCTCGACAGTAAAATGACACACTTGCACCAGTAAGAACTGACATATTCGCGGGTGGAACATCAATAAAAGGTTTGCCTTGAGGGTGATAACAACATAAGTTCAGATGCAAAGAAAATATATCAAAGCAATGCATAAAGATAAACGTTTTGGACGTCGCTTCAAACATGCGAGCCAAGCACATTCGATTTACAGAGTAGTTACCGTCATAACTGGAACCAAACCCTTTGTATTCTCGTGACAAATGATACTTCCGAGATATGCTTCGCTTGTCACGCATAAAGGTTTCAGTACGAGGCTCCGTGCTAAATTGAACTTATTCCTTCTCGTGTCAGTTCTCACTGAGCATGCAGCACGTAGCCTCACATTGAAACCTTTGTTCGTGACAAGCGAGGCATATCTCGGAAGTAAGCTGTTGCAATGCACCAAAAACATATGAGTGTATTCCAATTGGCCTTATCCAAGGGCCCGGATAAACGGTGCAACTCTCAACTCCGTTTCACAGTGCACCCAAGAATGCAAGGTGCCTTGTATCAGTGTCCACTTCTACAACAGTTGCGTACAAACTGGGAAAACGGTGAAAAGGTATATTTAAGCTATCTTGGACTGATGTGATGGGGCTAGCTTGTTGGTGCTATGGGGAACATGGGGAGAGGGGGAGGGTTAAAGGGCCCGCTCTTCATTCTGCATGCATTATAATTATTTCTATATACCTACAATCCTCTTAAAATGTCCTTCTCAAAATACTTCTCCATATTCGAATGTTGTGGACATTTTCTTAAAGAGTTCCTGAAATAACTTGCACGGTTTTTATGGCTAACCAAAATTGCCGAGAAACACATTAGTATTAGGCTGGCCTTACACAGTACCGACGAATTTTTAACCGTTCCAAAAGTTGTACGTTTAAGCGTTCCATTTCAAAGGATGGTATCCGGAGTAAAATTAAAACGCCTACCCATGCAAATCAAAGAGAAGGGTCCGTGTAAATGGTATGTACAGTCGTGTAGTACCGTGTAATACCGTCCAGTACCGTGCAAGGCTTGCCAGTGTCATGAGAAGCCAATTACAATATCTATAACTTACCCATTAATATGATGGAAGCGAAAGTTACGATTATCTTTTGAGGATTTCGAGCTATGCAAGCGTATACACCAATGTCACTCGTATTGACATATTTGATAGTGAGAGCGCCTTCTCTGATCACGTGATTATCATCCGGGGTAACAACCTTTCCTTCTTTTTTCCATGTGATAGTTGGTTTAGGTTCTCCTTTAGCTAAGCATTTGAGAGTTTTTGCTTCGCCTTTGGTGGTTCTTTGATCTTTGGGGATGACATCAAAGCTCGGGGGAACTGGTAGCGAATTATCAAAAACACAACATGATTAATATTTTTTAAAAATTGAGGTTACTTAAGGGGGGGGGGGGGGGTTGGGATGAAGCCATGGGTTCGGTGAACAATAATGTTGAAGTCATGAGCATAATAACATTCTCACGTGCACAGAACTTAAGAAGATCTACTTCCGACAACAAATGAACGAGTAATTTTTATATTCTAAGCTTCTGAGATATTCAAAACCAACTGAAAAACAACAAGGCAGTAGTCTCAATTTAACGACATATTTCTTCGAGTTTCCATTCAAATACTCGACAAATAAATCCCGAACGGTTTAATTAACGGAAGTCAGAGTAAACGTTATCATGGAAGTCAGAGTATCGCTAAATTTGCAATACGATTTGAACTGACGCCAGGAAGTAGTTATGAACATGATGATTTTTACGGAGGGAGAAAACCCTCGTAGCACAGGAGATGAGAACAACACATCAAACAAACTCTATTCACATATGACGACCGCAGGGCTCGAACCAGAGACCCGAACCTTGGCAACCACAGTGGTGAAAGGCGACGCGTTAGCAGCGCACGCCACCCATGTTACCCATATTTCTTCAGCCAATCGTAGTACCGCTGGACCCAATTATGAAGTGAAAGTAGAAAGTCAGAAACGGCATTCATTCTGATTATGGATATTTTTCGTATTTTTTAAAACTGCATGAGCATACATTAGGGAGGGGAGGGGGCGAATAACCATTTCACTCATAAACGTCATTCTTATTCAGATCTATCACTTACGTCCTGCAATAAGAGACACTTTTGCAGATACTTGACCAAGTTTATTAGCAGCAATACATTCATATTCTCCCTCATCTCCGTCAGCTACGTTTTTGATAGCAAGGGTAAAATTAGAAGAGAACGAAATAAAGCGAGGTGGCTTCAGTTCTTTTCCATCCTTTTTCCATGTCATGTTAGCTGGTGGATAGCTGGAGACGGAGCAAGTGATGTATCCTGTCATTCCTTTTGTCACAACGGCTGGAGAAATACCAATGATTCGTGGAAACTCTGAAAAAGATAAAATGGACGTAAAGAGGAATGTAGCCACTTTCTTTTCTTATCATGGTCTTTTAGCCCAGACCACCAATATAGTTCAATTTTACCAATTACCAGCCAGCCAGCCAGCCAGCCAGCCAGCCAGCCAGCCAGCCAGCCAGCCAGCCAGTCAGTCAATAGACATTACCGTTTACGGTGACTTCAGTGGCCGCTTCTGCTGTTCCAGCGGTATTGATCAAGAAGCACGAATAGTTACCAGAGTCAGACTGGTCTACATTGTGCACTACAAGCTGACCACCGGAGACCGTTATTCTTTTAGACGTGATGTCGTCCTTATTAAGAGGCTTTCCATCTTTCCTCCAGTCATCAATAAGGGCATTAATGAGAGGAGAGGCCGACGATGATGATCGGGATCGGCAAGTAATACGAAGTACACTTCCAGACGTTAAGGTTATGTTAGTTGGAGGTCTGGTGTTAAAAACAGGTTTAGTAGAAGACACAGCTACAGAGCAAGAAAAAAATGAAAAAAATTGAGAACATAGTCTGGAAGTAAATCGGGCGATTGATACTCAGTACATCTCATGTTAAGAATGTATAGAGCGCGTAATGAGCGCGGAGCGGGAAAAAACTACTCGCTTACTCAACAGAAATGAGCGCGGAGCGGGAAAAAACTAATCGCTAACTCAACAGTATAATGAGCGCGGAGAGGGAAAAATCTACTCGGTAACTCAACAGTATAATGAGCGCGGAGCGGGAAAAAACTACTCGCTAAATCAACAGAAATGAGCGCGGAGCGGGAAAAAACTACTCGCTAAATCAACAGAAATGAGCGCGGAGAAAACTGCGGGGTACTTTGAGGAAGTCATTGACCACCATAGTAGTAGTAGAATCCAATGACAGTTGTCCCGTTATTTGGCCTAGCAATAAAAACTTTTTTCCAGAGTTGTCGATTTTGTTCAGTACAGCGTACTTTTCTCTCACCTCTACACGTTATTCCGTCTCCTATGTATTTGTCAGGACATTCCAAACATATTGACTCCTTCTTTCCCGACTTGGTAAGAACAGACAAATCAACACACGTGACTGACGGAAAGCAAGGATTATCATCTTTGCAGGTCAGCGGTAACACTTTCCTGCAGTAGTTATTAGCAATGTCCTCTATTGTGCTGTTGTGACAAACCACGCTGGCATCTTCTCCATGGTTCGAGTCACAGTTATTAATTCCCCAACCGTGTTGACGGCATTGGGTAAGAGAGCTCTCATAACCATAGCAATCTACATTATCCATCCAAATCATTCCACTTCCTGCAAGTGATCAAATAGACAACAATTACATCCATCAATGGCAAAAAAAAAAAAAAAAAAAAAAAAAAGAAAGAAATTGTAATTGTAATTGTGTTTAAAAAAATACAGAAATGGAAACAAAACATAATATTCCTTTTTTATTATTATGCGACCAAAACCGCCTGAGACGTCTAGGTTTTTGGATTCCGTCAATCAAAAAATACCATTTCATAGCATTGGAAAATCGATTGATGGAAGACAAAAACACAGACAACTAATTATGAAAATGGATATCACAAGCAAACAAAGGAAAACTAAATAATATGCAGAGGTACGGGATACCTTTTCCAAATTGGGCATGAAGAGGGGCTTTTAAAGCTTTTCCAAATCCCAGTTCTCTGCATACAACGTTTGCATCTTTCAAGTCCCAGTTGTCATCACATACGGTACCCCAGCTATCCTCGTGATACACTTCAACACGGCCTTCTTGTTTGGAACTGCCGCCGACCAAGCGTACTGAAGGCGTAGATGGACGAGATGGGAGAAGTTCAGCAACGGATTGCATCGTATCACAAGAATCTACACATTTGGATCCTTCTATACTCGTTAAAAACAAGAATGAAAAAAACAAAACTTCAATGAAATCAGCTGAAAATATTTAACCTGAACAGGCCTAACTGAACATCTGACACTAGCCTCACTTCGTTAATTATGAAATTATTTAACTAGTGGAAACTTACTTAAGACTTTTCCTTTTTCACAGGTCCTGCAGTAAGCGTCAGTTTGTCCATCGAGGCAGGTTTGGCAATTCGAATTACAGTTTCTGCATTCTCGCATCTGCGTGTTTCCGTATTGACCTAACGGACATTTATCAACACACTTAAGAAAAAGAAGAAAAGACGGAGCGGAACAACTAATGCACTGGTCAGCATTTCCCTTGCAAGTTTTACAAGACTGTGAGCATCTTCGGCAGACTCCTCCTCTCTCGAAAAATCCCTCAGGACAAGTTGAAATACACCTCCTTGACGTGTCGGGACCTGCACAGGTGATTCCAACGTCTTCACTATGACCGCAGTTATTATTGCCCACTCCACCTGGAAATGAAACACGCATGTCATGGTAGCAGCAGAATTTGAAAGCAAATTGCAATTGGGAGGGGGGGGGGGGGGGATTCAATTTATGGTAGAATAAAAAAGTGCCTATGTCGAACAACTGAAAAACTTAATATGATGAACTGTTAGTATTTGCGAAACGCCGATTCTAAAAAAAAATATATATATATATTCTCATTGTGTTTTCAGTGTTTTTGTTTTTTAAAGCTACGATGTACTCTTAAAAGTGATTCCAGTTTTATTTCCATTGCTCAAAGCATTATTTTGACAACTTTTCTTACCCTCGGCCCCAGAGTCTTGTCATTGCTACTGTGCATGTTCAAAAATATGTTAGAGACAATGGAAATTCAGGGGTTGTGACTGGATGGAACACTTGAGCGAATATTAGTCTAAACGAACTGCGCGAACAATCAAAAGATCAAAGCACTAAAAAGCCTAAATGGAAAATGACCAACATAAAGCTGCGAAACAGCAACAGAAAGGCAAGACCCTCACCTGAATTCATCTTGCAGTCCAAAAGCCTCTTTTCTGTTCCAATACACTGTAGATCATCCAGTAGTATTTTACCTTTGCCAGCCCCATAAAACGCTCTGTGCTTGAACGATACTGCTTTTCCTAACTTAAGCTGACGGCAAGCAACTTGCGCGTCTTTGATATCAAAATTATCGTCACAAATTGTCCCCCACTCCCCGTTGTATTTGATTTCCAAGCGGCCCTCAACCGTCTTGTTTGTACCTGACAATCTTATATCCTCGATGCCACTTATGACACTTTTAGCACCACAACTGATGACACATCTGTGAGTATCAGTATCCAGTAACAAGGAAGAAACACAAGATGTACAATTCTTTGGCGTGCCATAGCAAGCAAGACAATTAGGATCGCACGGTTTGCATTCATTACTCGAAGCGTCAGCATAAAATCTATCGCCACAGTCCTGAACACATGTATTCCTTACTGAGGACTTGTTTAAAAATTCATTGGCTTCACAGCTAGTGCAGTTATCTGGGAATACTGAACAAAGTTTGCAGTGTGGACTACATTTTCCACATGTATTGTTGAGGCTGTAGATAAAAGTATGGAATACATTCAATTTTAGATCACTTCTCAATGTTGCGTGACGACGTGACGACCCTAAGAAAGGCTGCAAAGGAGGCTAAGATCAATGTTGGTTGATATAACTAAAGGGTAAGTTCTGATGACATTGGATGACAGCATGACGATCGAGTGACTACTGAGCAAGACATTAACTGCTCTGCTGCTGCTGCTGCTATTGTTACTTTTATTACTGTCTTGTTAATGTTGGTGCATGGATGCAAATGTTGGCTTTTGGAAGAAGAAGAAGAAAAAAAGAAAGATACAAATTCGAGATGTACCATTCCACCTACCTCTGGTAATATCCATTGCTGCATTTTTCAATACAGTCACGTGAGTTGTCCGGACCAGCACATCGTACACTTGCATCTTCAGTATGTTCACAGTTTTCGATTCCCCAGCCTCGACTCCCACACTTGGCTAAAGTAGTCTCAGTTCCTACAAGGAGGAGGTCGAAAATATGGTTAATAACAAATAAGCTATATTATTACATGGCTACGATAGTACGCGCGCTCTGATTGGCTGATTTCCGGTCTGAGATTTTCCCATCTCAGACCGTTACCATGACAATCGGTCCGGATCGCATATCAAATTTGCGAGTTTGTTTACAATTTTCACGTCGCGAAATTTGACATTTTTTCTCGTTAAACAAGAAATTTATAAGCAAAATAAAACAAAAAGCGAACAAAGAAATGATGAGCTACGAAGAGGACCATTCTCCGAGCAAATTTTACTACCCTGACGAGCTCGAAGTGGACATCAAAATCTTGTTTTGACTTAGGTTCGCTGGCCGTCAAATATATTTTTTGTCAAAGAACCAAGTCTTTTTACTAAGTCTTAGCTTTTTTTCTTGAGATTGGATCAAAAACAACAAATCAAAGCTTCAAATATCGGTTTTTGGTTCACAATTAAAAGATGAAAAAGAAGAAAAAGATGATAAAAATCTAGAATGCAGTAAAAACGACAAACTATCCAAGTTTTTCTAACAATGTTTGGCGAACCAACGTCCTTGGCTTGTCTGAGAGTTTCTCCAGCTAGTTTACACATTTCTTGTCGATTTTTTTACGAAATATTAATTAAAATTAATGAATTTACCTTCTATGAAGTGTTTTTCTACGGAACTGAAATATCATTCTTGCAGTATAATCAGGTTTTTCTGGTCTACAGGCCACTTTTTCTCTCACTGAAGTTTCAGTCACGAAACTTCATCGTAATAGAAGTAAGAATCTTCCCTCGCTTTCCCTCGCTAAATCTTCTTTAACAAGTCGCTAAAGTCGAAAAATTGTTTTTGTTCACTTTAAGACAGACATGACTTCGATTAAACGTATTTTTCGCATTGCAAAAATAAGAAAAAAATACTTCTTGATCCATCTTTGACTACATTATTGAAAACCAACAATATGAAAACACAGCTCCTCTGTTAAACAAGTTCTTGTTTAGTTTGTTCCACTTCGATGAATGAGCTTAGTTCTATTACGATTGTTTAAAAAAAACAAACTTAAAAACATTTAAAATCAGTGCTTGAACTTCTGTGACATCGGTCTGAAGGGTCTTTAAAGTTCTTTGTGTAAAAAAATATGTAATAAACGCAAGATTTGGCAGTTTGACTTTATGTGTTTTGCTAGTTGGAAACGATCGATACCTGGCCAATCGATATTCGCTCGATACCGGAAGTTCGCGTGTTTTTTATCGACGCAGCTAAAAAAAAACCCCAGCCATATAATAAACGATTTATTAACCTCGCTTGCTCGGTCTTTACGAGAAAATATCAGACCTCGGTCTTTTTTGTACGGACCTCGCTGCGCTCGGTCCGTACTGTCAAGACCTCGGTCTGATATTTTCCCGTACAGACCTCGCGCTCGGTTAATAATCCTTTAGTATTATAAATTTTACTCACTATTTCACTTCTGATTGGCTGACAGTCAATCTCTAATATCGTGAGAACTCGACATGATAAATGTATTACCTGTAGGTTTTACCTACAGATAATACATTTATCATGGAGTCGGGTTTACCAGGGACCGGGGAGCAGTATTTGGTGGTCGTTAGCCCCCCCCCCCCCCCCCCCATCAAAATTACGCTCCGCGGTCCATGTTTACTCAAGGTCACAATGGAAATGGAAATACGTTTGCTATTTTTTTGAAAGCAGAATTAAATCTTTATTCTTTGTTTACAAAATGTGTAATAAAAAATTATTGAATTCGGTTTTCGCATGCTATCGTAAATTATCAAGACCTCGGCCGTTTAATCTGCCTCAGCCTAAGGCCTACAAGTCTACGGCCCTAGTTCTTGCTAAACCTCATCCAATAATTGTTTATTATTTAAAAAATGGTGGTGCTACTGCTATTAAAGGTAATCGTGGCGGTGGTGATGATAATGATAATGAAGTAAAGATTCAAAATAGCATACCAATACAATTAACATCGTCAAGCCAGGTTTTTCCAGAACCTTGACCGAACTTGGCCAGCGAGAAAGCATTGGTGGCGTTCCCAAGGCCAAGCATACGACAGACCACTGTTGCATCATTCAAATCCCATCCATCATCACAGACTGTTCCCCATACATTATTATGTAAGATCTAGAAAACAATAAAACTTTAAAGCTAGACAAGAGAAATTTCCAAATGTGAAAACTAATAAGCCTGAAGGCCCACGGGAGGGTTAATATGGTTTCTGAATGGTCTCTGACTCATTTGCATATATGAACTGATGGAAGTTGCAGGAACGCAATCGATTATTACTTTCAGCGTATAGACCGATTGCCAATATGGCCGCCATCGACTTTCAGAAATAAAAACCTAAAAAGCAGAAATATGTATTTTTGGAAAGTTTCATTGCTATAAATAGGATTCAAGTGAAGCTATTTGGAATCAAAATTACAGAGATTTGTATGTGTTCAGTGATCTGTTTCCTTGCAAGCCTTGTGGTGTTTTTCACATTTTGAGATTCTCATAACTTCTCAACAATTTAATATTTTTGTCTCAAACTTTCTAATTTTGTTGATTTCATTCTAATCTATAATTTTAATGTAGTGGTCAACTAAAATATGAATTTAAAAAAGTATGATAATGAAGTGGCGGCCATATTGGCATTCGGTCAATACTAGTAATAAAAGTTATATAACACGAACCTCAACTCGCCCTTCCAAGGAGTTCTTTCCCTTGACCAATCGTATCCCGTGCGTCATAGTTGGTTTATGCCAAAGGCCACAGTCCTTTACACAATCCGAGTTTTTTCGATATAAAGGCTTTACACACGACGTGCAGTTTTTCGGAGTTCCATAACATGTATCGCATTTTGGATCACATGGTAGGCATTGTTTCTTTGCTTGATCAAGATACCTCTTAAGACCACAACTTTTTACACAAGTCGTTTCATTCTTAAAGTATCCATTAGCACATTTTTGGCAATTGGTTGCATTGCCTTCACACAGTGCGCATGAGCTGTCACACAACTGACAAGCAGAATCGACGGCATATAAACCAGCGGGACACTTGTCTTGACACTTCCTTATTCCTGGTCCCGAGCAGCGGACAATAACGTCTTCGTTATGGTTGCAATTTGTTTGTCCCCATGTCCGATGGCGGCATTCTTCGAGAGAAGTTTCCCTACCTATACAAAACATATCGTCCAGCCATATCTTGCCGGTTCCTTTAGCGATGTGTGATAGAGGTCTGGATACTGGTTTTCCAAGGTGGAGTTGGCTAGAAAATAATTGAATTACAGTTTAATGTATGTGATTATGTGGTGGGCCAGATACAGGGGAAGAAGCTAGCGCTTGCAACATCTCCTTGAGTATAGCCGGAAAAAAACTTATTTCCTTTCTTTGTTTTAGAAGTACATTCGTGAAATAATGTTAGCTACCCAATGTGATGCCTCACGGATAAACAGTACCCAACAACAGTCATATTATCTGTTCAGAATCGATAGGTTTGTGGCTTTGGTAGTTGCACAACCGAAAAAAGTTGGAAGAGTGGGAAAGCAGGATGTTATTTTTATCCTCTATTTATCGTATTCCACCGCTAAAAGTTGAGTGTTATCGTATTGTTCTTCCTAATTGACACAACCCCTCGTTTGAGTGTTTAGGCACCCCCATCGAAATTGAGAATTAGTCAAACCCCTCAGTTCAGTCAGCTATTTTTCATCAAATCTTTTTCTTGTCCCTTCCTATTTCCAAAAATCTCTATTGGCAAATTTTAATACAGGAGGCACTTCCCAGTTGAATTACAAAGTTAACCCACGGTAACCCACAAGTTCATCCTGCTCCTAGTAAAAACATAAATTCAATAACTTTTTTGTGAATATATCCTTACCTGCACAATACCTTTGATTCCATAAAGTCCCATCCATCGTCGCAAATAGTTCCCCATACTCCTTCATGGTAGATCTCCACCCTTCCCTCTAAGTAATCAGAACCATTAACCAATCGAACATTGTTTGTCCCAGTCGCATTCATAATAGGTACCGAAACCTTTCCTGCTGTACAGTTTGCCGCGCAGCCGTTACCATCAAATACAGATGAAGGATTACAAATGGTACACTTAGGAGCATTCTTGCTAATGTCGAACTGACAAGAGAAACACTTTTTAGGACAATCCACACATGTGAAGTTACCCTTATACTTGTAGTAGCCCAGTGGACAGTCTTGGATGCATTTACCCTTGTAGCGAAAAAGTTGTGGTTTACAGGAGGAGGTGCACTTGCCATCTTTGAGTGCTAGTGGTTCACTGCATGATGTACAATTTGTCCCATCTACACCATCAGCACATGTGACACATTTCTTATCGCAAACTTTGCAAGTTCTACTTGGAGTGTGTCCGAATTGTGAGCCACCGCATTTGCCTATGCAAGAGTTCTCTTTAAGAAACTTAGGTGCTTTGCACTTAGTACAACGGGTAGAATATCCAAGACAGGCTGCGCACGATGAGGCACATGGCAAACAAATGTCGTTATAGGCCTTGTAAAATCCCTCAGGACATTCCTTTACACACAAATTAGTTAATGCTTGTCCTGTCTGAGGTCCTGCACAAATCACTCCCGCATCCTTGGAATGAAAACAACGCCGACTCCACAGAACTTTTGTGGTAGGGCAGTCAAATATGCTCTTCTCAGTCCCAGTGCAGGACAGCGTGTCATACCAGATGGGCAGAGATCCTGGTCCAAAAGTTGCTCCACGTGTTGCCTTAATTGCACGTCCAAGTCCTAACTGTCTACATACTACAGTAGCCTCACGAAAGTCCCAAGAGTCATCACAAACCGTTTTCCATTGTCCGTTGTTTTGTAAAACCTCCAAGCGCCCTTCATAAGAAGAAGACCGCTTCCCAGTCAAACGAAGTTGGCGTTTCAGACCTACTTGAACGTTGCTGCACCTACTCACACAAGTGTTGTTTGATAAATAACGATCATCAGCACATGCAATACAATTTGTTGGGCTTCCGGAGCATGACCGACATCTATCATCACATTTCTGGCAAAATCTTTTGCCTGAGCTACCGAAATAGCCTTCGCCACAGTCAGAAACGCACTTGTTATCTAAAAAAAAAAGAACAAATGTGAAAATTGCAAATATAAGCTTGATGAATATTGCTGTCCCTTATTACATGACTTTGCTGACCCAGGCAAAGGCAAGACACTAATGTGAACGCTTAATATCGATTAACAACGCATTATTATCATCATTATTATTATCGGAGTGTGTAATGTGATCTTCCGGGTGAGTGAAGTCTTGAGAAAGACTGTTGTTGGGGGAGACTGACGTCTCGACAACCTAAGCGGAAGTCATCATCAGAGTACAGTGGTGAATGAAAGACAGTAGATGGTATTTATAACTCTGTTGGTGCGGTCGTAGCATAAACATTAATTAGTCGGTATTGCGTATAGTCGCGTCGGTATAGTCGCAAGTAGTAGTCTTTTGTTCCAGGTAACGTAAGTGTTATCACAAAGTGATAGTCTATTGTTTTTCGGTAGTGTCATCGGTCTGTTTGAGATCATGGATGAGTCTTTTGTAGGGTGCCGGTAGAGGTTGACTGCGGTTAAGTGGTTCTTGTTCTAAGTTGGTGAACTAATTTATTATTATTACTGTTGTTGTTGTTGTTGTTGTTGTTGTTGTTATCATCATGCTCATCATAAAGCAGTTAGTTACTGACAGTTAGAACGTGAGATGAATAGAGGAGCTTTAAGATCACGATTCTATATTCTGCACGATAATGCTGTATACGATTTCGTTAGATCTT
The DNA here is from genome assembly GCA_023349425.1 of Anthopleura sola. Lineage (NCBI taxonomy): Eukaryota > Metazoa > Cnidaria > Anthozoa > Actiniaria > Actiniidae > Anthopleura > Anthopleura sola. Next base: position 6,175,547 of record JALHLI010000016.1, on the reverse strand, counting down.
TGAGTCATGAATTGACCTTACCTTTCAAAAACATAGACCGGTCACAAGTCAGACACGAATCAGAAGAATTTGCACAAGTCAGGCAGCTGGACGAGCAGACATTGCAGTTTCGGCTGTTTGGAACTATAAAAAATCCTGGACCACAATTTTCAACGCATCGGCGAGTTGAATCAGGGCCTGAACAAGTTACACCAACATCCTCAAAATGACCACAGTTGTGTTTCCCCCAAGGATCATGAGGACATGCATTTAGCATTGTTTCATTGCCAGAGCACTGAAGATTGGATAGCCATATTGGCTGGCTGTCAACACCTTTACCAAGTCCTCCCCTACTTATAGCAGAAAGTGCCTCACCCAGCATCAATTCCCGACATACCACGTGAGCATCATTAATGTCCCAGCCATCATCACAAATGGTTCCCCAGGCGTTGTCTCGATATACCTCGACACGTCCCTCAAAATGAGTCATATCCCCTATCAATCTTATATAACGTGAGGGGGGGTCCTTGTTTCCACTGGAACTCATTGCAATGTGTTGTGCAGGTTTCGCCATTCAAGAAGTAGGGTTTATAACAACTTGAGCACTTGTCATTAAAAGGACCATCGGAGCACGTACGGCAGGCTTTGGAGCAACGAAAGCACTTACCATATTGAGTATCTCCATAAAAGCCGGGCCCACATTTAGTAACGCAGTAACGGCCTTTCTCGAAAGTTCCTTTGGGGCATTTGCTCACACTATGGATATGTATAGCACTAAAGTCATCTTTGGCTGAAAAGAAAGAGAAAAAAAACACACAATAATTTCAACAAAAAAAAAAAAAAAAAGGCAAGCGAGCTACAAGTCTAACCTGAAATGCATAATCAATTAATACTGTATTGAATAAAAAGAATATTAACAGAATTACCAGAAAATCAACGCATAAGTAAAGAAAAGTGTTACTCTACGAGACGCTCTGCCTACAACAAGAAAAAATTTTTTGCGTCGAGGGGTCCGTCGAGGGTTTGTTTTAATGATTTACCTCTGTCTTTACCATAGGTCAGCGGCAGTACAGTACCGTCATTCAAATGTATATATTGCTACCATGCATAACCCTTTATGTGTTCGAGTGATTTATTCGATTTACGGTAGTCTACTACCAAATAACCGTCGCGACTATTATTTCGATCAGCGCGTAAAAAAAATGAAAACAGTGGTACAGTAGTATAATAGTGACACTAGAGAAAAAAAGTTAAATTTGCATATTTTTACACAGGTAGTCCAAGCTGGGTTTCTGTGGTGTCATATTTTAAAATAAATGTATGGGGATCTATAAAAAAACCTCAATAAAATCGTCAAAATGTGAAATAAAGTAAAGAAATCTTAGCTGACCTTTGAGAAGTAACTTAATCCGAATTCTAACCAGGCAGGGCAATAGAGGTATAACTTCTCAAAGCTCAGCTAAGATTTCTTTACTTTATTTTACATTTTGACGATTTTATTGAGGTTTTTTATAGATCCCCATACATTTTTTTATAATATGACACCACAGAAACCCAGCTTGGGCTACCTGTGATTTTTACAATAGCACGATTACATTTTTTTCTAATTTGCATATAGACTTGGAGCATGCGTAGTCGTTTGTTTTCTACTCGTGTTGTCGGAGATAGTGCTATTTAGTGCTGATTACATCATCTAGCATGCATTTGACTTCGGAAGTTTCATCATTCACTCAGACAAAGCTTTATCACATGGATAGAATATGGATATATAACAACCTTGATTTCCTTTCCTCCCCAAGTGAGAACTACTTTCATCTCCCCAAACAGTTTTGATTAAGATGATTATTCAAATTATATCCTAAGACATCTCGCATGGGCTTTTAGATTGCAGACTTCCTGTTTTTCTCTTTTGTATTCTTGCCGATATTATACCGACATTCATGATGGATATAAACGGGATTCAAACGGGAATCAAAAGGGAAGTGTAAATTCCGTTTTCTTCCTGATAAAAAAATGGGAAATAAAGCCCCACAACAAATTTATTGCATCTTTGTTTAATCTTCAGTTCCTTCATGATGGATAACTTAAATAGAATTAGTAACTGATCAAAAACTGAGGAAGCGAGAGAGAGTTTGACTACTGAAGGAAAATGTGTCGGAAAAAAGTGATATATTATATGGCGTTTCTAAACTATTCCACTGTCTCCAGACGACACAAATCAGAACGAAATCAGTATCAGAAATATTAACAAACGTCTCGTTCTACTACAGCTCTTATATCCTACATATACACATAACAAACGATACAAAACAAAGCCTTGGTCGACGTTTGATTTATGACAAACGTCCTTGCTATAGCAAAAGCCAGTAAGAATTCTAATTTGAATAGGAATATTATTGTTATGATGCAATCCTTATTGCGACAGTCATGGAAGTTCCAACCAAATCCCTTAAGGAAACTGACTTACCTGCTAAGGCCTCATCCATAATACAGCTTGACAGCGCGATCAAAATAAACCCAAGAACAGTTTTTCGACGCATCTATACGAGTTATTCCAACGTGATTTTTAAGACTTATAAACTTCTTTCAGAGTGAAGCGACACTTGATACTATTTTATTTGAATTCAGCGAGTATCCAGAGCCCAAGTGCTTTTTTGTGTAGCCAAAATAAGTCGATTCTTATCAGATATCTGTCGACATTCTTCTATAGCACACTACTTTAATACGTGCGTGATATAACCGCATAGCTTTTTGACAAAAAATAGAAAATGCAATGAAAAATTACATAACAATCATCAAATTCGCGATAATGGTCGAAATGCAAATTTAAGCAAATCTGGGTTGCTATCGATACTTATGATGGGAAAGAACAAAAAATTGACGTTTTCACTACCATGACGACATCATTAACAAAAGTAAATTAATATTACATACCATATAACTATAAAAAGATTATTGACGCCGGTTTCAGCTGTCGGACAGAAAGAAAGAAAGAATGAAAGAGAGAATGAAAGAAAGAAAGAAAGAGAGAGAGAATGAAAGAAAGAAAGAAAGAGAGAGAGAATGAAAGAAAGAAAGAAAGAGAGAGAGAATGAAAGAAAGAAAGAAAGAGAGAGAGAATGAATGAAAGAAAGAAAGAAAGAAAGAAAGAAAGAAAGAAAGAAAGAAAAGAAAAGAAAAGAAAAGAAAAGGAAAGGAAAGGAAAGGAAAGGAAAGGAAAGGAAAGACATAAAGAAAGAAAGAAAGGGAGAGAGAATGAAAAAAGAAAGAAAGAAAAAAAACAAAAGAAAACAAAAGAAAACAAAAGGAAAGGAAAGGAAAGGAAAGGAAAGACATAAAGAAAGAAAGAAAGGGAGAGAGAATGAAAAAAGAAAGAAAGAAAAAAAACAAAAGAAAACAAAAGGAAAGGAAAGGAAAGACATAAAGAAAGAAAGAAAGGGAGAGAGAATGAAAAAAGAAAGAAAGAAAGAAAAAAAACAAAAGAAAACAAAAGGAAAGGAAACGAAAGGATAGGAAACGAAAGGAAAGGAAAGGAAAGGAAAGGAAAGACATAAAGAAAGAAAGAAAGGGAGAGAGAATGAAAAAAGAAAGAAAGAAAGAAAAAAAACAAAAGAAAACAAAAGAAAACAAAAGAAAACAAAAGGAAAGGAAAGGATAGGAAAGGAAAGGAAAGGAAAGGAAAGGAAAGGAAAGGAAAGGAAAGGAAAGGAAAGGAAAGGAAAGGAAAGGAAAGGAAAGGAAAGGAAAGGAAAGGAAAGAGTGTGTCAGGTTTCAATTTAATCGCTAAGATCGCTGCGATTGCCTTAAAACGTGTTTTCTATCTCGACGATCAAGTGAAAACTACTCTCCGAGGAACGCAGCGATTGGACTTGTTAAAATAAAATAGGCCAACAATAGTAAGAAATTCCTCATATCTTAAGATAAGCAGACAAGTTAGATTTTTCTTTTAATAAACATTCCCTTTCCTGAAATATTCGATGTCTTTTGGAAGACATCACGTATCAAAAATCATTGTATTTCAGAATGAAAAAGTAAAAAAAAAAAAAAAAACACACACAACACACACATACACCCACAAACAATTAGTGCGGTAGTGCTTCGTTTGTTCTTTTTGATGATTCCTGGCATCATCGTGCCATTTTTTTTCCTCGAAAATTAGTGCCCCTCCCCCCCCCCCCCCCCCCCCCCCCCCCCCCCCCCGCCCTTCTGTAATTTGCGGTCCCCTCCCCGTCTCAAGATAACCACCAGGTTTGGCCAGCGTGAACATTTTTCAAAATCGATAAAGGAAAGAGAGTAAAAAGGAAAGAAAAGGTAACGGAAATGGAAGTCCATCCTGGTGGGCTAACAGAGCAGATTCTATTGAAAACTCTGATGCCAGGGAATCGTATAATTTTATGCTTCGTAGTGATTGAACTTGTGATTAGTTTAGTTCAGTTGCATACATACTGATATTGACTGCGGAAGCCATTTGAGAGTCACGTTTTTTAGGTTAACTCGCGCCCACTCAAAACAATCATGATCTCATTGACTACGTGCCTCAGACCGCTAGCGACTTCCGTCCAATAAGCATACTATTGAGCAGAAATGCCTGCCATTACACTAATAAATTAACACTACAGAGCATCTTTAAATTCCATGAGATACTCGTTTAAAATTCTTTCAGCTCAAATCTTTTAAAAAGAGAGCTCGGAAGTCTTTCATTTAGGGGATAATCTGAGGTCCAAGGAGAATAATGTGATTTAAAAACATGATAAAACACATTCATTTTTACAATCAATACTACCGTGCTTTCAACCTAATAGGTCATCTTCTTCAGGGTACGAATACTGGCCGTTATATGCTCGAGTAGTTGAAATAAAAACACGTGTTTGTCATTAAATAAACGAACAAAAAATCATTAAATAAAGGAACAGAAAAAGATATGTAGAAAAATGCTGGCGATGCTTATGTAATTCGTAGTATCCTGAGATGACTTTTTAATTAATTAATTTTTTACTTATTTTCACCTCCTAACATGTGATTCTTGTTATGTACAAATTTACCGGCCACTGCTGTGGCTGTTCTACTAAAGCCTGTAATTACGATAAAGAAACCATGGCTATTTCTTTCTCTTCGTTCATTCGTTTCTTCGTTCGTTCGTTCTTTCTTTCTTTCTATTTTTCTATTTTGAACAATTCAAAGCAAAGGGCAAATATCCATTTGATGGCAAAAAAAAAAAAGTGAAATACGTAATAGTTGAACGAATTTATATTTAGAGTCATGTCCGTTATGTTCGTCAATGGCAATAATCAAGAATCATTTTACTCTTTAAAAACTTAAATTCATTTACAGTAAGAAGTTACATTTCTTTATATGACAATGGATTGTTTGAGTACAGAAGTCTAGACCTTTCTTCTGGCATGTGGGATGATTGTTTGTGACACATGGTTGAGAGAACTGTAAAGTAATACCCGTCATTTGTGATCCAAAAATAATTATATGTGTTAAATTTCATGGCATTGACAGAGAATATGATGTCGTGAAACGGATTGATTGCTCAAATTGAAAACAAAATAATAACAATAAAAATAAATTATGTAATATTTTCGTCATGAATAAATCATTTAAGCTTATAGCATGCATGCATTGTATGCTGTAGCGGTTAGCAAACGCTTCAAATTGTACAGCCTAAAACAATAAACATATCTATCGTATCAGCCAATTATACATCATAAACATACTGGAAAAATATAACTTTGAAAATTATTTCAAATGCAATAAGTATCCGATAATGAAGTGACATGGATTATTTTCAACACGAATATTTTACGAAGGATCTGTTTATATTCAAGTTTTGTTCATGTAATATCCAAGGGGTTGCATCATTGTAGTAATGTTGGTAATGATATGTTTTAATCTAAACTTGATCATTTTCATTAGCTCTGGACAACCGATTCAAGTTGAAGGAAACCATTTTACCAATACCTTATGTACCCGAAGATCAGAACACAACTTATTTGTTATTCTTTTAATAAGATATGTTTTTCGAAGCCATCGTGCTTGAACGGATATATATTGTTCTATGTAAATTACTTATATAACATTGTATACCAAGATAGTTCTAAATGTTTAAAGCAATAGCACATCTGTGTTATCAAACCCTTCGATGATGAGATCATATATAAGGTTCAAAATGACTGAACACCAAATGTTTATTAGACTTTGACCATTTCAACGCCTTACTCGATAGTCTTTCGAGAAAACAAGAGGCATGGAAGCATGGTTCAACACAACATGTTTTAACATACAACGAAAATCACAATAGTTGGACTAACCTGGCGGATTATTGGATCTCTCAGCGTGGAGTTGTAACGTGTAGCAAGCCAAAATCACCAGCCACATCCATGTTAAAGTAAAGATATACGAAGACGTAGGCCACATGTTCTGCCTAGACTTGCAAAAGATCCCTCGTGTGAACTCCTTTCAATAGAAAGAGCGAGAAATACTGTATTATAATGTCAGAACTGTTAGTTCTACTTCACTAAACACCGTCAAAATGGCTCCGATATGAAGAATCTGATACTATACATTACCCCTAACAATACGTCAATTAACTCGTCGAATACGATCACGGCAGTGAAATGTCTATATTCTGGTGTCCTGGGGTCAAGCCAGTATGACCCTTACTGTCAACCAACCTTAGCAACAAACAGCCCACTTTTACATACAGCAAATTGAGATGTCCCTTGTGTTTCTCGTTATAAACTTTAGTCTCGTAGAAAAACTAGAGCCTAATATGCCAGGTATAAATTTGCAAGAAATAATCGAATATTGTTGACGAAGTTTGATAAACTAATTTCCCCGTTTCTTCAACCTCGTTCCCGCGTTGCTAAAAATAAATGAATAACGCGCAATGGCTTATGGGTTTCTGTCCCAGACTCCTTCTGTTTACACGGTCGGGTCGGTCCCGATCAAGAAAATGGATGGATGAGTTTGACAGGACGTTGAATATTGTACCTCATATATAACGGGTTTTGAGCTTCAAATTTTGGCTCATAGTATCCCTTAATACCGTGGGATAAAGACAATATAATGTCTTTGTTAAAAAAAGTAAATGCTTTGGCTAAACTCCAACAAGAAAGCCCGCTAAAAGCTCTTCAAGATCAAGTCGCATCCCTCACACAACAGGTTGGGCTGCTTTTGATCAGATTATTTTTTGTTTGTGTACACTTAATTAATTATATCTAATCTGTGTGATATACATGGAAAAAAACCGAGTTCAGTTATTATGTTTAACTTAATCTATTATCAACTGCATGTTACACTCTGTGTATTATAATCTTACAAGTTTTAAGCTTATACTGCACACGAAAAATAAAATGTAAGATAAAGTTTGCGTAAACAAACAGGAGTAAGATCTAAGTATCTGGATATTTCTAGGTTGATGACTTCCGTGAACACCTGGTTGAGAGTTCTATATCATCCCCAGAAAGAAGTAGGAATTTCAAAAAGTGAGTGCAGTGAGATAATATCTATAGACCAATGTATACGTACTATAGTTAGTGGTTTCCATGGGAATATATAGTACAAATTGTACCTGTAGCTTGGAGAGGCAATATGTCATTATAGATCAGTCAATGTTACTCCAATCCCCTTCTTCCAAGCGAGTGGTGCATGGAGAGGCAATATATGTCATTATAGATCAGTCAATGTTACTCCAATCCCCTTCTTCCAAGCCCAGTGTCCTATGAAGAGCCTTCTTGGTAGTCATGACTTGTCCCTAAGAGGTTTGGGTATTTTTGGAAATAACTGACACGTATTATGGATGTATGCAAATGAGATGCAAATGGACACCAAGCATCGTATCGACCCTATGGCCTCACTCGTATGATTCTTAAAACAACAAAAAAATATCTTACTTCCCAAATTACTCAACTGTTAGCACCATCAAAGAAACGATTGATCATGTTTTGAATTTCATGTGACCATTATGAGTTAACCGAAATTAAAAACACAATCAATTGTTTCTTTGATAGTGCTAACAGTTGAGTCATTTTGGTAGTATTTACTGCATCCATAATAACAGCTATTGTGGCATCCTTGAACCAGGAACCACAGGGAGCCTAAGCATTGTTTTCTTAAATAAATAAAAAATAGGACTGTAAATATTTTTGATGGGAGTTTATTGACTTTTATGATTAGCCCTTCATCTCCATGCACCACTCGCTACATAATTAATAACTACTGCACTGGTAAGGGTTGCAGGTTAAAATACTTTACTAGGTACATCCTGGTCAACTATACGAACACATATAGTACCTCAGTAACATTATCACCATCATCATCATCATAGGTGTAGCAGACTCAAGGCTGAGATAGATTCTCTGTTAAATCAAGTGAAGCTTCTATCAAAGGTGAGGGTGTTTTATGTGTGTGTGTTTTTTTAATAAAAATTATATCAGTGGCTTTTTTGTTTTTCCTGGTTTTCCTGCAGCAGTATTTAGAATAGCAGTATTTCTTTCAGTTGAATGTCATTTCATTCAAATCAGTGTGAATTAGTTGGATAAACAATGGTAATAATGTCAAGTGGGCCACGCAGAGGTTGCATGTGGCCTAAACTCAAGAAATTTAGTGATAATTATGTGGTTCAGATGTTTTCAGTTTACACACCAAAGCAGTGGAATGTTCTTCCAGAGAGTATAAAACTGGCACCATCTTTGAACTCTTTCAAAAACATTTAAAGAGGTTTTTATTTTCAAACGATGTTGCTTTCTAGCATAATTTTTTTTAGACAATAAATTTTTATAGTATTTTGGATATATGGTTCCTATTTTGTAAAGCATATTGAGTTATTATTATTATTATTATAGATGACCATTATTGTTCCATAGTCAATACAACAGTATATTTGTTGGTCAGCTTTTCTAAATTTAAATATTAAAAATCATGATTTAAAGAAAAATTATTTTAGTTGATTGACCATGATTTTCTTTCCATTTTTCTAGGAAAATGAGACAAAACCTCCAAGGAATTTTAATTCGAAAAGAAATCAAGAGAAAGAAAAATTAATGGAGCTAAAGGTACCTAGTTGTCAGTGAGAATTGATGTGCAGTCTGTTTACAGGGCTCAAAATAACGGCAATTAAGTCATACTCTGGTCAAGATGTCTGGCCAAATACATTTTTGACCAGTCATTGCCATTTTTTGGGAGGTCAAAAATGATTCATTTGATAATATTAACCAATGGTAATATTCATTCAACATTCATTTGGTAACATTCAGATTCTTTCACATTTCCATGTGCAGACCTCATATCTGTTAGTAGTAAATAAAATAGCTAGATCTTAAATTGATAAATAAACTTTGTACTTTTCCCCAAGACCAAATATTTGCTTGACAAATTTTCTTGAACTGGATTAATTTAGTTATTTTTCTAATTCCTATTATTTCAAAGTGCCACTTAATTACTTCATAATCTACATGTAAAGTAGGAATTAAATTGAATTTTTAAATTCAGTTAACATGACTGCCTCCTTTTGAATGCTCAATTTGAGCCCACAATGTACGCACAAAAAACGCTAAGTAACATAAGAAATTTTATTGAGGAACCATACAATTTTTAACTTCAACAGGGCAAAATCCTCTAATTTTGCCCAGAATCTATACTTCTTTTAAGCATAATTGGAAGAACTTCTAAAAAAATATTTGTTATAGCAATTAAAAAAAAAGTTAATTTGACTTGTAGTTTAGGCATGAAAAATAGATTTTTGTGGGAATTTTTGTTCGACTTATTCCTTAAGGAGATGAGTAATTGCTTTCTGATACTATGCACATATTAATTAATTAATTATTACTTGTTGCCCAAGGATCGGCTCTAAAACAGTAAAATTTGACAATTTCTAGTTTTTTGGTTGGAACAGGGCAATTGAGGTCATTCTTTCAAATGTAGCTCCAAAAGTTCATATCCCTATGATTTCAAAATGGCTTTATTTAAATTGCTCAAATACATTGACCAAGAGGACCTTGATTTCAACTTTATATTTATAAAGTTTAAAAAGAATCTGTCAAAGAATTTCCATCCCCATAAAATTAATATGCAAAGGCTGATTGTCATGACACACTGTCTCATGATTATAATCTTTGACCCTTTACTTGTCATATCACTCATAATATAGCTATGAATATCTTTGGACTAAAGCAAAGGGAAGAATTGGATTATGAGCGCTTTGAACACAGTCAGTTGATGATGTGATCAAAACTCTTTCCAGCCACTTTAAACACTTTTAAGAATCACTTATTGATAAATGCTAAAAGCTGTTTCCAGGACAGTTAGTTTTAAATATCATTGTTTTCATTCTATTTTTTTTTATTTTTTTTATTTCATGAAAATATCGTAACTAAAATATAATTTTAGCTACAAATGTTTTGAAAATTGTATAAATTAATTTACTCTCTCCTGAATTGCATGAAAACATTCTTGTTCTGACTTGTATTTATTTTCATTGGCATTCATTTTTTAATTTATGCAAGCATTACACAACAGCTGCCACAATCTTAATTTAAATGAATCCAACATATTCACCAATTAGAGTAAAGTATTAGTTGATTAATATTATAATTTATTCAATATTTATTCCCCCTGTACCTGCTAAACTCCTAGCTGTTCCTTAATCTAAGCTATTCAGGTAATAAAAGCCATAAATTTAGACACTTTAACTCCTGTGTTTTTACAAATAGTATGTGCAAGTTTACTGTAATTGCTTTTCTTGCTTTTTCAATCATCTAATGACTATTTATATTTGACTTACTTTTATTTACTTTTCCTTCCTGCTTCAGTTCAAACCAAAGGGTTTTTTGACAGCCTTGAGGTCTGTGAAAACAAATTATTTCGTTGCCAAGCAACAATTCCAGATGTATGTAAATTAATCTTAACAGCAGCCAAATGTTTGATAAATTTTTTGAATAGACAGGTTTTTTCTATGTCTCTGTTATTATCAAAGAGACACCAGCTGGAAATATCTTTTCCTTCCATACCACATACTTTATCAAGAAACCAAATTATTTGTACAGAAGAAGTGTCTTAACATTTCCCTTTGATTGTCCAAGCTTTCATATTTTTGAAATGAATAGATCTGTTAGATTTCAAGATCAGGTAAGGTTTTTAGACACAATTATTCCTTTCATCTTGTCAACACCTTGCCTTCTTTTTGTCACATGTAATGCCTCATAATTCTGCATGTGATTCTCTGATTGTCAAAATTACATTGATACCAGTTATTAGAGCCAGTGAATATGCCTAACATCTGACCTAAAAAAGCTCAGGATAGATTCAAAAGATTATTTGTTTGACTCGTTGGCATAATTGTATGGAAAAAAAATCTCCATTTATTATCATGATGACATGTGAAGTGATAGATCACTCTAAATCTTATAACTAGAGATGCAAACCAGAAGTAAAGACATTGTAATGAATTTATTTTTAATGACTGACATTTTTGCCACTGTATATGATTCTTTGTACACCATATTTAAAAAATATTCAAGGAAAATATTATTATAGTAAGTTATAGATGTTGTGCCCGTGCAGAATCCCTTTGAGACACAAAGAATATTCACACCCAGGATTTTGTCTTAATTGTATGTCTTAATTGTATGTATACTACCAAGTGTGCCATTTTACATGTATTGCATTTAAGGTACAAGAAAGGAATCTTCTTTTTTTTTTGAGAGAGAGAGTTTTTAAGATTATGTCAAGGGAATATTTTCCTGAAAAAAAATGTTTTTTGCTGTTACAGTTTTAAGATATTCATTGACAATTGAATTTAATCATACATGTCTGTAACCACACCATAACACGTTGCTTCACATTTTGTATCACCTAGTCTATATAAGACAGCTTTTTTTACTTTAGAAGTTAGTAATTATTATTATTATTCATGTATCATTATGTACAGTGAGACTTTATTTTTGTGCCAAATTATAAATTAATTTTCCATTTTAATGTACAGTTGTAATTATTTGTTTACAGTTTAGACTACAGACTGTTGGTGAAACTGAACTCTCAGATCTGTTGTATATATTAATTTAAACTTTGTATTCACACTGTATTTTATTTATTGCTATTCCAGTCACAGATGGAGAACATCTCCAAGCAACTTGAACCAGATGAAGTGGAAGAGGATTATTTCAGGTATTGCTATGTACATGTTTGGTGAAATATCAAAATTTAATGTTAAATTTAAATCAAGAGATGAAGTGATAGACTGATTTGTAAATATCCCCGTTTCAATACTTGACCATCTTAATTTGTTTTTCTTTCATTCTTTCATTCTTTCTCTCTCTCTCTCTCTTTCCTTCCTTCCTTCTTTCTTTCTTTCTCTCTCTCTCTCTTTCTTTCATTCTTTCATTCTTTCTCTCTCTCTCTTTCCTTCCTTCCTTCTTTCTTTCTTTCTCTCTCTCTCTTTCTTTCTTTTTTTCTTTCTTTCTTTCTTTCATTCATTCATTGTTTCTTTTCTTCCTTCTTTCTTCCTTCTTTCTTTCTTTCTTTATGTACTACATATAAATACATTAAATAGCTATTTAGCTAGTTAATTAATCGTTTTCTTTTTCATTATTTCTTTCATTTTCTTCTTTCTGCCTTTATTCCATTCTTCCTTCCCTTTTTTTCTTCTCTGTCCTTCTTTTACTAAACATAATATGATATTTTCTTCCTTCCTCCTTTCAGATGTTACCTTTACTTTTCATTTTCACATATATCTCTCAGTACAGTACATTATATCCGTAGAGCCTAACCTCATTATTTTGGTGTTAACTGTCCCACTTTTCTCTAGATCAAAAAACGTTTTCCTTTTTTCCTTAGTTTCTGCTTATTCCTTTTTGTTTACAGTGAGGACACTCGAACCATGAACACTTGAACCATGAACACTTGATATGTATATATATATTTTTTATGAACCTTCTACTGCTTCAAACCTTCTGGAAATGAAGCACTGAACTCAAATAATCTTATTTTTCAAAAATAAATCATATTTCCAATCAATCGATTCACACAAGGGATAAATTAAAGAGGAAAAAGGAGGACAAAACCTCAAAGTGTTCATGGGGTCATACATGAAGTACTGACCGTTCGAGTACCCTCACTGTAAATGACATTCATTTGTATAAATAAATGCATTAAACAAATTGTCAAGAATTAAGGAAGCTAGTTATCCATAACTACCTTCCTGATCAATGACTTACTGAACACATTACAGTATGCATTTTAAAGCATTTTATGTTTTGGTTAGTGATTTACATCCTCTCTGACTTTTTAAGGAAAGTTCAAAACAATGATGTTGGAGGATCAACAAGTGATTTGTTGTCAGATAAAGAAAAAGATGCCGAGGATGATGATGACGAGGAAGAAGATGGGGAAGAGGAAAGGTAAGTTCCAATGATTCATTTTAGAATATCGAAAAAAGTTTAAACGTGATGGCATGCGCAGCACTGTGCGAGCTGGCATGTTCAAATATTTATTTGCATAGCTCCCAAGATGCATGATTGACATTTCAGAAAAAGACAAAATCCAATTGCCATGGAGTTTTGGAACGTGGGTTGCGAGTGATGCAGCAGTTTTCACAGTACAGTAAAATACATGCTTTTGCAAAAAGCAATAATTATGAATTAATACACACATGTATGATCATTTGACTGATATTAAGTGGCCTTTGACTGTGATGCATTTTTGATATCACTTTTGTTTTGTGCTGTGTTTTGTTAAAGTGATGAGGATTATGATGCCGAAGACAGTGACGAGGACACATGGACTGAACAACCTGTTAATACAATAATGGTACATAAAATTACTTCAATCTATATTTATTTGTTTGTACAACCTGCATGGTATTATTTTTATGGAAACCCAATGTCAGGGGCATGTAAACCTCCCAGGCCTACAGGGGCTAAGGGTTGATGCTTTGAAATGAAAGTTCCCACAAAATACACAAGAACCCCATGAGTATATAAAATAATAAATGAATAAATGAGAATTAACGTAACAGTGGATTCCTCAGAGCTCTTTAGATAAAGCAGTTTTTTTCTGTGCTCCATGCTGTAATAAAGCACTTAGGAAGTGCTAAAAGCACTCAAAAAGTGTGAGAAGCACTTGCTTGAATCTCTTCACACTTCTTTCATCCTTAACATATTCACTTCCTGAACGGAGCACAGAAAAAAGATGTTTTATTCCTTAAATCAAAGTAGAATCAACTAGTTGACTAGTTTGCTTATACTATAAGAATCAATGACAGCTCACAAGCATATTTGGGTTCATAGGTCCATCTTTTCTTCACATCATCCCATGCATGGTACCAACCAGGAAACCCAACAATTCTATCCCTGTTTTCACGCCAAACTGACTCTATTTTTTCCTGACAAATATGAATGAAAATGAATGCAATGGAAATAAATGCAGATTAAAAATAAAACTGTCAGTAGTTTATCATTTCATTGCATTTCTTCAATAGGTTAAGCAAGTAGAAGCCTTGAGTGATTTCCCAGGTGAACAACAAGATGACTTGTCATTTAAAAAAGGAGAAATACTAAAGATTCTAGATCCAAGGTACGTGTGAAAAAAATGTTCACAGATTTTCAAATACACAATGATTATCCTAGTTTTCTTTGATGAGGAATTAGATTTTGTCTTCCTTGTTTCTTTTTTCATCCTCTCCATTGATGTTCTCTTGGAACCCTTTCACTGTGCAGTCCCCTATGCTTCAATCAATTGGGAGTACACAAGATGCTCAATATTTTGCAAACAAAAGTGTCAATTAACTAGACTTACTATGATTTTGTTCTTCCAAAGGGAGGATGGCTGGTGGGTAGCAGAGAATTCATCAGGCCAAAAGGGCATTGTACCAAAAACATTGGTTAAGGTTGGTAACTAAACACTCAGTTCAGTCAAGCCTTGTATAAGTATATGTAGTACAGTACATGCTCTAGCTACATTTAGAAGTGTTGATTGATTCAGGCACTGTGGAGGCAGGGAGCTTACGGGTGCTTACAGTAGCATCCCATGCTGTTAAGCAAAAATGACTCAGTTATGCATAAAGCTTTGCTATGTCTTTAATACAATAAATATGTGGCAATTGCCCCCCACCCCTCAAAAAAAAAATAACCCAGGACACCCCAGGACATTGGCAATTGCATTTGCAAGTGCCTCAATTTCCAAATTTTAAGGGGGATTAGGGCATTCCCCCTGTGTCCCCCTCCCCAAATTAGTTCCCTACTCAAAACTATGGTCCACGATCCCTTTGATTTTAATGATAATTATAATTGTGAATTTAGACTAGCTGAATGTAAATGATTTATAATTTATTATTGACTTCATTATTTATTTGTAGATTATTGATGATTCTGTACCAACAGCAACAAAACAGGCTGGTGAACTTTCAAAAGAAGGTATACAAATTGTTTTGAATTGGTTTCAATCTAAAAGTTGCATGTCACGGCAATAACTAATAAGTATTAATCAGTATTAATATATTTAGCATTTATGATCATTATGCTTATAGATTGCTTATATTTTTAGAGTACTCTGATGAAGTTCCAGACCTGCCAAGTCCAAGGAGAGAGTGAGTATCCTTAGCACAACCATAATCCCGGGGGGGGGGGGGGGGGGGGGTGGGGTACTCCCCATAATGGACTATACAGGGATGCTCCCACCGAAAGGGGTACTTTTTTCAGGCCTCAGGTATAGAAAAGGGGTGGAAATTTGAGTTTTGGTATAAAAAGGGATAGATTTTCTTCAAAGATATACGAAAGGGGTATCTTTCAGGCAAAAAGGTATATAAAAGGGGTACTTTTTTGCTGAAATTTGGTATAAGAAAAGGGTAATTGGTCGAGAGTCCGGGCAGAGCATCCTCATATGAAACGACCTAAGTACCCCCCGGCCACAATCTGTGATGAACACTCCCTAAACACATGTTGTGTTGTCTGCGTTGATTATTTGATGCCAATGGCCTATTGGTTTTCTTATTTTCACTGTAATTTTGTTCTCTACAGTGGCAAAGAACTATGGAAATCCTTACAAAGAGGATCAAAACAAGAGGTAGGTTGGTTCACATAAATATAAGGTAGGCATGGGCACTGTGAGAGGGGTTCATGAGGAAGACAAACCCATATGATTATGTCATATTTGAAATGGTCCAGTAATCCAGATCAGACACAACAATGGGTTGGGTCTATGGAGGTACCTGTAGATAGTACTTCATGTATATTACAAAACTGAGATATAACTATCAGATAGATGATAACTATTGAATAACACGTACAGTGTACCACACATGACGTTTGTACCTGTTTATTTTATTACGAAGGCTGGTTCAATAGATATTGCACTGCTTATTTCGAGAAATCTATATAATTCTGGACCAATTTTCGTTTCACGTTATCAACGCAGGCAGTGTGTCTCTCTTTCAGCAGCTTCAGAACTTCTGACCTATTCTTATAAAAGGCTGATTTATGACAACCTTTAGGGATATTATAGTACTTTAGTTTGGATTCGTTTTGTATCAGCTTGCTTCCCTCTTACTTTTATTCCTTTCGTCTTTCCTCCCTCCCTTTGTTCTTCCCTTTGATCCTTCATTCATTCCTTCTTACATTTATTTATTCATTCATCCACCCATCCATCCATCCACCCATCCATCCATCCATCCATCCATCCATCCATCCATCCATCCATCCATCCATCCATCCATCCATCCATCCATCCATCCATCCATCCATCCATCCATCCATCCATCCATCCATCCATCCATCCATCCATCCATCCATCCATCCATCCATCCATCCATCCATCCATCCATCCATCCATCCATCCATCCATCCATCCATCATCCATCCATCCATCCATCCATCCATTCATTCATTCATCCATCCATTCATTCATCCATTCACTCATTCATTTATTCATTCATTTACTTCTTTATCCTATAATATTAATGACCATGAATTCTTCCTTCCTTCCTAGTCTAGCCCTTTAACTTCTAAAGATCCGTTCAGACGATTGATTAGTCAAGAGTCCCTTTACTAATCCAGTAGTTGCTCTTCCCGTTACCTTGACAACCGACGCGCCTCCATTCTTTCATTAAGGCTTTGATATTAATTTGCTAGTTAGGGTATTTTTATTTATGAACAATGGTTTCCAGTAAGGAACAATAGGGCCGGCAATTTTTTTTATGATTTCAAGAGAAAAAAATATATAATCATAGTTGTATTATAATATGATTTGTTATTGACAAGAATTCCCACAATTTGACCAGTTTTATTTACATGCGTTTCTGTCAAATTACTTTCGCCGGCAGTTTCTATCTTAACAGCAAACAAAGCTGTCCTTAGCAGAGGAGGTCTCTGCATTCATTAGGAATCAAGTATTGAATAAGGGTTGAAGCAGGCTTGTCGTGTTACTCGTCTAGGGGTTTTCAAGGTAGCTTTTACCTTGAATTGTCTGGGGAAAATGGCACGGAAAGCTGTTAGTTTTGCTTTTGATGAGAAAATTGAGAAAGCTGTTGAAAAAGAGGTATGTTTGAACCATAAAACCACTGATGATGGAATATCATATAGCTATCCGAACATCCAATCCCTTGTAATTTTTTCATTTATACGAATTGGAATACTGTAATACTTTGGCTTTGAAACACTGAGAAATGAGTATTACCGATAGCTGACTGTCTTACTAATGACTTAACTTACCTTACTTAACTTACTTTTACTCCGACGAAGGACTAGCGTCCGAAACGTCAGTAAGTGATCTCTCTTATTTTTTACGGTGTAAAATTTAACTTTTTATCCATACTGTTTCATTAGAAACACCGACGCAGCCCACACTAGCTTACCGCTAGTTATCATGTCTTACTAATGGATAACTGGTTCAGAGAAAGTGCTGAAAACTCGATTGCATTTTTAACGTTGCGCTCAATGTTAATGAGAAAATACAAAAAGATGAGAAGTCAAAAGTCGATTCTGATCAAATAAATGTGATTTTTTTTTGACGGTTTTGACATGTTTGTTTTTCATCAGAATATTTTGAATCAAAAAATAATCCAGTTTTTTTTAAATAATTTTTATTAAGCCCACCAATCATTCGGTTTATACTAACTCATTCGTATTTGAGTGTTAGGATTTTTTCCTATATGGACGTTTAGACTCATTTTATTTTTTCCCTCGATATTGTACATTTTCAACCCGGATGCAGCCTCATTCAATCACTGCTTGAATAATCTTAGTCTGTGATAAAAGATGTTGAATAACAATCATAAAAACAAGAGCCGAGGAAATTATAGTGTTTTTTTGTTTTTTTCCGTCATCGTTGCAATCTGTGATTAGTTTTCGATTATTTTGACGGTAAAACTCTCTGTGAAAGATTAATAGCCAATCTACATGTAGCTATCTCCTGAAACCCCTGGTGATCATGATTCGCCCGCTTTATTGTCTACATATATTACAAATCTAATTCGGCCATAGTCTTCTTCAATACAGTTCAGTTCTTCATCAACAGTACAGTTTCAGTATTAATTTTGTTACATCGTCGTCTTGCTATTTTAATACCTTTTTTTCCTCTCAACTCAGACAAGCGTTACTGATGTACTCAAGGCCCTGGGTGCTATGCCATCTGGTTTCCGCTCATCTACCCTTGGGAAATTAATCAAAGATGGTAAGTACATGGAAACAGGCTTGTTTTTGTGGCCAATACCTAAGAATTATCCTACATAAATTATCTATTGATCATCGTGATGAAAGCCAGCCCCCAGTACTGTGCTACAGAAACTACAAGCCAAGCTAGTATTTACATACTCGCGAAAACCGTTAAAACCTAACTGTGTGATATCTTAGATAAAAAACAAACATCAATATTATCAGGGCATTTTAGAGTGCAAACAATATATCTGTGAAATAGTGCTAATTAAACAATAGAAAACAATAGAATTTGCACGAAATTGTACTATTCTAATCTATTCTGTTCTGTTCTGTTCTATTCTATTCTATTCTATTCTATTCTATTCTATTCTATTCTATTCTATTCTATTCTATTCTATTCTATTCTATTCTATTCTATTCTATTCTATTCTATTCTATTTCATTTAATTCTACTTTATTTTGTTTAATTTCATTTTATTTTATCTTCGAATGAATAAGTATTAAATGGATGAAATGGATGTCATTCTCTGGTTTTCAGAACGCTGTCACGTCAGTTCTTGGGTGGTACCCAAACTAAGGCCGTCACAACTTGGGTTTCGAGATTTAGTGTGGGACCCAGTTCATAAGCAGGTTGGTGAGATTTTGATGAACCACTTTCAGGATTAGTTTTGGTACAGGATCATTTCACTTCAGAAACAACAAATGAGAGCATTGTTACAGCACTTCCTAATCACACGCGCGAAATCGAACAATTTGCTGTCGCGACAAAGTTGGGCAGTTTTAGTGGATGTCAATCAAGGCGTTCGACAACATTCCACGTGACATGTGCCGAATAACTTTGTGTTTTCCCAAAATGCCAAGGAAACACTAGCGCTTCCGTATACCACCAGGGGATGATCAGTAATATTGCGTACCGTGACTGGTTTAACGGATGACGTTACTTATGACGTGACTGTGCCTTGTCATGCCACATTTTCATGGGATTTACGCTAGAAGGTATTCAACTTCATGTAGACAAGAAAACACCGTATTAGCGTATTGCTGTACCACGTTGCTTTATTACTTTACTAGTCATCTTATATTTATTCTTTATTCATTACTCTTTACTTTGTTGAGATTCATTATTTCTCATTTCTGCTTCAGCTTACCCCAATGCCAGTCAAAGTGAACAGAGTATTTACTGTAGTAGTTGCTCGCAAGATTCCATTACCCGGGACAGGTAGGGTATATATCAGTGTGTCTGAATGCTGTTAAGGCCGGCACACACTACGCGTTAAGCTGCTGCAACACGACGCGGGGACAATACCCCCGTGTTTACACACGATGTGACAATGCCATTTTCACTCACCGCTGCAACAGGTCGCATGATTTTAAACCATTTTGAATTCGTGTGACATGTTGCAATTCTCTCGCGTAACAAGATTTTTTGCAGAAATTCCTCAGTACAACGGAGCGGAATTGTCGCAGCGACGTGTCCCCGCGTCGTGTTGCAGCAGCTTGACGCTTAGTGTGTGCTGGCCTTTACAAACAGGTCTTTCAAGTACGACTTTGAATAGATGTCTGAGTGACTTTAATGACTGGGTGTGTAAGCGCAACGTGTGTAAGTAGTCTGGCTAGCTATCAAGTGTTTGATATCATGGTTTTGTATGTGTTCTAGGTGTTGAAATAACAAGCAGACAAGTAAGAATGGCCTTGTGGGACTGGAAGCGTAAGCAAGTGAGTCGGTCATGTAGTACTGTACATTACATAACACACGTGGACTCATACGATTGGTGATTCAAAGTTACTTCAAGATCGAATAATAAACTTCAGCGCCTGACATGAAAAAGAATAAAAACTACACTCATCAAACCAGACCTCCACAAAAGCACCAAATCCTTCTTTATTTCTTCCATTTGTTCATCGTTTTTCTACCGATTTTTCTACCTAGATCCTCAGTAATGTACATAGTGTGCGTGCCGTTCAAAACGATAAAGATCCTCTATGCTGGAACTTTACTGCAAAGGTAATCCATACGATAAACTAGATCAGTCAAGCGCTTTGTTTTATGACCCCCCCCCCCCTCCCCTCCGAAAAAAAGACAAACTCTGATAGTAAGATACAACACAACGAGATGTAGCAGTAGGAATTATAGACAATCTGAACAATCTGGAACACTTGCCAGAGATAGAATTCTAATCAGTTTGAAAGCGCTGTTTTATGATTACCCCCCTTCCCCCCCCCCCCCCCCAAAAAAAAAAAAAAAAAAAAAAAAAAAAAAAAAATACTGATAGTAAGATACAACAAACAAGATGTAGCAGTAGAAATCATGGACAGTGTTTAAATATAGGATAATCTGAATAATGTGAAACACTTGCTAGAGAAAGAATTCTAATCAGTCAAGCGCTTTGTTTTATGCTTACCCTTTCCCTCCCCCCCCCCCCCCCCCCAAAAAAAAAAAAAAAAACTGATAGTAAGATAAAACACAACGAGGTGTAGCAGTAGGAATCATGGACAATCTGAATAATCTGGAAAGTATTCTAATGTTTATTTTTCCCATGTAAGGCTGGTTCAAGTATGTACGATGGAGAATGTCTAGCGCGTTTACATACAACAGAAGATACAATAGGTATGTATATGATAACAGTCATTTATGAATACACCTTTACAACCTTAGCAAATCTTCCTACTCTCCTTGTCTTCCTGCATGCTTTCCTATCTACATACCTGCCTAACCTAGCTTATCTTCCTCCGCTGCTGGCTTCTCTTCTTTTACTTTCTCTACTGCTTGGGATCCCTGTGTCGTAAAGGAGGGAGTATCAATACACACAACACAGGTAGCCCGCCAAAGAAACGAATGCGAAGTTATCCAACAGCAAAGAGAGAAGCTGAGGCGGATATAAAGCTACCTAACGTTATGCTGCGTTCACTAGTTTTATTAGTATTCTTTTCATGCCCACAGGTATTTTGATTGAATTAAACCTTTCATATGTAAGAACGGTGAGTTGTTCTGTTCTAATCCGCCACCCTCCATACATCAGTTCACTGGTTATTCAGTCGAGGCTGCGAGGTTCAAATTTGAATAATTCTTTGAAACTGCCTTGTAGCCTCGCTTTCAGAATTATTTTTCTGTGACTAGTAAACCGATGTATGGGAAATGGTGTCTGTGTGATTTAAGCCTTACCAATCACTCTCCGTGTTGATATATATATTACTAGCACTGTTATCGGGACATTTTGTTTTTCAATTACCCAAATAACAAAGTTTAGTTCTTGTTTTTCCCGCTGTCCTCTCTACCTGACACCAAAACATTACTGGACCTTCTGATCACCTTATGTCCCCGGATTACATCACGATGATGTTAGTCCTTAACCAGCAACTAAGATCATGCAATGGCTAATAGAATAGGCGTCTCTGCCAACCTTGTATAGTGCGTGCAGAGTGACTGTAATATTGCTAACAGGAGGTCAGGCTGGCTACGGGCACGCAACACAAATGTATATTGAGATTTGAAAGAACAACAACAACAACTCATTTATTGTACGAATAAATGAGTTGTTGTTGTTGTTGTTGTTGTTTCGAATCTCAATTATTTCAGGGTTTTTTTTATTTAGTTTTTTTGCTTACATTTTATTATTTGTATTTCCTTCCAGTCGACAGGAGAAAGAAGCGAAGTTAGTTGTGGATGGTCTTTATTAAAGTTATTCGAAGAGACAGGAGCACCTGCTGCTAACAAGTGAGCATTACCTCCCCCTCCCCCAACTATGTGAAGTCAACCACGCAGGCATTGATTTTCATGGTCAAAATATTTTGCAGTAATATTATGTTAAAAGCGCAGGCTCTTATGATTTTCTCAAAATGTTGAAACTATTGTTTCGTTGATCGTTTCCTGCAATGCGCTCAGTTGATAGTTTTACTTATGTAAAACTTACATTATCGAGGAGTCTCGTAACCGCCACTTATCCGTGCGTTCTCATATTAGAGCACTGCAGTTTTCATTTGACTATAAACAAGTTACGGTATGGACCGCGCCGAGGTATGAAAACACATCGACATACCGTGTCCGCGCCGCGCCGTAACCGTGCCGTGTGTCTTGACTTTTCATACTCATACGAAATCGGTTTAATGCGATTTAAGTGCCGTAGCCTTGCCGTGAAATCTCTGACTTCTTGATGTTTATATCCCCATTTTCGATAGATCCTATGAGCTGCTGGTCAATGGTGGTACACCCTTTGAAGAGAATCGTATAAATTTGGATGAATCTATCAGTATGAAAGGTTGGTGTAAAACTCTACATACAACCCTACACCCTGCAAGCCGCGCAGATGTGTGAAGATATAGGGTATATATAGGGTTGGGTTCTACTGACTGTTTCCTCCATATAAAAACATAAAAATCTTGTATTGCTAAATGGAATATCGTATTAAAGGGTCATACCTTGTGTTATACCACAAGTCTACGTCAATAGACCTTTCACGGATTTGTACAATACCGCTGTGTTTCTTGACTCTAGATTCATTTATGTAGCCTCATTTCAGGGTCAAAACATTCACAAATACAGACGGTAAAATAAAGAATGCGCAACTTAAACAAATAAACGCTTCCACGCACCTTCCATTGGAACACGTGAATATTCTACACAACATCGAGGCCAATAGTGCTATTGTACGAATTCGAAAAGGGTCTATTGCAGCATGATTTGACCTGTTTCTTCATCAGCCGAGAGAGAACCGGAAGAAGCAATAAAAAGTAATATTTGATTAATTTTGTTTATCAGAGAGCACAAATCGATTCCAGTCCATTGTTCGTACCAATCAACAGCCACGAATCGTAGTTAAACTGACGTCATACAACAAAGCAACCAAAGACATACACGAGTAAGTATTGATTACGCTTCTTTATGATATACTAGGTTAAATCACTAGGTAAGAGGCGAAGTTAGGAAAAAGACTGGATTATGTTCTTGTTGGAGTTGCTGTCGTTGCTTTTTTGTTGTTAGAGGGTTGTGTTGTAGATGTCTGAACATCTCTCCTTCCCTCACGAATTCCAATTTCTTGATTTAGTAAAACAAATATGACGAGTTAGAGGTTAATAAGGGCGTTCATAGGCATTGCTCGCGCGCATCTTTTCTGCGCATGAGTTTAGTGTGCGCAAGCTCATCATGATGACGACATTCGAATATTATGAAAAATAAAAAATCTTTATTATGCTTGAGTATTCAGTTTCAGGTGTTTTTGTATTTTTCAGTGCTCTACCTCATTCTCTTTTGACGTGTCATCAGTATGCGCAGTTTATAGCTCAGTACAGACAACTAACAGCAGAGACACTGCTTGGTGAGGGCACAGATCCTTACAGCGCAGGTTCGTTTTCATTCGCTCCGTTTGAATGATTCAAATGTTGATTAAATTTCTCTAATGAATCCAGCATCAAAACTCCAGCATTTCTTGCCTCCGCCAATGGAACTATGAGCTTCAAAAGAATAATGTTTATGATTATACATGGTAAATATTGGCCTACAGTGTCCAAATACATGAATTATTTATTTGGATCGATACGTCTGATCGATAAACATTGACTGGAAAGCTTGAGATACCCGAAACCTCTACAGAGATTTTTCTCTTTCTTAATTTCTGGCCTAAATGTTAGCAAACTCCTAGTCCCATTGTTTGGTTTTATTTAGTATGGAGAAATCCCATCTCACTCTTTTCAAGTGACCTACTAAACCTGGTTGCTGTTTTACTTTTTTTTTTTTTTTGACCATATACGACACGAAAGCTTTTTATTGTTGCCTTTGGGGAGCACCTTTGTCCTGCTGCCATCCGTTCCCCATATTTATGATCCTAATTATTAAAAATAAGTTACTTTTATTCGATTTCTAATATACTAATGTGTTTTTCATTGAATACAGAGCTGATAGCAGATCCCGTTATCTCAACATTTCCTTCTGTTTTACGCACTCCTGATATAATGGATGCGCTAAAGGTAATTATATGATTCTTATAACTTATTACGATTTTGAGCCGCCAATAGGGTTTATAATATAACCCGTATTGGCGGCTCAAAATCGCAATAAGTTTTGTATCGCGATTTTTCTATCGCGTGGTAATTCTGAGCCGACAATACGGGTATTTATCCCACACCATAAAAAAATACAGCCAATCAGAAAGCAGGAAAGCGGTTGTATATTCGTCGGTATTTCACTCGTCCTTCCCATCATGCACTGCCTGTTAAATCTACGTATTTGTACATTCTATGGTGTGGGATAAAATAGTTATACAATGGTTTCTCGTGGCACACCATGGAATATCCCATTCGTCACTCGCTCGTGTGTATACTAGAAACTACAAGTGACTCGTGGGATATTCCAAGGTATGCCACTCGAAACCATTGTATAACTAGTATATATTGGCGGCTCTCTCCCGATCAAACTTATAGGAGAATCGCGATACTTGTTCGTATATAGTCTCTCCTCGTCCCCTTTCCACCTTTATACATTATGTTTACATTACATCAATCCCTATGTAAACTTTCCTCTATAGCAATATAACGCAATGTCTTTCTATGTATTCTGATAGAAACGTTGGGATGAAAGAAATAAAAGAGAGTTGAAGCGATCTCAAAGGGTAAGGCGGTCAGTAAGAACCTGGTGCGCACTAGGCCAGACGCTAGCTCCTCCTTGTGATCAATGCGCTTTTGTTGGGCTACCTGTACCTGCGGGAAAGCACAGGCAGCCCAACAAAAGCATAGCGTTTAAAGGAGAGCGTCTGGACTTTGCGGCCATGTTCAATGGAAAAAATATAACATATAACGTTAGCTACGCTCGTGTTAAAATAGATGCTGGATTTGTAATTCTGGAGTCCAGTATATGATAAGAGGACTCTAATAGTTGCGGTTTGAAGATGACCATATTGAACTCCAACATGGCGGGACAAACTTTGTTACCTGACTTGTAATTATTGCGAACTGCGCGCGCTCCGTGAGAACCGTCCAAGCTCTAATCACGGCAATCGCTCAGCCATACTGGATCGTAAAATCCAAGTCAAAGTAATCTTCAGTAAAGTCTATTTCAGTTTCAATAAAATACTTACTGTTCATTTTTCAGCGAGTCACGTCCGTTATGAAGAACTTTTTTCGGGAGGTTTACATGGATAGTGTGTATGCCCTTATTAACACGGCTCAGCTGCCGCCCTTCATATGGGGAGACTCGCATAGAGAAATGGTATGTATAGGGAGGACTGTAAGGCCGAAAACTTTGAGTCATGATGAGTCAATTGTTGCACTGCAAAACATGCTACTAGCGGGAGAGAAATCCTTATTTCAAATGTTGAAACGTTCTTTGCTGGGCTGGTGCTTTCAGAAATATTTGCCGTTTCAAGGCTCTCTTACTCCCTATAACGGACTATAATGGACTATACGGGGATGCTCCGCCCGAAAGGGGTACTTTTTTCAGGCCGCAGTGTGGAAACGGTATATTAAAGAGAGTCCGAGCGGAGCATCCCCGTACAACCCCCCCCCCCCCCCCCCCCCCCGGGCCATGCTCAAACTCAAATAACTCAAATATTGTTTATCGTACAGTTGTTCGAGTAACACATTTAATATATTTTTTTCAATCGTTTAGGAGCGTCTTCGGGTAATTCTGGATTTCGATTCCCATCCAACCCTTGAAAATCTGTTTTCCAACGAACGTCTTCACAAACCCTTCAACATCGACAGAATCACATTTAACGTGGGATCCAAATACGCCATCATGTAAAATGTCACAATTTTTTTAGCATTTTAAAACACAAATTTTGAACTCCAGTTTTAAAGTTTTTAATATTGAAAATATCGTGTAAATTTAAAAATGTACAATTTGTATATCTTAGAGTGTAAAAAAATATTTCTATGATATTTATTGTTACAATATATTAATATATTTATATTTATAAAATTATTAAAATACTAAAAAAAGTTGAGTATATCAGTATCGTGCATTCTTTCCTTTTCTAAAATGAACTTTAGATTTCTTACTGATAAAGACATTTTGTAGAAAATGAAGAGTCCCCCTCGAACTTAGGAGCTCCCCCCTGAAAATACCGATAGGGATAAATGTACTAATGATTATAATTGAAACAAAAGGGATTCGTGAAAGGAAGACGGGGGAAGTTGAACTCGCAATGTTTGTACGAATAGGCCGTTTGCAGAGTTCGATAAACAAGATGCCTTGTGGTCCAGCAATGTACATAATATGTTCGTACCGAAGCTAGACCACAATGCACCATGTTCGCTATCTAAGGAAAGATCTATGATCACTTCATTTTACTAAGTTTCTATTAAAAGTTCTGTTACGTCATGGGAATGGTAAGGCAATAGTCACCTTCACAGTTCCCTGCGCCATCTTGAAAGGTAGCCGTGGCTTTGCATCGAAGCGAGACGAACGGTGAGCTTGCAATGATAGAGACACGTGAATAATTGTCCAAGGTGTTAATAAAGGTCTCTATCATTGCAAGCTCACCGTCTTGCTTCGATGCAAAGGCACAGCTACCTTTGTAAGACCTCAATAATGAGCAGCCAAAAGTCGTTGTATTTCTGCCTGATAGTTGATATCTTCCATGTCAACAGCTCTCAGATTAAGCTTAGGTAGAACCAATGTTGAATACTCGGTCTGGTTGATCATGATGGGCCTTGTGTCATACCCTGCATAACGGAGGTATTGATGAACATGACAGGAACAACTGACAACTAGTTGATGCTGAAAATATCTAAGTCAATTTATCACCCTCCTCTCCTCTCCTCTCCTCTCCTCTCCTCTCCTCTCCTCTCCTCTCCTCTCCTCTCCTCTCCTCTCCTCTCCTCTCCTCTCCTCTCCTTTCTTTTCCAATTACCTTTTCTTGCCTGGCCGACGCCAAGTTTACTGATCATACTCCCTGTGTGTTTACAGTAAATGTTTATAGATCTCTTTACTGCTGACGAGCAACAGTGGTCAGCAAGGATTCTGTTCGCATCGGCATATCTGGAAACCAGGTGTGAAGCGTCTCCCTAAATTGAAAGAATGAGAAATACCTCTCTTATAAAATGCCGTTCGAAAGCTTCTCTTAATACTCTGTTCGACAATGGGAATATAAAAACATTCCAAAAATCTTGATGTTCTGGGCTTCAGCTAAAGGCAATGTTTCATGAGGCAAACATTTTCACTCAAGGGAAGCAGAATACCAACGAGAACGTTTTGGGACAGCGTCCTTCCCCCGACCTTCCTCCCTCCAAAATAGAATAATAGTTAACAAACATGTCTTCACATGTCCCACTAAAACTACGTGATTCCAGGTTTGCGCGGAATGCATAAGTGTTCACAACCTTTTAGATTTTAGTTTAGTGTTAAACTGTGTAACTGTTGCGTATAACCTTTTGATCAACAAAACAAACCACGCACGCAGTTCAAGTAGGACATTAAAATGATCTATTTATTGGTTGAGAGCGTCAGATCATTATGCTGACAATGTTTCCGACGGGTACACCCGGCGAACTTTATGAAAAGGCGGACCACTCTTTGAAGAGGCACAACAATTGTCTTACCTTTCTGTCATTCCCATAGCTGTAACGCTGATAGGCAAGTTCACCTACGTTCAGGGCGTGGCTTTTTAGGCTAGACATGTCATTGTGGGAAAGTTTCAATAAAAACGGTATTGTGTCTTCTGATAAGTACAACATGGCTTCTGCAGTACCATCTTCGACAAGGCACCTGTATAAACATTATCAGAATGTCACTCGACTTCTTATTCTTCTTACGCAAACCAGACAAGGGTAGTTCTTAATGGTTCTAGTTTTCGGTCAGGAAGTTGTTGCTGTATAGAGTTCTCTCAAATATCGGAAAAAGTGAAAAATACTGACTTCTCCAACAAGGCATACAACAAATTAGGATGAAAAATCAGAATATTAAAGGAATGTTATCTAAATCTAAAACAATCATTCATAGATATTGGACAACAGCAAAAAAAACAAAAAAAAACAGAGTTCGTGGGTGAGCGTAAAGCAATGATGAGTATCCAAAACCGTCAATACCAAGCACAATAAGAAACATTCGGCAAGTACCTTGCTTCGGCAGAGAACTTGAATCCTTCTGTACTAGCACACCCTTGTGAACATGCCTCCCTGACGATCACGTGACCACATCTGGCACACTGCCAACGCAGCGAGACTTTCTGTACAGCGGTGACTTTGCAACGTACCTGAGATATTGTGTGTATACGACTACCTGATGTCTCGCACTTAACAAAGTCCATCAAAAGTCGCTGAGGAACGCTAGTCAGTTGGGGTTGCTTTATCGAACTCTCTGACGCGCGTGCTCTTGAAATACTTCTGCTGGCTCCATGTGCTGACGGCGCCAGATTCTCAGTTGGTGGTTCGTCGACCGTTAGTGAAGAACATGCATCGAATGAGCAGTACATGTTTCCTCCACGGGAAAGTTTGCTAAGGAAGCGACGACAAGTCACCACAGCTCCTAGATAATGATATGAAATACAAGATAATATTAGAATGTTAATCAGACGTGTAATGAAATCCTATTATGAAGACCCCCTGCACGTGACGTCAAAGCAGCTCAATTTGGAGGGCAAAAAAAAATTAATCTCCTGAGAATTGGAACCTATTGTTTTGTCCTCCAAATTGAGCTGCATTCCGACGTGCTGCAAGGGGTCTATGATAGTTTAAAATATTTCACATACTTTTCTAATACACTTCAATAATTTCCGTCCGATAACAAACGCTTTTCTCTCCATTCTAATTTAGCCAAATTTTATAACCGCTGCCCTAGAGACTGCAGGCTGTACACACAAACATTCTAATCGTCTGGTGGCTTGCGACACTGACTTCAGGCACACCGTACACAACCATTACCTGGAATAAGTCCATCAATATAAGGAGTTCGGCTCAAATCGATATATACGTCAATAGTGTTGGGTGACTCTAAATCCTGTAAGCGTAGGAACACATTCTTGTTGTCAAGGTAACCAAATCCTAATTCCATTTGCTGAACTGTTGCCTCGTTTAATGGACCAAAGCGAGGCACGAGCACATTGTTACCGCGTAACAACTGACAAGTAGTGTCTGACAAGCGAAGTTCACGGCTTAGAATTCGTCCTCTGAAGTTGACCTGCTTGGTACGAGACTCCTCCCTGGGAGACAAGCAAATATTGGAGAAACAGATCATAAGACATAATAACAACTTTCCTTCTACATGATCTACGCAAGTACTGCAAGGACCTGATAGAATCCCTCGGCGGGTTTCATAACCAAGTTATGTACTGTCAGCACAGAAGAAAATATGCTCGAGAAACGTGCAGAAAAAGCTTGGGAAAATCCCATATTGTTTTTACATTTCGCTGATTGAATTCACATTACCCATACTGCATTTCGGGCTTGGTATGCAACAAGCAACATGATTGTAAAAAAAAAACCTTTAGGGGCGTAGCCAGGATTTATCATGTGGGGTAGTGATTAATCCCCCAAAACATCAATAAATCAAACCTCCCTCCGTCCATCAACTTCATTAAGACATACGTCATGCAGGAATTTTTCAGACCCAATGAGAGGTGGTTGTCATAGGCCGAACCCCATGCACCCCATTTACACCCCTGAAATATATTTTACTTCTATTTCTGAAATATTTATTTGCATAAATGAGAAATTTCATCGTCCCTTCAATGTTTCCGCTTTTTGTCTATTATTTAGTTCTTCGACATTAGCTAAACTAAAGACTTACCGAGTTTGGTTCATATGTTCAGACTCTTCGCTTTTATTTGAAGTCAAAATAGCTTCAATAGTTTGTATCTTGTCATCAACATCACACATGAACCTTTCCCCTGCTTCTTTCATTGCCTTGGCAACGGTTTCCTTTTCTTCTTTTCCAAAGTCTAAAGCAGGATAAACCTGTTTTATATCCATGGATGTTGTGACATCAAGAAGGGGTTTACTTGTATAGTTCATAGCTTTAGTAATTGATGAAGATTTTTTACTTGAAGACCTTTCTTCCAAGATGTAAAAACATCCATCACAAAGAAACGGATACCAGAAAACATTCTGATGTTGCAGCCGCACAGCGATGCTTTTGCTTTGGACAGTGAACTCTGATAGGTCACTAGAACAAAGCTCTTGTTCGTGGTCAAACTGTTCCACTTGCTCACAGCTTGAGATAGCTAGTACTTTGATGTCCACTGCACATGCGTAGAAGACCCTTTGTTTCTTTTTCAGTACAAGGTTTTCTCGATGTCGAACAAGGAAGAGTGCCTTGCACGTGAACACTTGTGTATTATCAGGAATCGTACACGTGATCAAGGGAACACGTGATGTCAAAGCCTTGTCTTCCATTGGCTCATTATTACCCTTTGCCATCAATGATTTCTTATGGGTGTTGTTTTCTTGGATATGACCGTTCGACGTTTTACACTGGTTTGCTTCAACTGGAATCTTACCTTCACCTTCAACGACTACGTGCCCTCTGGCTTTGCTTAAGTTAAGCTTTCCTTTGCAAGATTTGCTGTCGTCTATCAAACTTGATTTTTTAGTCACAAGAATTGCCAAATCATCAATCTTTGCTTGAAAAAATATTCTAGTCTTCTTGCTGCCCGACAAATTATCAAACGCTGAATTCCGAAATTGCTCAATCATCACTGTAAACCTTTCTAACTTGACAATACAGCCCCTAAAATCTAGCAAACTTTTATCGTTGGTAACTGAATTCCCATTTCTGTCCGGATTTGTAATGATGAGAGGAATGCTGCCAGTTTGGTCGTATAGCTTAAGGTAGCCAGTCGTTGTTGAGGCTCTCAGACATCCTATAACAAACTAAAAGGATATGGTTTATAAGTATAATTTTGAATCAAGCAATAATCCATGTTTGATTGCCTACCCTTTTATAGGTTTATTTGTCGAGTGAAATTGTTGTCATCCAAAATGGTTACCGTGACTATAGTAAAAGTATTGATGTCGCTGTATATATATATATAGAGAGAGAGAGAGAGAGAGAGAGAGAGAGAGAGAGAGAGAGAGAGAGAGAGAGAGAGAGAGAGAGAGAGAGATTTCTTGTGGACTAGGGCATGGCACTGTCCTAGAGCAGATTTCGGTATGAGTGTGAAAAATCACGTCACACGGTTACGGCACGGCGCAGTCACGGCAGGGAGTGTCGGATGTTTTCATGCACGGCATGGCACTTACATGGTTACGGCAATGTGCGGCCCTCGCCGAACGTTTTTCAAAGTTATACGAAAACTGCTGTAGTACTGGATTGAAGACATCCGCGTATGGGACCAATCACAGGTATGCAAAATCAATTCTATATATGCTCTATCAGATACTTACTGGTTCACTTAACAAATCCTTGCTGGGTATAATCTGGTACAACCATTCATTGGATCCACCACTAGTACCAGGATGCCAAGGACCACCTTTGCTCTTCTCCATCACCATGTCTCGAATCTCCATAATAGTGTATATGGTTGGGAAGTTGATTGAATCGTGCCTTGTTGGATTACAAGTGTGTGGGCGATCAAAAAATTCTCCGTAAATATTTCTTCGTTTGTCGCAAAAGGAGGCCGTCGAAGCTTTGGCGGTGTTGAGGAGTTTTGTAATGATTGACTCTCTCTTCGGTAATTCTGATTTTGAACTGCAAGGAAATAAGAAGGCATTGTAATACAAGACATCGAAACTAAAACGATTGTTCACAAATAAGAGGATGTACAAACTGGTTAAATTTATAAACAGTTAAAACCACAATCTGATATACTGGTATCTTTATATGCAGACGACTACTCTATACTACCAGCATACAGACTCGCTTGTCTGTAGAATTGATTCTGATTAGAAGCGGTTAAGCGAACTTTGTCAGAGACCTGCCCAAAGACGCCATGAGACTAACCTGTTAGTACATAATGCGGTATACATGTTTGTTGATCCAAAACTGAACTATTAAATAAATTGTAATGAACATGTTAAGTTTTTTACCTCATTTGCTGCTGACTTGATGAATATCCAGTTAAGCTGCTCGGTCTAAAAAAGGAAACAGATAAATATGGCAATTGATTCAAAACCCCTGGCTAATATAACTAACGATAGCATACTATTTGTTTCTTCGCTTAGGTGGAAGAAAGATTGTTGGCCATCTGTTAGACCACGGGACTGTGGAGTAGCATATGGGACGAGATCAAGTTCAACCCGACAACCCTATGCAGTATTTTATATTACATCTAAGTGCCTACCTGAATAATGATGAAAACATCTTGGAGAGTTTCTCAATGGACTGCATCAAGTCTATGTAGTCTAGTAAGGATAGATCTTGACCATGTAAAATGAGAGGAATGGCTGGAAAAACTGATGGCTACGAGAAACAAAACAAGCATTACCAGACAAACAGGTTATATCGTACACACTATATACAGTAAGAGCGTTTGATACCCTGAATGTTTGATACCGTTGTTGTTGTTTTATTGTTGTCATGTTGTTGCTGTTGTTGATGAATGATGAATGATGAATGATGAATGACGAATGAGGAATGACGAATGACGAATGACGAATGACGAATGACGAATGACGAATGACGAATGACGAATGACGAATGACGAATGACGAATGACGAATGACGAATGACGAATGACGAATGACGAATGACGAATGACGAATGACGAATGACGAATGACGAATGACGAATGACGAATGACGAATGACGAATGACGAATGACGAATGACGAATGACGAATGACGAATGACGAATGACGAATGACGAATGACGAATGACGAATGACGAATGACGAATGACGAATGACGAATGACGAATGACGAATGACGAATGACGAATGACGAATGACGAATGACGAATGACGAATGACGAATGACGAATGACGAATGACGAATGACGAATGACGAATGACGAATGACGAATGACGAATGACGAATGACGAATGATGAATGATGAATGATGAATGATGAATGATGAATGATGTTGTTGATGTTGCAGTTATTGGCCGTACAATGCAAACTTTACAACTTTTCGGATAATATAATATTTTTTTCATTTTTATAGGTGTCATTCTGCTGAAGCATATACTGTAGATTAAACTAATCAAAGAAATAATCAACGAAAAGAGATACATCACATCCTTCTCAAGACACGCCTCTTTCGTTGATATTATTTTAAAAACAATGACATACATACCTTCCATTGAGAGGCCAAGGGAGAGAACCTTGAAATACGAAGAGTACTGAGTGTGCAGCAACACAAACCAACCACAGACTAAAAATATTAACACAGTATATCAAAAAAACAGGATATTATAATTCTCGAAAATCATTCCAGTTGTTGTATCCCCTTCAAAATGGATTGGCATTCCAATTCTAGAACGTTTCAAGGAGTGTAGCTGATGGCACGAACCCTGATAAATACAAACATCTTTCTCGCTATAGTTTTCTCCTTAGGAAATTGTAGAACCTGATTGTAGCAAATACAATACCTTAGTTTTCTTTACCAAATGCACATTGTACAAAGCTACCTCAGCACCAACCCGTAAACCACGACCATAGTGCGGACAAGGCTGATGGACTGTGTACAATCTGTAGAAAAAAAACATGCCATTTTTGTCACTAGTCAATCAAATTTGTATTAGCTTTCCATGTTTTCATCATGTTTATTAGGTAGACCAAGACGCAGTGTTCCCCACTACTTTGATCCCTGACCTACGAGGTGTTTTTCCAGTTACCCAGGAAAGCCGGGTAATATCGGTGGGAATATAAATGGAACAGTCACTGTTCCGGAACTTCCAACCGAAAAAAAGTGAAACAACTTTTCGTGCTTGTCCGGCCATACTGATTGGTACGAACCAACTGGAATTGCCCGAAAAAATTAAAGGATTTCTCAGGCCCAGTCCTCTAATTCGCGCGTTCACGAGCGAAACTTTTAAGATGGCGGACCATAAGTCAGGTGTATAGTTGCGAACAGTGTGAGGTATTTGCATTCACTGTACGTTGCCTTTTGGCGGCAATCTTGCATTGTTCATGAAAGACGTCTCTACCGCGCATGCGACAGTTTCATCAACCGGTTTTCCTGGACAAATGGAAAACATCCCTGAACATATTGAGGTTAAACTATAGTAGCTTCTTGATATTACCCTCTGAACTATAAGTCTTGCATGTAGTATTGCAAGTCCAGCCTTCAAAATCAGGTATGGCTGAAGGGCTGGAGTCGAGTGAACATACACAAAAATAACGCCATTATATCCTTTAGCTCCTCCAACCTTTCAAGAGAAACAACCTTTTGACTGTGTGAAGCTATGCCTCGATTCTCTTACCTTACTTTGTTGTCGAGTTCGTACGTCCCGATTTCAAGCTGTGGGTAAGACTTGGTAATGATACCCTGAAAAATATCAAAGTATATAACAGACTATATTTCGTGTTCTTTCTTTTACGGGAAGGAAAAAGACACTTCTGCTTAGCAGGGTAAAAGTGACCTCATACACTTATCGGACTTTTCAGTGCTGATCTTGATTAGAAGTAGTTTCAGAAAATAACACCGTGTTGGTGAAGAGAGTGTTTATGGCAGATAAAGTTACATAGCTTTGACATCAATAAAAAAATTACCATGAAATTCAAAACAGAAAAAATTATGTTTGAAAAAGAAAACTATGTGCCATGACCACGATGGTATGTAAAGTAATCTCCCCGCTTTTATCGAGCTCCTTCTGGCTTAGCAGAAGAGTAAGGGACCAGTGTATAAAATATAGTCATGGTATGGATCTATTGCAAGGTATCACTTGTACCATGCAGGTCCATGTATACGTAGACCTGCATGGTACAAGTGATACCAATAGATCCATACCATGACCATATTTGATAAACATGGTATGCGTATGATGATGGAATGAAACGATGTGTATATGTTCGTACCATACTGTGAAATACTCAGAAAAAAAATTCTGAGCCCCAGATGGGAATCGAACCCACGACCCTCCGTATACTATAGTCGGACGCTCTGCCACTGAGCTACAGCAGACTCTAGTGGCGATATTTATACAGCTGTGCCTGTAGAAAATCTAAAGGTGCGGACACACGATGCGATTTTTGATGCGACGTGGCATTTGCAACTTTGCAAGAACTGGATCGCACCGTGTGACCACAAGGTGAGATTCGTCGCGCGAAGTCGCAAAAGCAGAACTTGTTACTACTCTTTATGACGTCGCCGGCAAAGTCCATTCGCATGCAACGTCACACGGGTGGTCAATGGTGCGATTTCTAAATGTTGCGACGTGGCATGCAACGTCACACGGGTGGTCAATGGTGTGATCTCTAAATGTTGTGACGTGGCATGCAACGTCACACGGGTGGTCAATGGTGTGATCTCTAAATGTTGCGACGTGGAATGCAACGTCACACGGGTGGTCAATGGTGCGATCTCTAAATGTTGCGACGTGGCATGCAACGTCTCATGAAAAATCGCATCGTGTGTTCGCACCTTAAATGTATCTTTTAAAAAGATGTCTTACTTTGTAAGAGATTGTCAAGGGTTCGTACAGTCTTGTTTTCAAGAGGCTCTGTTTACTCTTTTCTTGGTCAGAAGTATCGTCAGTCAGCACATGCTCATTCTCTCTTCTTTTAAATCGCTTTGCTGAGCTCTGGAGAAAAAATTAGTAAAATATGACATAAATTTATCTGGAAAAAAAAATCAGCTTCTTTTCCGGCATCGTTTTCAATTGCATAAATTAAACTCACATTTGCAGCTTTGCTCTGTAGATTTTCCTCCTCTAGTTTTCTCTTTTTCTGTGCAGTAGAATGATACTCTGGCCGGTAAACCAAGAAACGAGATGACTTGGTAAAAGCAAGGATCTTACGCTCGTTTTTCGTTCCCTGGAAATGGATACAGAATTGTCATGTATACTGTTTGTTCTTACAAGTTTCAACGCGTTTTGGCGCCAAATTCTATTCCCGCCAAATTCACAGGAACTGCAGGCCTTTTGTTCTCCAAGAATAAGACAAAATAGAGCTTCTCTCGTATTTCCAGTTGTTGTATCAAAACAACGTTAAGGAAAATTGAAACATAAATTAATCTTATGAACATAGTGAATATAAGAATTCAATAAATTATTGTGTACGCCAGCAATGGAGTAACAGCTGGTTAACAGTGGGCTAAACGACGTACAGTACTGTATTAAAGATGGGCTTGAAGCCATCATGATTCATAAATTACCTTATTCATTGTTGTTTCACACACATCAGTAAGAATGTACTCCTTCTCCAGATGTAGAAAATTCACCCAATGCATGAACTGGGATCCCTGTATGTTCAAATGACCAATCAAATACCATCAATTATTAGCCAATCATATCATGAATAGGTTTTCTTGTTTCTACTCTCCTGTGCATGCTTTGAGGGGCATGTACGTGTAATATCCCAGCATTTTCTCTCTCTCCACAAAAAAAAAACAGCACTTCCAAATTCTAATTTGTTCGTGGAGTAAGATCCATAGGTTTGTTAGCCATAAGTTACATGTAGTATAGTGTTATTCTATATCTAGTAACTGGCCATACTAACCTGAACAACTACTGATGTACTTAACAACCTTTCTGAGCAAGTCAACTGAATGAAGAAGAATGGATTGCTACTGCCAATGCTATGGATTCAACAATGAAAATATACCATTTCATGTGCCAGTAGGTACTGTACAGTATTTGAATTCATTATTTTAAAACTGCATGCAGGTGCTTGTAAAACTAATTTCCACATATCATTCTAATGAGAAAAAAAATTAGGAAGGAACATCAGCCAGCCAAA
Organism: Anthopleura sola; assembly: GCA_023349425.1. Classification (NCBI taxonomy): domain Eukaryota; kingdom Metazoa; phylum Cnidaria; class Anthozoa; order Actiniaria; family Actiniidae; genus Anthopleura; species Anthopleura sola. The sequence goes on along the minus strand of JALHLI010000016.1, from coordinate 6,138,153 downwards.
ATTCTTGTGGCTATAGAGAAAAGCTTACTCACAGTCTCAAAATGGGAGCACTTATAATTCATTAGAGAGGAGGGGGAGGGTCTGCTATGTTTGGAGAAAAGGGACCAGGCAGTCTATATGGCTACTGAAAAAAGACCTCTTCTTATCTTACCTGTGTACTGGACTTATTGCTGTCACCTTCCCATGGAGGTTTAGATTTGCTTTTTTATTGAATCTGCTGATAAATCATATACGGTAAGGTACAACCCAAAAACAATGAATATTTAAAATAGTGTAGCTGATTGTCAATTTTCATTATTCATTAAATTGCACAACTTTTCAGCATTCAATGTTAAGGAGTAATCATTTAGTTTTCATTAGTTACCTGCTATTAGCCAGGGAAAATAAGCCACAGAATCTATTTTACTAATGTTATCAGGATCTTTTTAAACCATGCACGGTGACTCAGGATCAAAAACATTTACATCCCCAATTAATAAGATGCCATAACCTTATTATCATTAGAATAATAAACTGTGAAGCAGCTTTTTTTAAGCCTCAATAGACCCCTTGCACGTGACGTCAGAGCAGCTCAATTTGGAGGGCAAATTAAAAGAATTTAAATCTCCTGAGAATTGGAACCTATTGTTTTGCCCTACAAATTGAGTTGCATTCAGATGTGCTGCAAGGGGTCTATTGAATGCTTTGTGTTTAACCAGAAGTTGAGTGAATTGATGTATGGAAAGTGGGGAATTACCTTTCATATTCTTGGTAATCAGACACTGATAAATATACAGGCATTGGTTCAAGGCTGTCCCTGTGGATTTTGACTACTAGAGAACATCTTGATGTGGCTTCAATATATCCACTGGATGGAAGTGATTGACAGGAAGAATTTTCTGGTCCAACTAAGAGCATAAAATGTTTGTTTTATTCATTTGACAATTTTTTGATTTACACTCTAAACTATGGTACTATTGTTAGTTTTTCTGTTGGATTAAAATAACATTACTGTACCTTGCCTTAATTGCTCCACAAGGAGCTAAGAGGAAGAAGAAGAATATAACTTACAGTACTGCACCATTTATCGTAATACGTTCTAGACGTGTCCTCTCAATGAATAAGAAATCATTATACCTTTAACTTAATCAAGCTTTGACTTTAACTATTTAGTTCAGTTTAAAAATTCCATAAGCCATAGGATGTTCGCATGGCATAGCCTGCCTGGCGGCTCTGGGGGATTGGGGAGGAGGGAAAAGGGAGGGGGTGGCGGAAGGGGAAGAAAGGAGAGCCTGTGCACTCAACCCCTACGTTTTTGTGTAACCACGGCCGCCAGAGGCCACGCGCTCCTATTGGTCGAAATGAAGGAATGATTGACAAGACAATGACAAGCTTAATTTGGCGTTATACTGACAAGTAATCTCGAGCGATGGTAAGTATGGCATCTTCGTATCTTTATTTCATATCTTTCTGCCACAAGGACGGCAGATCCTCTCAGAGTGGTTTGGACTTTTCACAACATTGGAAAAAGTTGTCCATACATTTGGAACATTTGCTCCAATCCCCCAGAGCTGCCACACAGGCTACCCATGGCGTATTCAGACACACAAATTCTTTAATTTATGAATTCAAAGTTAATTTATAAATACTTTCATTGTCACTTACCATGTTTAGAGTTGTTGAGTACAGGAATGAAAGTCCAGCTTGGTAAGACAACCAATTGGTTTAACCACTTGATATCACCATTACTAATCTGTATGCGCAACAAAACACAATATAGCACCCACATGGAATAAATATTTCTAACTTTAAACACACCTCTCCTTTACAGATCTATCACATACAGTACATCAATCACCCATTCCAACCTGGCACATATGCACGCACGCACATAGATTAAATAACCATGACTACATGTAGCATTCACATTTTCACACTCCAACAACTACCACACACCTTCTTTGACATACACAGACACATGTACACATATTTCAGGGCACAGCCAGGGGGCCCAGGGGACCTGGCCCCCTCCTCCATCGTGTTTGCTGTTTTTTTGGTTGGCCATTTTTTGGTCGCCCGTTTTTTTTGGTTGATGTTCTGAAAATGGGTTTTGGGCCCCCCTAAGGCAAAATCCTGGCAATGCCCTGTATATAACGTACACACAGCACTGATACAACAAGTCATTCTGGTTAACAATTGCATACAGATACTGTTTCAAAGCAAATTTGACTAAGGTTTTGTTACATGTTGCATGTTTCATACCAAGCTTGAAAATATGTATTGTGGATCATACTGTACGTATGTAAATAATACCAGTACAGAAGACATATGCTTGAGAAACATGCCTGCAGACAATCTTTGGGAAAACTCCATGTTGTTGTGTCCCTTTCACTGATTGCACTCAAATCTCCCATGGTGCATTCTGGGCTTAGTTTGCAACATGCAACATGCAACATTTAAAACTTCTTTAGCCTTTTTTTAATTATTAGCTCATATATTGAAGAGCAGCAGAAAAAATCAAATGCAATGGATAATTACTAACTTAATTATTACCTCAATAGGTAGACAAGATGAATTATCTTCCAGAAACAATGTGCCACATGTTGGAGTAGTCTTTGAAGAAGATGGATGCCACTTTAAATATCCAATAAGAAAACTTGGTACAGTTGGTGTTAAAGAATTTTGAGCTGCCCAAATACAGTACACATAATTATTAGTCAATGTTATCTAATAATAATAATGCATGCTAACTAGCTCTTAAAATGGTAGCCTTTTAGGGCAGGCAAGTTTTACGCCAAGGCTTGTATTGATTTCTAACACATCAGGATTGAGGAGAGGATTATTCCGGTTTATTAGTACAGTAGCTTAATGCGATTTCAAGCCACCAATAAAAGCTTGTTGATGGCTATTTTGGAGAAAATACAGTATATTCCACAATGGCCATATTCACGAAGCAACAACATTGGGTAGTGGTCAATACTAAGCCACATTCAGATTGTCTAGATTATCTCAATTGCTTGATTCCTCCTACTTTCCACCCATGTACAACAAGGTTGGAGGTGTACAACACAGTACTGTACATGTAGTACCAAGCTAGGGTACATACAAGTCCCTTACATATGTTATTGTTGACCTAAGCAATGTTTTATGCATGTTGATACTTGGTAATTTAACTCTCCATGGCTTGAGGTTTGCATGTATGTACTGTATATTAATTTTTAGAATAATGGGCTTAATATTCATAGTCACTAAATATATTAAAATTATTATTAAGTACTATTTTACATAAACTTATAATCACATTACCAAGATTTGCTGCGGAATGAGTGCCATTCAATATATTTCCATTTAACTGACCAGCACAGATGTCCTTCTCCTTGGACAAAGATTCAAGTGACCTGAAATGATACTGATTCCATGCTGGTTCACTATCATCAACATCACCATCGATATTATGACCATCATCCCACGTGTTTTCTCTTATCAGGCACGTAATACATTCGAGGATCGAAAGAGTGAGATCTGTACAGCTCTGATAACTATTCTCTTTTAAGATATATTTCTTGACGTGACTTGAAAACGATGACAACCAGAGCTTTTCCTGTCGTTTCAAAGAGCAACAAGCATTATCGCTGGCATGTGAAAGAAATCTTACTGGTAAGAACCTCGAGCATAACGTACCTCTTCTGTTCCCCCAATATTGCATCTGTCGTACGCTTTCATCAAGAAAGAATCCATTTTTACACAACATTTTATTTACTAAACTTCAAAATTTGGCGCAAAATAAATGGATCTCTCGCAATATTATGGGTAAATCCGCTGTATACAAGGTTTGCAGGCTCAATATTGAAAGGGGAATCCGCTGACCAAATATTTGTGATGGCGCGCTGACGCATGCGCAGTAAGTTCCACCGGTAAAATGACAAAAACCAAAGGAAAACAGTACGGTTTTCAATTTTAATCTGTGTTCATAGAATGGGATTTGAACTTAATGATTCGATATTTAGGGAGTTCAATAGTGCGAAGACTCCTTCACAAGATGGCCGAGGCCAAGGAGACTCGTAAAGTTTCATTCCGATGTGCGACATTCAACATTCTCGCCCCTTGTTACAACAAACTCAAGTAAGATACGCTTTAGATTTTGATTTGAAAATAAGTTGTAAAGTCCATGGATCTGTTATTAGTATGATTCTTTTCTTCCTATTGTCTTGTTTCTATAGTTTTCGTTCTGGCTGCTTTGTACTGTCTTGTTAAAGTGCAATTTTTAGCTTGTTTTGGCAACTGGTTTGTGTTGTCTATCAACCCATGATTCCCAGCATGATCCGCTCTAGACTTATTAGTAAATTATTATGAATTAAGCTTATGTAACTTGATTTGTTCCAAATCAATTTATATTTTCGTTATTTTTTTTTTTTCTATTTTATAAAATGAATAAAATATTAGACTTTGAGCCAAAGTGCAAAATAAATATTGCATAACATTGACACAGGTAGCCCAAATCATCCTTGAACAGATTTGTTAGGGAAATAATGCACTTAACTTGACTTAACTCAAAATCCCCTATTTTAAATCCTCCTAGATTTTTATTCAAGTTGTAATATCAGTTGAGCTGACAGTGTACATCAGCTAAGGCCTTCTGTAGTCCAGACGTTAAACTTTTGCTATGTTAACAAGTCAACTGTAGCTTCTTGCATCCAGAAATCAGATTTCAGGCTTGGGATCCCTATGTATCACACAACAGAGGACTCCCAAAAAATGAAGGGAGAGTTTTTGGCAGGAGAGGCTACAGTAGCTTCAACCATATTTTGCAGAAGCTTACTAAAGACATCTTTTTCATTTGACAGGGGATGGTGGAGAACATGGGAGAGTTCTCAGCCTGATCTTTACATGAAACGATATCAAGCAATTGTGGAATTCATAGCAAAACAGCCCACTCTTGATGCGATATGCCTGCAGGAGTTTTGGTTTAATGATGACGCTATGGATTTCTTTGAAAGTAAACTAGGAGAAAAGTAAGCTTCAACCTATTATTACTCAATGAAAATGAAAATTATTGATAATAAAATGAAAATAAGATATATTTAATTTATTATTATCCCCTAATTTATTCCTACAAAACTGCATTATTTGTATTACAACCTTTTTTCTATATCTTTATGTTCCTGAAAACACTCAGTTAGACACCTGTTTGGAACCAGTTTCAGGAATTTCGCAGTAAAAGAAGTTCTGATCTCATTTTGATTTTTTTAAATTTAGATATAGAATTATCAAGCTTAAAAGACAAGGAGAGAAAACAGATGGACTTGCAATACTAATAGATCGTTCAGCAAGGTACAGTACATGCATCTTCTGAATGTATGCCATGTTGCATACAAAAATGCATTTACAGCAGTATATATAATGGGATTGAATGTAATTTAAGCTATGTTAAAACTGAGTCAAAACAGCTCAGTTTCCCCTCATCATGGTTATTCCTATGTGGGGTGGCCACCTGGTTTTAGCAGGGCATACGGCAGAGTTTGCAGCATGGCAAGTTGGCACCTTGTTGCAGGCCATAATGTTTTGATCAAATTTACCCACCCTCCCTCCCCCCTCTTAACTTCTTTGTGTATTAACATCTGAAAAACATGCAAATAAATTTCACACTCTGTCATATTCAATACCCTATAATATACCTACTGCCTGCCTGCCTATAGATCCATTATTATGATATTAAATTTATTCCATTAAAGTTTGTATATTGGCTTTGTTTTCCTGTTTGTTTTGTTTGTTTCTTTATATCATAATATTATTCTGTGGCTAAAAATTGTATATTTTTAACATTTTTTCAGAATTATAGCTACCCAGTCATTGAGGTTTAATGACTTTGGCTATAGGGTTGCTCTGCTCTTGCATTTACACCTCCCTCACAGTGATAATGAGGTATAGTCCATCCTGCAGAAATAGGTTCTCGAATTCCCTTGAGTGACCACTAAACAATGGTTTCAAGTCGAGGTTGTGCTTGATAGAACACAGGAAATGTATTCATGAACACATCAATTTCAACCTTGACTTGGAACCATTGTTTTGTGGTCATGCACTCAAGTGACTTTGCAAAAGGTCTCACTATTATTTTGAAAAAAAGATAATTTATTGCAAAGTTTCTTTAACTTCTTCCCCTTCCTTCCCCATGCCTTAATTATAGATCTATGTTATAAAACTTTCAAAAATGTGAACAAAGTTGACTCCTTCATTAAAGACTTACCATCAATATGGATCAGAGTTCAAGATTTTACCAGATCGTTATTAACATATTAATGTTTCTTTTTTTTTACAGATTATTCTTGCTACCACACATTTGTCATATTGTCATAACCTTTTTGATCAATATCTAAGAATGGTAAGTATTTAGTAATTTTTTCACTCAAAAAAGGGGGAAATGAAAGAAGTAAAATTGGAAATCAGTACATGAAGCACATTCAAGAGATTCACAGATTAGAATCTAAACACTACCATGATTTTTTTTATTGATTTGTTTTTATTCTTTTATTTTCAGTCTCAAGCACAAAAAGTGATCAATGGCATAGACAGTTACATTCAAAAGTAGGTTTAATTTGATTTTAGAAAATCCAAATGACTAAATATACAGACTTAGTTATATTATCCCATACATTTATTCAGGAAAATTGATATTATTACTAATTTAAGTTTCAAGTTTCTGTACATCAATCTTACAGTACATGTAGCGAACCTGATTCCCTAAAACATATATATGTGTTGTTGAATTTTTTTTTTTTAATTCAATTATTAATTGTAGAAATGAAATCAGTTCCATACCAGTGATATTGACTGGTGATTTCAACAGTCCTGAAGAGAATCCAGTGTATGTATATGTCAGTGAGAATGGCTATAAATCTTCCTTTAAAAATGTACATGGCAAGGAACCTGCCGTCACTCACAAGGACCATACAGGTCAACAACTATCTGTAGATTATATATTTTATAAGTAAGTAATCAATACCATATTATGTAGAGTTAACTCACCTTAAGGTGATGTAATTGTGTGTTCATACGCATCATTTCTGCACAGTCACATGCTTTTTATCATTTTTATTGGTTGGGCTGTCTGTGGTAAGATCTTTTCGATATCTACCCAGATTTTTTTACTGTAAGTTTATGGTAAATAATTTAGCCACAACGTATCAAAAAGGAAGTCATATTTTCAAGTGATTTTTTTCAGAAATCGAACAAATTTAGGATTCATTTTTTTTTTTGATTTTCTACTCTCGTACTCAAATGCTGGCTTTTTGCTGATCTTAAAGAAATTTCATCAAGTAAAAATTGCACCATCACATCACCTTAAGGATATATGATGCTACATGTCCTGATATCCCCCCCCCCCCCCCCACCCACCCCTCAAATTGAATCCTACAGAGTACTGCATGTATGACTCCATCCATGGATCGGGGGATCAAATAACACATGTTTTACCACACCACCATGAACTATGCTACCCACACTTCACATCAATATTATTTTCTTGGATGTTTCAAATGACAGACTTGTTAAAAATAATTTTGTTTGATGAGTTTGAACCTGCCAGAACCATGCAGCAGCCAATACATCTGATTCCAGGGAGGGGGACTCTCATATTATATAGAAGGGTAGGGATGCTCATCGAAAATTTTGAAAATGACCCCTAAAAGGTACATATACTCCCTTTCTATTTCACCCCTAATTAGATTTTTTTTCTCGTTTGAACACTCTAAAAACTAACCCCTAAAAGGTATGACAAGCATCCCTGCCCCTTTCACATCGGAGTCACCCCTTCCCCCGATCTGATTCTGAGTCATAGCTACATGTAACATCACATGACTGATTATATCTTTGCTTCATTTTAGAAATTCTGATCCAAGTAAAATTGAACCTAAATCATCTGTAATATTACCAGAAGAATATAATGACATGGTAAGTATTAAACTCAAAAATATACTAGGGCTAGTAATAATGTTGTGGAGCACAGAATATAAGGCATATCTCAGCAGCAACGCTTAGAGGTGATTGCAATACAATCAGAGTGGTTTTGGTATGAGAGAGAAACATACACTGTATGGTACTGACTCACAACACATACACGGTACAATGTGCCATAACATTGAAATGGTTTCCCATTGTCTTTGATGTCATTCTCCTTTGACTACAGTGCATACATGTACAGTAGATCCCTTGTAGCAATTCCCAATTTAGAGGACAGAACAAGAGGATTTTGCTATAATTCTTGATAAATTTCCGGGTTTTTTTTTTAATCAAATAAAGCTGCATAGAATTGCTGGAAGGGGTCTGTAGAAATTATCATTTGTTGCTTCGTGATTCTGTTTTATCTTTGAGAGGTTAAGAATGATGTGGTTGACTTATTCTCTAACAGGAGTGGCCTGAGGAATTCCAGATATCTGATCATCGGATGATAGTAACAGAATTTGAGCTTGAAGCAGGAGAGTAGATGATTCTAGCCACTACAGGAGTTATTTATATAATATTATGCTATATTTCTATCAGCTTGAATTTAACTACACTGTACCTATACTTTATTTATCTATCATTCTTTACATTTGAGATATATTTTTTGAGATTACGTTTTTACAATGAGTAATGATTTAGTACAAAGCTTTAGGGCTTGGTACCCTGTATTATAGAACATATTCATTATAAGATTGATTGTTTTACTCGTTTTCAGTGTTCTCTTTTGTCCAAATTTTTATCTTTATATTAGCAGAAAAAGTACTTCAATACAAAAAGGACTGAAAAATATGAATCTGGGAGAAGATTTTTTTTAATCAAAACGAACATTATTTACTTACTAAATGAAGCAACTATCGCTACCTTGTCATTAATTCAATCTTCGTAGGTACTGCTGCATCTTGGGGTATTATGCAACAGTACTGATTTTTATAATTCAACATTTCATAGTCATATGATCATCGAACATTTCTTTTGTACAATATTGTGAAGACCCTTACTGCGATTCTCAATATTCTGCAAACTCTGATATTATAACGGCTTGTTGTGAAATTGGTTTTTCGCTGCCGTCAATCAAAACTAATCTGTTGGTACCTTTTATGTTTTTGACTGGCGGCAGTGAAAAACCAAATTCCAACGGGAAACTCGCAACTACCGAGTTCGCAGTTTGCTGCATTAAAAAAACTTTTACTTCAAAGAAAACTGATTTTACTTCACTCTAAAGTCAGAAACCAACTCACATTTATCAGATTGTAACTATTTACTAATTTACTGTTACTATTTTAGTAAAATTTCGCATCTTGTGTAAGCTTTCCTGAATAAAGATTGATTATTATTATTATTATTATTATTATTATTATTATTATTATTATTATTATTATTATTATTATTATTATTATTGCCTGAGCGATAAAATTCGAGCTATTTATGTGTTACTCTCCAAATCAAATGTATTCAGTAATCCGATTGTAAAAGGGCGGGGATGCTCGTACCTTTCAGGGCTTCAAATCTGAGATTTTGTACCTCTTAGGATGTCACGATTCTAAAACGACCACCAGAGAGCAAGCCGGTACCTCTAGCCAGGATTTTTTTTTTTTTTTTTTGCTTCAGCATCTGACTTCTGGACAAATAAGTAAATTGTTTCAGGATTGGTACCTTTTAGGGGTAATTTTCAAAATTTCCGACGAGCATCCCCTCAGGGGACCCCCCTCCCTCACATAGCACCCACCTCTCCCCCCCAATAATTTTGCCGCAATTTTGAATTATTTATTTGCTACTTAAAATACCAAGTTCTCCGGCTCTTCTCGATAAATGAACTGTGTGAAATATGAAATAATCAAATGTCAATTTAAAAAGCCAGTTCTCCAACGAATCCAGCAGTCCATTAGACTTAAGTTATGTCTTGAATCTACATTTTTCCAATTCATTGGGAAACACTATAAACAGCTTCATGGCACAGCAATGGGTTCTCCTGTTTCTGTTGTTGTCGCAGAGATTGTGATGCAACACATCGAGAAACAAGCCCTTGCATCTTATAACAATCCACTGCCATTTTGGCTCCGCTACGTAGATGATACCATAACCGCGTTACCCTTTGAACACATTGACGCGTTTCATGAGCACTTAAATCAACAAAATCCTCACATTCAGTTTACTAGAGAGTTAGAGGAAGACGGGAAGATACCATTCCTAGATTGCCTAGTGAGCCGCCACAACAACGCTTTACACACAACCGTATATCGTAAACCTACGAATACCGACAGGTTACTTGATCAGTCATCCTATAATCCAACTATGCACAAAGCTACGACCATCAAAACTCTAACCAGGCGTGCCCAAATTGTATGTGACTCTCCAGACAGTTTATCTCATGAGAACGATAAACTTAGACGTATTTTCCTCAAGAACAATTACAGTGACAAATTTATTAATAGCAACACTCATAAGCCAAGTAGACCTAACAACAACTCCAACGAGACAGTTGATACACCAAAAACCTTTATCTCATTACCATACATTAAAGGTACGTCAGAGACCATATCACGTATTTTACAACCACATGGGATTCGCGTCGCTCATCGACCTATATCCACTCTACGTAAGGTCTTGACCAAGGTCAAAGATCGTGATAGCCCAAACGATCGAGTCGGTGCTATTTATAAAATTTCATGCAATGATTGTGAGGCTACGTATATCGGAGAAACTGGTAGATCGTTCAATACCAGACGTATTGAACATCAAAGTGCAGTTGTGAAACAGGATAATCGTAACAACATTGCCATGCATCATACCAAGACTGGCCATGCAATTAATTGGGAATCTAGTGAATGTCTTTCTTATTGTAACAATAAAAAGCAACGCCTCGTACTTGAGAGTTAGTTTACTAAGTTTGAGCAGAATCCACTCAACCGCTCAATTAAACTACCCACGCCATACAACAGACTATTAAACAGAAACTGAAGCGACGCCAAGTCAGCGACGCGCATCTTTTCACAACCTTACCTATTGTTCTATTGTTCTATCGTTTATTGTGGCAGTATAAATAAGACCCATATCTGACTTTTTCTTCACTGGACTCTGAAGATGACTTCCGCACAGGTTGTCGAAACGTCAGTCACATCAAACAGTCCTTCTCAGGACTACATCCACCCGGATGATCATTATACAAATATTGTCTCTTCGAGAAATATTGTTACTTCGAAAAAAAAAAAAAAGTCCATTAGACTTCTCTAAGACCAAGATTTATTACGGCGACACGAAAACGAGCCCAGCGGAGACGTCACGATGCCACAGATGAAAAGACTTTTCCGGGGGCAAGGAGAGTAGAGACATGGCTGAGAGCTAACATGCAAGAACAACGATTCTCTTAAACTGTCACAAAGAGTGGGCAGGACTCCGAGTCAAGCTTGTGTTCAGCTGTACGAATAACTAAGCGCGAAAAGGATTGTTGTTGTAATTCCAGCGGCCCTCGCCCGAGTCTTAAAAGTCATATATCTCACAGAATTTGAGGAGTTGGATCGCAAAGATTTACTTTAATTTCTTAAACAACATGTATACTTCAACTTTTTTTCTCTAGATTCTTTGAAACGCGTGTTTTTGTATTGGGAAGAGACTTAGGGGACGTCGACTTAGGGCCGCTTGGCCAAGCACCAAAGCGCGCTGTGATTGGACGGTTCGTGCGTGCTCCGGACACCTGGGATGAGAAACAACAACCGCAAAAGAATTTTTTTTTTTTTTTTTTGGAACTTTCACAATTAAGGACATATACTAAAAGTTTTCGCAGTGCGAATGTTTACTGAAGTAGAATTCCAAAGTCTTGGAGCACAAACCATGAATGCTCTGTCTCCATAGCTCTTAGAGTTTGATGATGGTACTGTGAGGAGACTTTGGTTAGATGATCTTAGGTTACGTTCAGGCTCGTACCTTGTCAACAGTTCTTTCTGCTGCTTGGTCGTTGAGACATTTATATGTTAGCAAAAGGATCTTGAAAACGATTCTCGCTCTAACGGGCAAAATAATGCCTACTTTTCTTGATATTCTTGGTGGTTCTTTTATGATCTCAATCAATCTCATACACATTCTTATTCTGCTACGCCCATCCAATCCATCTCATGTACATTCTTATTTTGATACGCCCATTCAATCCAACTGGTCCACATTCCTATTCTGATACGGCCATCCAGTCCATCTCGTGTACATTCTTATTCTGATACTCCCATCCAGTCCATCTCGTGTACATTCTTATTCTGATACACCCATCCAATCCATCTCATGTACATTCTTATTTTGATACTTCCATCCAATCCATCTCATGTACATTCTTATTCTGATACACCCATCCAATCCATCTCGTGTACATTCTTATTCTGATACGCCCATCCAATCCATCTCATGTACATTCTTATTCTGATACACCCATCCAATCCATCTGTGTACATTCTTATTCTGATACACTCATCCAATCCATCTCGTGTACATTCTTATTGTGATACGCCCATCCAATCCATCTCGTGTGCATTCTTATTGTGATACGCCCATCCAATCCATCTCGTGTGCATTCTTATTCTGATACACTCATCCAATCCATCTCATGCACGTTCTTATTCTGATACGCCCATCCAATCCATTTCGTGTGCATTCTTATTCTGATACACCCATCCAATCCATCTCGTGTACATTCTTATTCTGATACGCCCATCCAATCCATCTCATGTACATTCTTATTCTGATACACCCATCCAATCCATCTCGTGTACATTCTTATTCTGATACGCCCATCCAATAAGATTGGATCCTCCAGAATATGATTGGATCCTCCAGAATATGATTGGATACTCCAGAATATGATTGGATACTCCAGGATATGATTGGATCCTCCAGAATATGATTGGATACTCCAGAATATGATTGGATACTCCAGGATATGATTGGATACTGTAGAATATGATTGGATACTCCAGAATATGATTGGATACTCTAGAATATGATCGGATACTCCAGAATATGATTGGATACTCCAGAATATGATTGGATACTCCAGAATATGATTGGATACTCCAGGATATGATTGGATACTCCCAAATATGATCGGATACTCCAGAATATGATTGGATACTCCAGAATATGATTGGATACTCCAGAATATGATTGGATACTCCAGGATATGATTGGATACTCCCAAATATGATCGGATACTCCAGAATATGATTGGATACTCCAGAATATGATTGGATACTCCAGAATATAATTGGATACTCCAGAATATGATTGTATACTCTAGAATATGATCGGATACTCCAGAAAATGATTGAATACTCCAGAATATGATTGTATACTCTAGAATATGATCGGATACTCCAGAAAATGATTGGATACTCCAGAATATAATTGGATACTCCAGAATATGATTGTATACTCTAGAATATGATCGGATCCTCCAGAATATGATTGGATACTCCAGAATATGATTGGATACTCCAGAATATGATTGGATACTGCAGGATATGATCGGATACTCCAGGATATGATTGGATACTCCCAAATATGATCGGATACTCTAGAATGTGATTGGATACTTTTATAATATAAGGTCAGTTGGATGGATGGAATTGTGCTACCATCCTTCAGACTGACCTTATGAACAAAAACGTCGCTACGCTCGTGGCTCCACTTGAGTTTGGATCATTTGCCGATGTCATTCTATGTTTCGATAAGACGAGGACAGACTATAGAAAAGTAACTTCGATTTGTTAACATGACCGATCCATCTAAGATGGGACTGAAATTTTGTTTAGAAAAACTACTAGGTGTAAGTTTTGTTAAACGCGCATTTACGACTCCTCTTGTCCTTTAAAAAAATGATCTAATCAATAGTTTATCTTCGACTAAGACTCAGGTTTATGATATTAAATTGTTTTTATTGATTGATTTACCGGGACCATACTTCCAGACATCGATTGCTGAAGCATCGTATGGACTTACGGCTACGCTGGAGATTTCGGCCCCAACACCGCTATCCTGGGAGGACATTACTGACTGATCAGGAAGCTCGGCCCCCAAGCCTAAGGGAGAGGTAAATCGGCCCCTAGACCGTAGATGATTAACCCCTTGCTATGACCAGCACACCCGGTATGTCGCTTGTGATGCTGATGTTTTTGTCGCTGTGGTTATTTCTTTCCATGTGGGATGTGTTTTGAAAACCCCAAATGCGACTTATATGTACAGATCAGCTAGTATGGGGTGAAAATCAGGACTGAGTTTTTATTGTCTTATCCCTTAAGATACCGCTTTGACTAGAGTGAGATATGCAAATGCACAAAGCGAATGCGCATGCGTATATAAGTATTATCATCATCAGTGAAAACAAAAAACAAACAAATGAAACGAAAACGAGCAAAATGCTGCCGTTCAGATTTACAGTCTTCTCACTAATAATAATAATATTAATAACTAAAAAATAGATAAAAACAATAATGATAATAATACTAATAATAAATAATAATTAATAATAATAATAATAATGATTTTTTTTTCCAATCTGGCCCCAATAACTTTAACGTGAACTGCAGTGCTCTGCAAAATCCGAGTTAGAATTAAAGAGTTATAGAAATCCCAATGCTAGTACTAAATCCCAGCCCCATGGGCATAAAATCCTGCATGAGAGCCCAAAAAAACGCGAATTGCAATGGCTATCATTTTACCTCTTCAGCTAGGACCATCTTTATAACTGTAGTCCTCTTAGAAACGCAGTAAAATCAAAACCTTATGATTATTGGACCTCATTTGATTTACATAGTGCATGAAAGGAAATCAACGGCGTAAACGTATAGATAAAGAGAAATTAAATCATAATTTTCATTGTTTGGCAGAGTCTAACACGATCAACCGTTAGGAGCCTGAATTTTAAGCTTTAGCCGTGTGCGCACAGAGAGACATACCTCATTGAAAGCCTCATTCCATATACATTCTTATTCTTAAACGTCCATCCAATCCATCTCATGTACATTCTTATTCTTTTAAGAATAAGTTTAAAAACGTTCATCCGATCCATCTCATGTACATTCTTATTCTTAAACGTTCATCCAATCCATCTCGTGTACATTCTTATTCTCAGTTAAACGTCCATCCAATCCATCTCATGTACATTCCGCTTATTCTTAAACGTTCATCCAATCCATCTCGTGTACATTCTTATTCTTAAACGTCCATCCAATCCATCTCATGTACATTCTTATTCTTAAACGTTCATCCAATCCATCTCGTGTACATTCTTATTCTTAAACGTCCATCCAATCCATCTCATGTACATTCTTATTCTTAAACGTTCATCCAATCCATCTCGTGTACATTCTTATTCTTAAACGTCCATCCAATCGATCTCATGTACATTCTTATTCTTAAACGTTCATCCAATCCATCTCGTGTACATTCTTATTCTTAAACGTTCATCCAATCCATTTCATGTACATTCTTAAACATAATATCAAGGCCGTAGCAGGGGGAGGGACCTATGGGGCCACCCCCTCCCCACCCCCCAAAACAATTCGGCCGATATATTGTATATTGAACACTGATAATTTTAGGTATGTTTCTAATAAGGGCGTTTTAGAATATAGTACCCCCATCCCCTTTTCCCTCTTTCGACCTAGTGCCCTACCCCCCAATATTTTTGTTCTTGATACGGCCCTGAATATGCAATATCTTAGAATATATGCGCTGTTCCATTTGTTCTCGTAGGCAGTCAATACAAATTTAAGTTAAAGAAGCGGCGTTATGCACAGGTACTTTGATTTTCGAAACCAACAGTTTTCAACAGTCTCCGCTAACTCCTGTTACTGAATTTAGATCCCCCCCACCCCGGATTTAGATACACAGCTCCCATTCGATTTTCGAACAGCTTTCAGACTTATAGCATGTGATATGGTGAAACACGACATATATTGCGTATCGTTTTTACCATAAATACCATGGTAAAATACATGTTTTGAGATCATTTCGTAAGTGTCTGTTGTTCACAGTTGTCATGTTTCCATGTGCAGAACATATGTTCGTAAATGACAAAAACTATTTACCTCCCAAAATCCTTTTCGGTCTGTGAGTTGAAGACAGAACTACTTGCTTCATGATACCACTTGGGCTGTCTCGGATGTGAACTATTACGAAATAACATAAAGATGTCGTAAATATTTCCACTGACTTGACCAGTGCATGCAGACTCAGTATTCCATATCTTAACTGACGAATGACTATCAGCAGCACAGAGGGGAATTGAAACACTTTTGACTTCTTGCAGTCTTCTCAGTGGAGATCCCTGCAGGATGTGTTGTCATGCTTGGATGTTTGATATTTTTATACCAGTTTATTCAAAAAAACTGTAAATTATTCATGATATCTCGACCAATAATGGTCATTTATTTACAACTGATGTCACGTGCTTCAAGATTGCTTTGCTTCGCATTCACAAAGTGGTCATGCTTTTGGGAGTCAATATTACACAATATATCATGTATGAAGCATTGGACTGGATGACAAATCGTATCTTCAAACGAAGCCTTTCATCGCGAGACCTCGCCTTTCCTTACCAAAGCTTGTTCCTTTAAAAATACGTTGAAGATCATCATTCAGTTTAATTTTCAATCCGAAATGCTAAGCAGAACAAAATACAAGACTCTTAACAAAATTTTCCTGGGACTCTTTCTTTGGACGTTAAATTGTTCTAGTGTCTCGTCGTTAGGGTAAGCAATATATTACGTTATTCAAACATAAACGTATATCATTATTATTATTATTATCCTTCTTTAAGTTTTTTTTCGTGTGCTTCTTGTACATCTAGTACTTCAGTTTTTCATGGCTTCAATCTTCGTCGTATCCCTAAAAATAGATAGTGACATTGTGGTTTATAGTTAGTTATTCGCCACCCATACTCCATCATTCAATGGAAATGATCACGAAAAAAAAAATCTAAACTGGAAAAAAATAAAACGACTTTATTATGCCGATGAGGATAGGATCAGAGATTTTGTTCCTTTTTTGTGGTTCTCTATTATCACTCAATTTAATTGACTTTCTTTGCAAATGAAAGTACATTCTTCTAATATAAAAAAAACTTAAGCCTTTTTAAACTTTAACACGAAGATTAACTTCCAATCTAAATATTGTGTCAGTTTGCATGAGAATTAAAAATATTCCGATCTTTGAGCCATGAAAATAACCTGCTAAATGATGAGAAAATAGAAGAAGACCGTCGTTTTGCTGTAGAGAATAATTACAATCACAGTTTGTGGTCGGATTGTTTTCCTTGTTCTAATTATCAGAAGCTGTTTGGTTTTCGATTCCTTGATGACTCGTACACCGATATCATACAAAAAGTCGATAAGGCTAAACGCAGTTATGTAACACAAAAATTGATCAAAAGCAGTCTTTTGTAGTCCATTTTTGTATTGAATTTATTTGTTTTTCTTTCTCGCAATTCCTTCACCTAGATAAATTTTTTTTCCATCTAAGCTGGATTTGCATTTAAATGCCGCGGAAATTTTATATTTTGATATATGATTTAGTTTTAATAAACAATATATATATATTTCTTTTACTTGGTTTAGGTTTATCATGTATCATCAAGAAAATATTTTGGCTTTTTTTTTTTTTCAATTTTATTAACAAGCAGAAATCACCTCGGCACAGCCTTCATCTAGTAATATATTCTGTTCTTTCGTTGTTCCCTGACTTGGTTACTGCTAGTGTTACTACAAGCTTTAAAGGCTAAATGTTTTACTGAAAATAGCAAATATAGTCATAAGACTTTATCTACGGATAAAGTGTTCCCACACAGCTCGGGAAGGAAGTTTATTTTTAGTATAGTCTCGTTTCATAATAGTTATGACCTGATGCAGTCTGATTGGCACGATCTATAATGTATAAGTATTTACAATAACAACCAAGCAAAATAATTAGACCGAGAGCAGAAAAAAACGTTTTTGGCTAGCGCTTCACGTTGTAGGGACGCCTACAGTTTCGTGACTTGGGAGGGGTGATATTTTGGTCAGCAGAAAAACTGACATTTTCTTGCATATCTCCAAGTACCCGTTTGTTCTAGTTTGACAGGATTTTGTCGCAAGTTTGGAGTAAAAGTGACACAAATGAATCGCTTATAATTATATTTTTGCAGTATCACCCCCAATGAAATGAAAAAAACCAAGAAAGTAGAAGCTTTGTTGTCAGAAGCCTTGAAGCATATTATGCAAAGCTATTTCTTTAATGTTTGTTACTTGTTTTTAATTTTATACTGTACAAGGTACGAATACATTATTGTTATTATTGCGTAACGAGGTAACGTGAAACACATACATAGTATAAACCTAATATTGTCTTTCTAACTCATGGTAATCCACAAAGACTATAATGTATCAAACTCGACAAAGATTATGATGTCCTTTTTTCTGTAGTTGCAGGCGTTCACCAAGCGCTCAAGTCAAAAATATCACATCCCAGAAGAAGGCCCTTTCAATCATATTCAAAAACTATGACAAAGACGTGCGACCTTACTCGCAAGATGGTGAGGATTACATACATATATATCGGACCTCGATTTTGTAAAAAGCATTTATCAGCGAAGTGAAAAGCTTGAACATAAATCTTAGCATATTAAAGTGTTGGCTGCGTTTACTTAAAAAAACGAACGCAAAATCCATGTTATCTATAAAAATTGATAAGAGCAAGTTGATAGAGCATGGCTATGACCATGCACTGCGCTCCCAATATAGTTTGTCCGATATTGGATTTGTACTGGGATTGTTAGTACACTTTTAGTGTCAGGTATGTGCTATGGAAAACAAAGAAATTCACGCTTCTGATTGTTATGCAACGTAATATTATTAAAATTCAGACGCATTACTTCCAAGACCAAGTCAGCTTTTTCTCGAAGTAAACACGACATATTTATTTGCTTTTCAGGGAAACCTGTTAATATCACAGTCAATATGCGCATTAATTCTGTCTATGACGTGCGGGAAGAAGAGATGGTAAGTAACCATATCTACAATTTTTTGAAAAAAACGTTGACGTCTACCGGCTCCACGACTACGCACTAGCCCGAAATGGAGTATGGGTAGAAATCACTGAAGCGGTTGAATTCTTCACTGATTAAATATGCGCCGGGCTTACAGTACGAAAATTCGCTGGTGAAATAGTATTTTAATGACTTAACAGTTTCAAAATTGGGAACATCTTTGACTGAATATTAGTCATATAGACTTAGCTTTTATCTTCCTTTCGCAAAACCCGAAGACAAATATTTAAAGGGCTGCTGCTTGTATTATTTTATCAGTAAAGTAAGCTAAAACAACTACTTCAGAGCGAATAATTAAGCGCTTCAGCGATTTCTACCCACCGCGGAGCCGGTCAACGACAACGTTTTTTCAAATCACTATATTCTATTTCCATTCTCCTTCTCTTCACTCATTGCCACATGATTCACAGGATTACACCATGAGGTTCGCCTTTCGTCAGAAGTGGAAAGATCCTCGTTTGTCATACGACATCCATCTTACTCATGGGAAAGGTCATCCTTACATGCAGTTAGAGAGCGCTGACCAAATATGGTATCCTGATACTTTCTTCATGAACGCCCGCTCGGCATTTATCCATGACGTCACCAAGAACAATCTTGGCGTTCGAGTGTTTCCTGACGGGTCAATCTATATGAGTCAAAAGTAAGTGACCATGGCAACTAATATTTATGGTGTTCAGCTTACCCATGACATTAATATCGCCCTGGACCCCCACAGTTGCCAAATATACAAATATACCAGCGTGGTTGGTCCTTGTAGTGTAGTGGTTAACACGTCGGACTAGTATACCGAAACCGTGGGTTCGAGTCCTGCCATGTGCATATGATATTTTTCTCTTAATTCTTTATTGAAATATTAAATACATTCTACAAGCTATGAAAATGGCACTTAAAAGCAGATTTAAAACTATATATTCACAGAGCTTATTGATTTTAAACTGTCTGGTAACATATTCCATAGAGTGACTGCTCTATATGAAAACGTGCGCTGTCCTGCAGCTGATCGGTATTTTGATATTTGAAACGCGCTCTTATTTCTGGTATTTTTAAAAACTAAAACTAAAAACACATTAAAGAATATAGAAATATTCCGACATGATAGCTGGCTGCATTGTGGTTGGCTAAAAGAGACGCGTGAATAAGCATGTATACAAACTTAAACGTGGCATCTGGGAATCAATAAACATCAATGTTTCTAACTAACCGCGAGTCTCCCATTAATTGGCCTTGGCAGAAATGAATAGTAAACTGGATGCTAATCTACCGCTTGGAACTGACTGAGCATTCTGGTAGATACGAATCTGTTATACTATGGCGAATAGACAGCTTCCGGATTCGTACAATACCGTTGTGTTCCTTGATTATAGACTCATTGAGTAGTTTTAGTATGACCATGAAAAACCTACGTCAATGATCGCGCCTTGCCGTGACCGTGTCAGTAACGTGCCTTGTATGCAAACATTCGACATTCATATCCGTGTCACACTCATACGAACTGCTCTAAGGTCCCATCCACACTAGTCTGTTTTTGCTTGAAAACGCATACTTTTCGATGCGTTTTGGCCTTTGAACCACACTAAAATGATCGAAAACGCATATACATGTGAAAACGATCTCCAGAGTGGAGACATTTGAAAACAGAGGCCCATCGTATTACTGTGAACAGACAAAACGGAGGCTTTTGAAAACGTACATCGGTACTTCTGTTTTTCAGAAGCGCAGTTGACAATATTGCACCATTCCAATGCGTTTTTGATGACACGAAAATGGAGCGTTTCGGAAACGCATTAGTGTGGGCGTGGCCTTACTCGGGGCTAGCCTCATTTTAGCGTTAGAATATTCACAAATACTACTGACAAGAGCTTTGACACCACTTGGTAACTCAGTACGAATCATGTTTTCTTTCTATATTTCTATAAATTTGACAACTGGGCTAATTACTAAACTAACTTCCTCTGAAATAAAATTTCGTAGGATAACTGTCACAGCTGAATGTCAAATGGACCTGAGAAAATTCCCCATGGACACGCAAGTCTGCGTATTGATGTTTGAAAGCTGTAAGTATCTGGGAATGATGGTAACCACTATACATGATCATAATGGTATTATTTGTGGCTAACAATATTATTTAATTGTTTGTCATTTTAGTTTTCCATACTGCAGCTGAAATAGTCTTTAAGTGGGAAAGGAGTCAACAACCAGTGGCCATCTCTAAGGACATGAATCTGCCTCACTTTGACATCGTTTCGTTGCAAACTAAAGAGGTTAACAATGTCTACAAATCAGGTTTGTAAAAAGCAAATTCGTAAGATATTTGTATATTTATTTTAAATGTTTTGTATCAGCCCTGATTCTCTTGCCACTATTAAAGCTCGCTTCTCATTCCTAAATCTAAATCGCCCCACGCAATAAACCTCTTAATCTTGGGCGCAATATCATTTTTTTTTTTTTTTTCATTTCAGGACCACGTTGCATTCTCTTGGGAATAAGACTTTTTTGTTTGAGTTGTATCCATATTCATGTGTCTTCTCATTCGCAACCGTTAAGTAAATACTTTAGGGAATGGCACGTGGTCTGAAATGGGAAAACGTTATCCGGGTCTACATTAATCAATTTAACGTAGAAGAGATGTCAAAAGCATTACGTGAAGTCTGTCTTCATAATACTCATGTACTTCTCTTTTGCTGTTTCCAGGCAAGTTTAACAGCCTTGAAGTCCACATTACTTTTCATCGTCGCCTGGGTTTTTACGTCATACAGATCTACTTACCATGTGTATTCCTGGTATTCCTCTCTTGGATGCCTTTCTGGATGGATCCGAGTGAGACTGGAGATAGACTTGCTGTTGGTATCACGGCTGTTCTTACTTTAGTATTTCTCTCAGTAAGTCTTGCATTCCCACATCAAGAGTAGATCACAATATGCAACGTTCTTCTTCTTCTTCTTCTTCTTCTTCTTCTTCTTCTTCTTCTTCTTCTTCTTCTTCTTCTTCTTCTTCTTCTTCTTCTTCTTCTTCTTCTTCTTCTTCTTCTTCTTCTTCTTTCACGAAGTTTGTCCTCGGTCCCTCTCATCATATCTTAAAGATGGCTTTCAAGTCTTTAATAATTATTCCAATATATAAAATATTAAATAATCTCTCCGTAGTATCAATATTACAAGTCTTGATTTCCACAGGGTGCTATGAATAACAAGATGCCCAAAGTGTCATACATGAAGGCCATTGACTGGTATGTGATCGCTTGTTTCTTGGCAATGGTTCTTTCATTCGTAGAATCAATGGTCGTCTTCAGAGCTGTTGTCCATAAAGATAAAAAGGATGCTAAAGACGAGGAGGATTGGGGCGCACCGGTGAAGCGAAAGAGTGATGTATCGGTAGGTATTTACAGTAACATCTGTATAAGCAATCATATTTTAGCTTAGATATTACACGCACTCTCATTGTCTGATTTCTGTTTAGTTTGGACGTCGAGCTTTTGTCGCGTCGAATCAAATTACTTTTTAATGCATTGAAATACGTTAAATTGTACGTCTGACTCAAACACCGCATTTTATTGTGCCTCTCGCGTGCATTAATGAGCTCAACGCCATCTCACTCCACGACTATGCAACTGCGCATGTTTTTGTACGCATAGCCGCTTTAATATTGAGCTTTTATAACTGATGCATTGCTTTTGATGCGACGAAATTTCAACGTTTAAATCAACTCCAATCTTTGGTCGTTTTGTGCAACTGGCTCAGTCGAATTTAATTTTCTGCCGCACTTATTCAAATCTGTCGAATTCAGACGTCTTACACATCATGTACGACATGCAACTATTAAATTATACAAGCCTCCGTCTTGTGATTTGTAAACCTTTCTCGCGGTGTTTCTCCCAACATCTCGCGTGGTCTATTTCACCGGATAGAGAATATCTATAACAATACCGTATCATTGTAACCTCGTACATTTATTTCCATATTCATTTTGTTTAACAGCAAGAAGACGATGACATGCGAGGAATATCGGACGATATAGAACTGACTGATAATGGTCATCTACGTGAAAGACGTTCACAGGGACGTATCATTAAGATGCAGTCGTTAACCAGGATCAACTGCGGAGGAGCATCTAAGCGAAAGTCTCTTTCGGCAGCGAAATATAACAAAATTGACAGTGTGTCTCACATGCTGTTCCCTGGCTTATTCATTGCCTTTAACTTGTTCTATTGGCTTCTGTATATGATATGAGTAAAATTCTCTAGTGCGCATGCTCTTAACTAATACAGCTGTGCATTGTTTTACGATGTGCTTGCGGACGTCATGGAGATCCTTACATTTGTTTTCGTTTTTGAGATCCGTATATAATGAACATGATTTCCTGGGCCTGGAAAATAAAGAAATTATTGGGTCAAGCTTTTTATCTTCTAGATCTTTTGCTGAAGCAGAAATGTAGAATACTGAGCATGCAAATTAGCGCCTCAGCAGAATGTGTTGAACATATACTATACATAGCAAAGAACAAAGAACATGTTGTTGTTTTGAGAAAAATCTGATTAAATAATGCATATTCTTGCTCTTAAATTAACAATATTTGTGGCTTTATCACTTGGATTTTGGCCATTTTCGATTTTCCAGCCCTTCGATCCTTGATACGAAACCACCTTGCAAAAAGGTCTTTTATAACTTTCTTTGTAATTCCGCATATCGTATTTTGTATCTGCATGTTTATCGCGCAACTCATTTTGCAATAACCTTATACTTTCTCTGTATAATGCTTGAATGAGAACTGAAGACTGAACACGATCAGTTGTATGCAACAGCATGTCAAACATTACTTCAGCATCAACTGATGAAAATAAAGGCAAGTTTTCATGAAGACAGTATCGTTAATATATATGTATGTGTGTAGCATAGGCCTTTTCTGAGGTTGAAAAAAACAAAACAAAAAAACAAAAAAAAAAAACAGAATGCATTGCATTGTGGTTTAGCTTCGGTATAAATCACACCGGCATTTAAGGTATGTACCATGTTTTCTATCTCAGAAAAGGTCTAACAGGTGATGCAGTCCTCAGTAATTAGCTTTGTGCTTTCTCAGTTGGCGACAACCAAATGAAAATATATTTCTCTATTATAACGCCAGGAAGAGCACTGAAACCGGGGGATCTCGCTGCGTTGTTTTCTTTACTTTATAGTTGATAGGTGACTTATGTTCAATTTTGGCATTTTTCTCAAGCTGAAAGCGAGTGGCTAATTAGTCAACCCATCCTCTTCCCTGTGAATCCGCTGATTGTTACGCACAATCCAGGTAAATAAGGTCGTCCCCAAGCCAAGTAAAAGAATTTTTGATTTTACCAAATCCAGTGCACTTCTTGCTGTATTTGTTCCAATATAGATGATATTAAATAGAATATTGCATAAAGTGGGAGAAAAGCTTTGTTCACTTGTAGATTCATAACTCCGTCGAAATATTTTTGTTACATCCCATATTAGAGGTTAGGAGTCACAAAAACGTGTGTTGACACCCAACAATTCCTATTGCTCTCACTGAGATAGAGTACTCCAGATCTTTCGGTATCAATGTTTATTGAAATAGGTGTACACAGATACCCCAGCCCCAACCAGTGGTGAATGGGAATGCTTTGGATTGAAGCATTGCGACATGATACTAGTTACCAAATGGAATGAGCATACAGTAGGATCGAATCATAGATTTATCTTGATCAATTTTCAAATCATATCAAAACCAGCTGCCTTCGAACCCAGCCGGAGAGATAAAGATGGAAGAAGGATACGCATTACATCAATATAGAACGTGCATGTGCTGTAAGTCACACAATGTAAGTGTACTCTATACACAATGTAAGTGTACTCTAGTCTCTAATGCAAATCGGCATCACTTTTTCATATTGACACAACAAGATTGATGTAAGTACCTTGAATGATGTGTCTGTTTTCGTAAGAGTGGAAAACAGACACATCATTCAAGGTACTTACATCAATCTTGTTGTGTCAATATGAAAAAGTGATGTCGATTTGCATTAGAGACTAGAGTACAAAACTTCATTTTATGTCGTGACTATTAGGGGAAAAGGAAGATAGATGGTGTTATTTGAGCGTCGTGTTTAACGTTTTTTAAAGCAATTACAGTGCTTAGCCAATCACATTTTTGTGGAAATATCACGTGATCTATTGGCTTTTTCCTTATCAGCACAAGCTGTGCTATGTTGACTTTTCAATTGACTGATAATAGATGCCCGATCTCTAGTGTTCAAATTATATACAAGTAGAAAAACTATATATCTCTAATTCCAACAATTCTTATCGAACCTTGGATTTCAGTTGAATAGATTTTGCAACCAGGCTAATTTACTGAGTGAAGTTCGAATGTGATCATTGTGTGCAGCAGGATGTTGAAGAGAACATCTACCTTCACGACTGGAAAGAGTATTTTGTTGGGATGCTGTATTTGGTTTCTGCATGCCATTCCTATTAGTACAGGGTAAGTATCAAACATCTCTAAAGTATTAAATAACCTGCTTATAATTACTTGAAGTCTCATTTTTTCTCGGAACGAATAAAGTAATAGAGAAGCAAAAAACGGGAGCGAAACTGCTGTAATTATACCAAGCCCGCAGTCTGTGGTCTGATTGTGTCCTTCAACAGCATGCAATCTTTATTGCTTTATATCTTAGAGTTTTTAATGGTTTCTCTTGAATTTCTTATTCTCCCTTTTCCTTTTCCTCTTTAATTTATTCTTTGTTATTTTTGGCAATTTACCTGTCAAAATTTACCTTTTTTTCTTCTCATTATTAATTTATTTGGCCTCTTTTTTATTATTACTATGTTGACATTTGTCATCAGTTCTAGCGGTATTAATAACATGAGAAATATATTTACGGTTTTCTAGAGGCATTTCTTACAAGGATTTCTTCCTTAGACTTATTTTTATTATTTTCACCGCGTTCATCAAAAAGAA
This sequence comes from Anthopleura sola, assembly GCA_023349425.1. Taxonomy (NCBI): domain Eukaryota; kingdom Metazoa; phylum Cnidaria; class Anthozoa; order Actiniaria; family Actiniidae; genus Anthopleura; species Anthopleura sola. The sequence goes on along the minus strand of JALHLI010000016.1, from coordinate 6,112,160 downwards.
ATTTAAAAAAAACCGTAGGAAAATAACAAACAAACAAAGGAAAGTAAGAAAAAATATTAAATGACTTATCTATTCAGGTGGAATAAGGTAATAGAATTGAGTTAGAAGTGGATTAATTAATACAAGCACTCAATCATAAAATGACTATGGTCGGTAATAGCTTGGGGCATACCACAGAGAAGAAAACCCGTTTCTGGCCTCTCGTTATAACGACAGCCATACGTTTTTAAGCTCAATATTCCGTAAAAACACTCTTTTTGGGCCAAAGAACAAAATATCAAAGGCGACCAAAATTTACTGAATGCGGTTTAGAGAAATGACGCCTTGTACTTTGGGGGAGGTGATATTTTGATCGGCACAAAAACATTTTCGGAAATATCTCCAAGTTCTTTTTACTCTAGCTCGACAGGATTTTTATCCCAAGTTTGAAGCATCATTGACAGAAGTAAAACACTTATAGTTTTGTGAGTATCACCGCAAGGTTATAAGATTAGTATAGAAAATATCGTGAAAGTAGCAGCCTTGTCGTTTTTCTACCCTGCCAATATATTCATATATTCCGACTCTATAGGCAGTCCTGACAACAATATTAATTTAGTCAATCTGAACTTACTTTTTATTATGATCGTCAAAGACCCAACTGCGTCGCATAACGGAGGAACGGATCGTAGGATTTCAATAGACAGAGGCAGGGGGCTAACACATCGGGGATAGTCAGAATGTATTATGTAGTTATGTATATAATAGGATGTGACCCGTACATTTATTGTCCACATGCCAGCAACTTGCAAAACATTTTCCCCCAATGGACCTGAAGAAAATTCTAGATTAAAAGCTCGGTCCCCTTTGCAGGAAAAGATTTTGCATATTTGTGAATGTTTTAATGTAATTGAACTTTATTGACAATCGTAGAAACTAAAATTCCCGGTTCAAACAGTGGGAGATGCCGTATGGCGAGGCATTCTGTGTTCTTGAATAATAATGTTTTTGACGTTGTCTTTATTAGAGAAACTCATTCATCAAATCCATTCAAGAATATCACATCCATGAAGGAAGCATTAAAAGCGAATCTGAGAAACTATGACAAAAGTGTGCGTCCTTATTCACAAGAAGGTAAGGGATCAGTTCATTCAAAAAAATATGTAAATATTATTTATACGCATACTACCGAAATTACTCACCTGTTAGCACCGCCAAAGAAACAATCGATCGCGTTTTGAATTTTGGTTAACTCACGTGACCATTTGGAGCGCTCCAAATGGTCACGTGAGTTTACGTAAATTCAAAACGCGATCGGCGGTGCTAACAGGTGAGTAATTTCGGTAGTAATATCGGTTTGGAAAGATGTTTCCAATAAAGAAGAGAAACCTGGCACACTGCTATTTCAAGGACGGTTGAAGGGGCAAACGTCGATTGGCAATCGGTGATCGACGACTGGTGAGGTAAAAAAACCAAGTAAAAGGAGACCTTTCCAATCACAAATTCAAATTCATAAGAAGAACGAGCCATTACTAAAGTCTTGTTTTCTGATTGGTGCAAGCATTGTTTAGGTATGAATAAGAAAACAAATCTTATTGTACCACAGTTTCTTTCGGTCGTGCAATCACCAATTGCCATTCCGAGGATTGAAATTGTACTATAACGTTTTATGTAAAGATGATGACTGCCACCCCATTTTAACTCAAGTTTTTCGGGTTCATGAAAGTGAGGATGAAAGTCACGTGACCACCTAATCTCAAACTTTTTATCCTAAAATCTCATGCTCGTAAAGTTATGTGCCCATGCCAATTTCGGCAAGGTTTGAGTAAAAAATGACAGCAAAATAATAATAAAACGAATCTAGCCATAATTGGCCACATTTGACTGGGATTTCCAATCCCCCTTGCACAAGTGATGATCTTCGGTGCTTCGTATCCACTGGCATCTTCGGTGTAAACGAACCCTTCTCTTAAAAGAAAAAAAGCGTGTAGGTATAGAAATTTTTCTAATTAAGTGACCGACTATCGAGTCATCAAGCCGTCCAGGAAGGCGCTATTAATAAAGTATAGCCTATATTGTAACGATCGTGGGTGTGGTTTCTTTCGTGGGAGCATGTCAAATTTAGTTCCCCTGGATTTTTTTGGCCACATTGTGAAATTTATAATTTCCGCGAAATATGCCCGTCCTCTTTTCGCGAAATTAAGTTCCCGTTAAAAAAAAGTATCAATAAGGTACCTCGAATGTCGGCAATAAGTCTATAAAGCCCATGGGAATATACGGCCTTCGATCCTTATGCCGGTGGCGTATATTGCTGACATTCGGGGTATTTATCTCTCTTACTTATTTATCACCCTCCTATTCATCAGAATATATTTCAGTTACGATGCGGAAACACTAACTAGGATCACTTACACGAACAAAACTGACCAATCAGATGACGCAAACTAGACAGAGATTGAACTGATAACAGCATTAGCCAATGAGGTCATTACAATCTCATAATTGAATACAGTACATCATTTCGCCTGTATTAAATAAACAAGGACAGCAGGAACTTAAAGCAACGTCGAAAATGGGAGTAATTTCTGTCGAAAACGCAGTTGCAATAGGTCTACTCGTGTCTATTTTTCCCAAGTTCATATAGGGAACATGTACTTCCTTCCTGTCTTTCAAGAATCCCGAATTTCTTAATGCTGATTGACTTAGACGGTTCTTGCAGGAATAGTGTTGATTTTAGGTGTTATCCGATTGGTCAGTTTTGTTGTCCCCCGCGTTTAGTGTGTCCGTAATCGTCTAACATATATTAGTAAAATTCTACTACTATACTAATGCAAATCATGCATTCTGATTGGCTAACGTACTCACTATCTATCAGCCGATAGATTAAAAAAATGGCGGCTTTTCCTTCGCGCTTTTGTGAAGTTTAGTTTAGTTTAGTATAATATAGTTTAGTTAAAATTTTTACTAAACTATAGCAGCCCCTCGTCAACTATCAGCCGATAGAAATCTCGAGTTCGTCTTCTAATTGTTAATTATTTCAATGTGCTTTACTAAAAAGGCATCTTCGTTCTACAGACTCTCTCTTCCCTCCCTCTTTTATTCTCTTTTCGTCTCTTTCTCTTATTTTTTTAAATAATGAATCATAGATTACTGTGATTCTCAATATTCTGCAAACTCGGTGAGTTGCGAGTTTACGGTTGGAAATTGCTTTTTAACTGTCACGTACCAGTCAAAAATATAAAAGGTACCGACTGATTAGTTTTGATTGACGGCAGGGGAAAAAATTCACAACAAGCCGTTGGAATGTCTTAGTTCGCAGAATATTGAGAATCGTTGTAAACGATTAGAGTGCAAACAATAGAGTGATTCTCATAAACCTGTGAAATACACTTGTGTTTATTGTGTTTATCTGACTATGACACTTTAATAAGAACACTTTGTTTCATGGGTTAATGAAATCCACTCTATATCCGTGAAACATTAGTTATACTAAATAGAACAAATTTTGCCAAAAAATTAAAATTATCATCAATATACACCAAATATTAAACTGCCCTGCTTCGATCTCATTGGTCGAGAGAATGTCTTACGACTGCTGTCAGCCAATCAGATCTTAAGGAAACCATTACAAAGCGGTTGAGCTTGATGTTTTCTTGTTTTGTTGTATAAAAACTTTTTTATAATGAAAATGAAAATGTTTTATTAAAATTCTAACTTTTGATATTGAAGACTTTGTATAATTTGATCTTGTATATTAATGATGATGATAATAGCATGACTTTTGTCGTACATATTGTTTATTTGTGGCGGCCCTTGTAGCATCGTTTGCACCCTCGCTGCACTCGGGCGCAAAATTGATGCTACTCGGGCCACAAATAAACAATATGCCCTCCAAAAGTCATGTTATTGTCCTATTAGCACTATTTTGTACTATTTAGTAATTTATATTTCACGGATATATTGTTTGCACTCTATTTTCAAAAACTAGCCAGAATTACTTTAGAGGCATTTTCATGAAAGGAATAAGCGCTTTTTTATGACAACTACAGTCATTTTGGTCTCTTTTCTCAGTAAATGAGTGACAGCAGTCAAAGTAGAACATTTGAATGTGACGCTCTTGAGCTCATGAATGTCCCAGATCGGACGCCTTATTCTGCCCGATGGTTATATCTTGTAGGTAAACCTGTTAATATCACAGTCAATATGCGCATTAATTCTGTCTATGACGTGCGGGAAGAAGAGATGGTAAGTACACCATCTGATGCACCTTTTCGAATAGACCAGTTGCGCATTCGATGCAAACCACTGTTTTTAAAGAGCACGGACTCATTTGGACAGGCATAGTCATTAAAAGTCCGTGGGATTTCAAAACATTGGTGTTGTTGAACTTACACATTCTTTACATTACAGTTGACTTTAGCAAATCAATAGCAACAGCCAACTGTAGTGTAAAGAATGTGCAAGTTGAATAATACCAATCCCACGGACTTTTAATGGTGTATTTGAATATATGACTTATAAACGAGGCTCAGCTTGAGCAAATGAGTCTGTGGTCTTCAAAAACAGCGGTTTGCATCGAATAAGAAACTGGAGTTATTATAACTTTGTTCTTTTATTCAGGACTACACTATGAGATTTGCTTTCCGTCAGAAGTGGAAGGATCCCCGTCTATCATTCCCTGTTCGTTTAACACACGGCAAAGGCCATCCATATTTACAGTTGGAGAGCGCTGCCCAAATATGGTATCCTGATACTTTCTTTATGAATGCCCGCTCAGCATTTATCCATGACGTCACCAAGAAGAACCTTGGTGTTCGTGTATTTTCTGACGGGTCAATTTATATGAGTCAAAAGTAAGTCATGTCTGCTATAAAGGTAATCTGACCTGCATCTACATGGCTCGGTATTGTTGTTTGCAAATTGACTGTAGAAAAGCTGTGCCAAACTTAAACACTGGTTATTTAAGGAAACATACAGACCTTTATGTTTATGCAAGTTGATGGTCTAGTGAGTCCCATTGCCCAAGCTAGTGTATGGGAGTTTGTTTGATGTGTTGTTCTCTCCTATACTATGAGGGTTTTTCCCGAGTTCTCCGTTTTTTTCTCTCCATACGAATCAACAATGAATGTAGCGGTAGTGTGTCTAATTGAAAGAAATATCCCCAATTAATTAGTGCGAAAGCGCTAGTACGACTAGACACTTAATTAAAAACATTTGTTTTAGTCTCATATTAAAGTATTGTATAACTAATGCTCTATTGATGGTAAGGTCCCTTTGCGTTTCTATCAAATGCCTCTCAACAGTACAATTATGGTGGTCCTCGTGTCTCGTACTTGCCTGATGCTTACTCTACTTTAGTAGCTAACCAAATGAACAGAAGAGTCCAGGATGATATTCTAACAATGTTTTCTAATGCACTATAGGATAACTGTCACGGCTGAATGTGAAATGAACCTGAGGAAATTCCCAATGGACACACAAGTTTGTGTATTGATGTTTGAGAGCTGTAAGTATATACGAATATGCTTAACATGATATACGTATGATGATGGAATGAAATGTATATAAGATAGTCCCTATATACAAAAGGTCGCTATTAAACTGAATTCAAACAAACTATTCAATAGTACAGTTACCTGAAACTAAATCCTAAACAGTAAATTAGATTTGACCAATCTTTGCAGGGCCTCACTGATAAATAAAATTATAATTATCTTGTATTATAATAGAATTCCAAACAACCAATCCCTCGGCCTCGCAAGCACATCATGAATACCATGATGATCCTGTTCCAGACGTAGCCCCAAAAACATATGAATAGTAAAGCAGCTACTGTTATATTTCAATGTGCTTGTAAATAAAACCTGTTGGGAATTTTATACTATTTGGACAACCGAACGAAAAATTTGCAAAATGCTCCAAAACTTCCTTTCTCCCCTATAGACCCCTTGCACGTGACATCAACATAGAACAATGTGGAGGACAAAACAAAAGAATTTCAATCTCCTGAGAATTGGAACTTTTTGGTTTTGTCCTCCAAATTGAGCTGCATTTGAACGTGCTGCAAGGGGTCTATCCAATGTTTCCTTGAAAGGTTTGGTGGTGAATCGGTTATTAGGACACAACATTGTCTGGGGAGGAGAGGGGAGGTTTTGACATAAAAGTGTAGGGAGTACCGTTTCAAGCCCAAAAAATGTGGGAAACGGTTGTAGAGTCCCAAAAGTTTTGTTCAGGATTGTAGATTAAGCAGCATTTTTGTGATTTCTATCTTTTCTAGTTTTCCATACTGCCGCTGAAATAGTTTTAAAATGGGAAAAAAGTGAGCAACCTGTGGCCATCTCTAAGGATATGAATCTGCCTCACTTTGACATCGTATCGTTGCATACAAAAGAGTTAAATAATGTCTACAAGTCAGGTTTGAGAACAATCATCATCTTAAGTAAAAACACAGACAAACAAACAAACAAACAAACAAAAACAACAACAACCACAACAACAAAAGCCAACAACAAATACACCTATTTAGATTAACGTTCATATTGGGTGATCTGGAATGGTCTATCCAAGAATAATAGGAATTGGTGGGTGTCAACATGAATTTTTGTGAATTAATGCGATAAGTGACACAAATTAGCAATACAATACCATTCAAGCGTGATTGCAAATATGTATTTGCGATATTTATGAGATGAGAATTCAGCCTTCCACAATTGCTATTGGTCTCAGATCGACCGTTTCAGATCTCCCGTTATCAAACGGCGTTAAATGAAGTAGGTGTATACGTCCAACAACACCTGATACATGATCATTGTCTTGACGATACTCACGTACTACATCTCTTTTGGTGCTGTTTCCAGGCAAGTTTAACAGCCTTGAAGTCCATATTACCTTTCAACGTCGCCTGGGTTTTTACATCATACAGATCTACTTACCATGTGTATTCCTGGTATTCCTCTCTTGGATGCCTTTCTGGATGGATCCGAGGGAGACTGGGGATAGACTTGCCGTTGGTATTACGTCTGTTCTTACTTTAGTCTTCCTGTCGGTAGGTCAACTGTAAGCTTCGGTCAACTCAGTGTCAACTTCAAAAAAGAAATCATATTTTTCAATAAATTTTGGATGCTAAAGTTTCACGATATTAAGCTGGTAAGAGCTCGAGATATGGAAATTCATTAAAACCTATACTGGAAATGGAAAACTAATAGAGACAACGTTTCGACGCTAAATGAATCAGATCTCCTTATCAAGCCAGTAAGAAAAGCTGAAATCATTTTTTTCGTGGACTTTTTGTGTTTACACCTATTTCAAGAAACGTTGTCGCTCAGAGATCTGAAATCTAAAATCTGAGACCAATTAATTGGTATATTGCAGCAAGTTAATATATGCCACTACCTTTAAACGATGGTGACTGCGCTGGCTCTCGGTCTCAGTTTTCAGATTTCAGATCTCCAACCGACAAGGTTTTTTGAAACAAGTGTATACTCTGAGCTAGAGTATTATTGCTCCTAAGAGACGTCTCTAAGTCTAGCTAAGGCGTACTCTATTATATGACGGGCACTGAACGCCGCCATCATCTTACATATGAATGGTACTGACCATTATCATAGGATATCATCGAGTGGGGTGGGTACAAAAATCGCGCACGCTTGTCCTCCAACTCTGGTGCTTTGGCTACTGGTACCGACACTCACTCAGCCATTGCTCTCTTCCACAGGGTGCTATGAATAACAAGATGCCCAAGGTGTCATACATGAAGGCCATTGACTGGTATGTGATCGCTTGCTTCTTGGCAATGGTTCTTTCATTCGTAGAATCAATGGTCGTCTTCAGAGCTGTTGTCCGTAAAGATAAAAAGGATGCTAAAGACGAGGAAGAATGGGGCGTACCCCTACAGCAAAGGAACAACATCGATATCTAACAACATCGATATCTCGGTCTCGGTAAGTCATTTTAAAAGACTACATTAATACTTCTTGGGCTATCTTAGAATACAGTTCCTAGTTTAGTCTCTGTAACCCCGACAATCAGCTGATTCCGATCAACCGAATACATATTGAAATAACGTACGGTCGATTTAATCTATTTACAGCCAGACGATGAAGATAACAGAGGAATGTCGGACGATATAGAACTGACTGATAATGGTATTCTACGTGAAAGACGTTCACAGGGACGCTTGTTGAGGGTGCAGTCTTTAACCAGGATCAACTGCCAAGAAACGTCGAACCCAAGATTGTTTATTAAGGCTAAGTTTAACAAAATCGATAGGGTGTCTCACATGTTATTTCCTGGTTTATTCATTGCTTTTAATTTAATCTATTGGGTTGTTTATTTGACCTGAAAAACCACTTGAGCAATGTGTTCTTTGACTATAACTCGTTAGCACACCGATCAAAAACCCTTGTTATGCCTTGTTCAAGTTCCCTACTAGCCTGTTAACCACCCTTTGGTATTTGATAATTGAATAAGGCCGGCTAACAAGAACTGTAAGTGAATGGGTCTGTAACTCCACAGAGTATAGAACCCAAATGTACCTAGCGTATGGATTTGAAGAAGTGCTATTTACATTACAAAGGCTGAAATAACTGAAAACCGACGAAACGAACCTCTGATTGGCTAATGCAAGCGGGGTGGAAAATCAATCATATAAAATGTAACTAGTAAACTTTATGCCTTGGGGTATAGCATATAGTCTTATAGATATACCCTTTAGTCATGGAGATTGTAAAATGATCGACGTTGCTTATTGCAGTTTAACATCAATGAATGGTCTTATATTTCACAATCCCTTTATTTTTCCTGTTTTTTGTTTTATATTCCTCTTGTGATGATACTTGATTTACGTGACTACAAGCTGATACACGACACGTCATATGATGGCAGAAATAAACAACTACTAAGAAACACCTTACAGTTGTTCTTAGAAGTTTGACGGAAAATCTTCTGACTCAAAAGTATACGTATCTTCCTCCTCCTCCTCCTCCTCCTCCTCCTCATCATCATCATCAACATCATCATCAACATCTTTATTTATAACCACTAGGTAAAGGCTTTTAAAAACGTTTTTTTTTTTCGATATTATATAAAGAATTCTTTTTTTTAACATAGATAGACAATATAGGTTTTTTTTTTTACAAAAGATTGTTTTAGAAGATTCTTTTTTTATTTTCGTATAGAAAATTGTTTTACAAAGAAGAAAGGATATACACTATATACATAAAAAGAGTTTTATACCTAGGGCAAGGCAGTCCAAAATGAAACCTCGAGGCTTATAATTTTTAGACTACCTTTAATTATGTCGTCATATAATAAAATATAATCTTTTATATATAATACCAAGAGAGCATAAATAAGAGAGGGAAACTTCTTAATATCGCGCGCACCATGTGATTTCCCGGTTGGGCTATCATAAAGTCAATTTTCGTCTCACCCTACTCCAGTACGTCAAAAATGGTGTGCTTCATCCAAACCTGGAAGTAGCAAAAGTTTGAAAGGGCACTAGCTCAACTATACAAGTTTTTTAACATGTTTAAAGGTCCGGTGTGAACAGGATATAAGAAAGAGGATGGATGGATGGATGGATGGATGGATGGATGGATGGATGGATGGATGGATGGATGGATGGATGGATGGATGGATCCGACATTGTTTGATGCTTTACCCTGTCATGGTCGATCAGCCAAAAACGTGTGAACGTGGCCTTCTCAATTTTTTAAAGCGATACTGGCTAATGACATATGTTTATCCACAGCTATGTTGCCATTAGATGTGTGCTTGACAAGTGAATCATATCATCACTTTTCTCATGCGCATACAAATGAGGTCGTATCAACCATTGGGTGCATGGTCACGTAAACATGTCTTGATATCAGTGAAATACAGATCGAGATACTTATATTATACTCATAACTATTTTGATAAACTCATTGCTTCCTGTTTCATCAGTCTACCTCTTCGCGCTTTCATCGGGCGAAACACTCGTTTTTAGTCAATAGCAGATATCAGAGTTACACTCTATTACTTTCAAACAATTCTTCAGTCAAGTCTAGGCATTTGTGTCTACAATACAGTAAATGTATAGGAACTGACCCAAATGTCACAACTTAAAGCAACTGTTTGAAGGTAATGGAATGTAACTTTGATATCTGCTATTTCGTGACTTTCGATTGCTTGCATGACTTCTTGAGTCAATAGGCTGACTATTTATGCGATCACCGATAATCAATAATAATGATCAACTAAAACAGTTCGTCTGTTTAATTATCTGATGGCAGAAAAATTTTCCACTTCTCCACATAACATCCAAATACAAATGATGATGAACCTCAAAATCCTGTAGTAGACCGCTCAACCGAGCTTCAGATATCGTAAATGTACAAATCAATATCAAATTCAGTTCGATGAATGAAAGAATCGAAAAGAAGATCTAGACTTATTGTCACTTGTCGCCAATTAAATAAAGATACAAAGGAACAAGGGCGACATACTTACAAGACTTCCATTTTTCGTTATTTCAGCAATGTGTTTGTTCAGCTTGCTGGTAATAACAACCATGGACCATATAAGAGTTCCCAGTAAGTCTTGCTCCATGCATGATCCTTTTTAACTACTGAGTTTGAGCGACGACAACCGTAAAAAGGTCTATTCACATGGCGCGCGTGGTATTCGAAAGTTTCTCTCTTTTATTTAAGCTCTCTTGCTTTTCGATAACAGTTATTCAAATGTTCTTAAGTTGAGAAAAAGGCGCCGTTCCGGCTTGATTTGAGGGGAGAGGGGTAAAACGCATTACTCGTCCACAAATATGTCAGCTATATATTGCGGTTGGAATTGTAATTTTTCTTTTTTTAAACATTTAAATTTCTTATTAGAATTTTTGAGGTATAATTTACGCTAGAATTAAGAAGATTGTTTTAATTGATAAATTTTTAGCTTTAAAATCTTTTTGTCTACTTAAGGTAATTCCTTTGTTTTGCACTGCATATCTTTCTGCGCATAAGACTAAAAGCACGGAACTTGGGCATTTTACTTTTATATTCTAGGTAAAAATTCCATTCAAAAATAAATTTCAATTTTTATCTCTATTTTGAGCAGAAAAATTGCGATTTTTTTAAAACTCGCCCCAGTCTCCTCTCCGAAAAGTGTGAGTTTTCGACCATTTTGTAATGTTTTCCACGAAATATCTCGAAAACAAGCATGGTGACCCCCATTTTGAATAGAATTGCTGCTGCACATTATATATCAAAATATCAAGCAAAATTTATTTGATAAATTTTGAAATATTTCGATAAGAATAGTTGAAGCGTTCGATTTCATGACGTTCGTAGAGACGCACATATTTCTGCTTTCCACCTATATTTGTACTATAACCGTCATTCAATTTCTTTGATACATTTAGAAGTATAGCTTAATTAGGAAACTTTGAATTATAGGTACGTTTTGTTATAAAAACGTACTCTGAACCGAGAATAAAGGTTTTTGATTCCGACTTCAGGTTGCAACAACATTTCGCCAAAAACCTATAAATTGCTATATTTGAAGCGCACCTAGTTCAAAAACGAGCATGGTGACCCCCTCTTTTTATAGCAATTTTTAATTGTCCAGTACATCATTAATGTCCATGCAAAGTTTCAGAACAAAGTTATTGGCAAAATTTCTTTCGAGGGAATCACCTTAAAAAGAGCTCCTTTTATTCAATGAAAACGATATCAAAATGTTATTGAAAAATCTTGCAAAAAAGATGAAGCGAGAATATTACCCAGTTATGAGGTTCGAAGCGAAAACAACAGCAAGTTATCCATCCATCAAACCATCCATCCATCCATCCATCCATCCATCCATCCATCCATCCATCCATCCATCCATCCATCCATCCATCCATCCATCCATCCATCCATCCATCCATCCATCCATCCATCCATCCATCCATCCATCCATCCATCCATCCATCCATCCATCCATCCATCCATCCATCCATCCATCCATCCATCCATCCATCCATCCATCCATCCATCCATCCATCCATCCATCCATCCATCCATCCATCCATCCATCCATCCATCCATCCATCCATCCATCCATCCATCCATCCATCCATCCATCCATCCATCCATCCATCCATCCATCCATCCATCCATCCATCCATCCATCCATCCATCCATCCATCCATCCATCCATCCATCCATCCATCCATCCATCCATCCATCCATCCATCCATCCATCCATCCATCCATCCATCCATCCATCCATCCATCCATCCATCCATCCATCCATCCATCCATCCATCCATCCATCCATCCATCCATCCATCCATCCATCCATCCATCCATCCATCCATCCATCCATCCATCCATCCATCCATCCATCCATCCATCCATCCATCCATCCATCCATCCATCCATCCATCCATCCATCCATCCATCCATCCATCCATCCATCCATCCATCCATCCATCCATCCATCCATCCATCCATCCATCCATCCATCCATCCATCCATCCATCCATCCATCCATCCATCCATCCATCCATCCATCCATCCATCCATCCATCCATCCATCCATCCATCCATCCATCCATCCATCCATCCATCCATCCATCCATCCATCCATCCATCCATCCATCCATCCATCCATCCATCCATCCATCCATCCATCCATCCATCCATCCATCCATCCATCCATCCATCCATCCATCCATCCATCCATCCATCCATCCATCCATCCATCCATCCATCCATCCATCCATCCATCCATCCATCCATCCATCCATCCATCCATCCATCCATCCATCCATCCATCCATCCATCCATCCATCCATTCGTTCGTTCGTTCGTTCATTCATTCACCCGTTCATTCATTCATTCATTCATACTCTCTTTGGGGAACGTCTTGCTCAAGCTATTTCTCCAAAAACCCAGCTTAACTAGCACTGATAAAGTATCCCTCCTCGTTCGTTGCTTTCATATATTTATTTATTCATTTTTATTTTGAGAATGCTATCTATAAATAAATGAGTATTTACAATCAAGCGCCGCTTGACTCATCTTTATGTCTTCTCTCATGATCATGCATTTATAATTAAAATCATTGTCCCTGTTGTTTTGATCCAGTCTGATTCAGCATACTTACCGTTCGCGAGAATTTATTTATTAATATATATTACACCTCTGTACTTTGGTGAAAAGTATTTTATTATATTATTTATTACTGATGTGTAGAGGATAGTACTGAGAAGTTGGAATAAACAGATATACTGAATACATATATAAAAGATTGAATGTTTTTATATATAACTTAGTTGAGATATCTAGCCTTTCTGTTTATAGGTGCCTGTCGGTACTGTCTACTCGACGTGTCTGTGGGTGCCATGCTTGGTAGTCAACAACCAAATTAACGAAATTTCACTGACAAAAAGACAAGTAAAATGTCTTAGATATTGTACGAAACTAAAACATGAAGAATATGTTGCTGACAAAGCTACGAGACTGACCTAGAAGGAAATAATGCTCCGAATCAGTTATATTGTTTCTAGGCAACAAGTTCTTCACAAGAACCTTTGATTATTGAAATCTTCATAATTCTATTGAAAAATTAAAACATACCCGGCGGCTAAACTAGAAAAAATAAAATAATAATAATTTCTCTAAAATACATATAGAATATTCTAAGTTTACTCAGAGATTCTTTGATTTTTGTCATTTTTGCCATACAACATGTTGAAAATATATGACCATAGAATGAACATGTGATATATATACGGAGAATCCTTACGAAAAATATTGTTGGGTACCCTATGGTTTTTAAAACAAAATTTAATGACTTGTGTTTCAAAGGTAAATATTCTTTGTGATATGTCCAACACACGTTGAAATTAATATAAAAGACGTTTTACGTTAGGAATCGTTTTCTAACTAATATTAAGTTATAATATTTGAAAAATATACCAATATGTTGGCCTTAATCGCTGATAAATGGAATTTTATCCCGGCTGGCAAAGCGTTTTAAAATGCAAATAAACAAGGATTAGTGACGAAAGTGGGTTAGATGCATTAACCATAAAACATTCCGTAAAAAAACATAGCCACGAACGTCATCTCGACTGTTTTTACCTGGGTCTGAAAACAAAGGTGTCATTGCTCTCAGTCCCCACAGAACAGAGGCGAGATGACTTTTGATCAACTATTACTAAACAGTTTTCATTACTTGTGAATGTTTGAAACTCAACATCAAAGGCATTTCTTACACCAACCATATGCCGAATATTGAGAATGCTCAAGTATCCAACAACAGCCTGAAAACGTCTCTAAACCTAGCATGTTTTCAAGAACCTAATGAAGATAAAAATCATCAACAAGAAAAGGATTTGGTTTCGTATTTGTACGAACCAAACGATAATGAAGAAGTTTCGGATTACCTTCCGAAGAAACAGCGCGAGAAGTGGAGTAGAGTTGCCTTTTGGTTATCCATCTTCTCGGTGTTTGTTTCTGTAGTGTTCAGCTTGGCTTCTTTTCTTGTCTCAAGTCAAACAGATAGTTCTTCAGTATTTGCAAGCGCCTTTGATGCTCTTTTGGGGACTGTGAGTTCCATTGCTGTAGCTTGGAGGTTCAGGGATATGCTCAACGGAGGTACACGTGGTCTCAAGAGAGAACGTATCGCTACTGTTGGGATTGGTGTTGGTTTTGTAGTAACTGGGGTCGCAACTGTGGCTGATAGCATAATTCACCTTGTAGACAATACTCATCCCTGTAAAACCAACAAGATGCTCATCATTCTCACGTGTAGCCTGGTTGCTTTCCTAACCCTATCCTATGCACAAACTTGTATATCTAAGAAACTCGATAGCCAGTCTCTGCGAGCTGCTAGTGCAGATAATGCTCTCGCCGGAGCGATGTCATTTGGGATTCTGATATCTACGTTTGTGTACCAAAGTGCTAAGAGCGTGTGGTGGCTTGATCATTCTATAGCATTATTTCTGGGAGTTATTTCAGGAGGATATGGTTTGCACTTGTTCTTGATAACCGTTATATGCAACAAGGAGTTATTTGGTGAAAAGAATCAAGAAGAAAAACCTTTAAACGAGCAGTGATGGACGACACAATGAATATGTTTGTAATGCAGTTTATATTCAATAAATCTAATCACAGTTTACCACGGCATGTCATTGTTTTTGCTTATTCTTTTACACAGCTCTCTATTCATAAGTATCCGGCAAATATTTATATGATTATTACTTAGAAAAATCTTCGACACTGTAAAACGAACCCCCAGTGAGAGATTCTGATAGCGATCTTATAGCGGTTACCTTAGCATGCAAAACATGGTCTATTTAAATCACTTAAACTAATTCCAAAGTAAATAAGCTTGACATTCCAAGAATATTGACATTATTCTAGAACTTATCATACTAGAATCAATTCAAATAACAAAATATTATGTGCAATTCAAACCTCTTTTCTCAAGAAAACATTGCGTGTTTTTTTAGGCTTTTTGGTTTTGCTACATAAAGTGATGTATTGAATTTAGTTCATACAGAACGTACGTTAGCCTGCCTAGTCTCGTTGTCTAGAAGCAAATTCCATTTGGTTGAAACGGTAGTCAAGTAAATCCTCTGGCAAGACACACATACTAGTTTTTACCTTCTCCTTGTTCAATTCATAACCTGAATCTGACTGAATACCAAAATATATCTTACTACTATATCATAAAGTCTTTAAAAATGTTAAAAACTCAGGCGTATAACTCATATGAAATCCGAACTGACTAGAAACAATACTAGAAATACTGCCATTCTATCGGCCCCCACTTTGATCCACGCTTTTTTAATTACAATTAACTAACACTTTGGAAACATTGGTAGTCGAAATACACTGATATTAAGGTCTAAACGCCTGATAATGGTTAAGGGGGTAGGGTAAATGATTCAATTTTATTTGTCAATTTTTCTGATTAGTTCGATCAAAAATATCAAGATTACATAGTGCAAACGTGAATTATCCAATGGTAACTCTTCATATTAGCAATATCTCTCAGTTGCATAGTTGCTTTGGGCAGTCTTGACGAAGATCATGCGACAGTTGGCCACAGTTCCTATGATCTTGCAGGACTGATTAAATTTTAGAATATCAAGTACCTTCTAATTAGTGGCCCTTGACATTCAATTTTAAGTGCAATTTATATTGAGGGGTTAAATAGTAACACCTATAGATTCAAAGGAAGATTCTTGCTTTCATTAGGGTTTTACGATTTAGCGGCTTTTTCGCCATTCTGGCAAAACCGTTGCCAGGAAGTGGGAATACCAATCCAACCAATAGCACAGTTTAAAAGCTATCTATCTTGGTTAACTTTTATAGTTATCATAGATACCTTGTGTCTCAATTTAGGTTAAGTTATAATTCTTTGTAAATGTAATGTAATAACAAAAAATGACACTAGATAAATATATGTATGTATACTTGCCGTTGCCAGCAAGTGGGAATCTCAATCCAATCAATAGCACAGTCATTATTTATTTATTGAGATTTTTCAAAAGTATATTCGGATTTTCCGTCAAAAATCCATTTAAAATATGAATAATAAAGTAGTTCAGTAATACTAAAGTATTTTGGGTTATAAATAAAAATAAATAAACTAATTAAAATATTCTTTAGCTGAACAGTTTTTTTTCGAAGAAAACACCGAGAAAGTAACGTAACAGCACTCTTGTGTATATTTTCATAAGACTTTACATGTTCCATGCATAAAATTCCTGTCTTGTCGATAGTTGCCTGTACCTGCTCCAATTTATCATTTCATTTTTATCACAGATCTTGTGCAACGTACGTGCAAATATATTTTGGTGTAAACTAGAATAAATTATGTTGCAGGCGAGGAATAAGGTCCAATCTTTTGCAAAACATTATTTTTCAGTGACTTGTACCGAAACTGATTGACTTTACATGTTGACAAACGCCAATTGTTCTCTGGACGTAATTCTACTACAATTCTTTGTAGCCAATTTGAAGAAAATCAGTGGGAGACAAGGGGGTGTTAGCAAATTTTTCATATCTTATTCTAGGTTCATATCATTTCATTAGCCCAGGGGCTTTCTCCCAAACGCCTTCAAACATCAGACTGGATATATAACACGATAGTTGTTGGAATTTCAAAATAATCAATCGAACTTTTAAATGAACGAGAAAGAAAATCAAATATAGTTACACTAGTTAAATCCACATACCATTATTTTTTAATATTTTCATAATATGTCCTGTCGGGGATTTTGCGTTTTGTAAATACAACGTAAGTGATAGAGGGAGCGTATATTGTTTTGCTTCGCTTGGTCTATTTGGTCAGAAGCTGCCTTGATGTCCAAAGGTGCGCGGAGCAAACCCTTGGCGAGCCTTTTAGTTTTTCTTCGAATATTATACTCAATTGATCTTATATCACCGAACTTATCATTTATCATAAAGTGAGGATAAATTTAAGGTCTGGCTATAAGTTTAGAAAAGCCGCCGCGGCGCTAAGTTGGAAAGTCCTAATAGCGCAGCGCTGTTATTCTAAAGATAGATTTCACACCACTGGGCCCCCCGCATGACTCATGATCAGACAGCCAAAGCTCAACATTTACAGTAAATGTATGGGAGTTTAGTTCTCCACTCGCTATTTCTTACATTTTATCAACGTTTTTCCCAACAAATCGCCATAAACCGAAAGATATCTAAAACGATGTGCATAACACTAAGTACTGGTATTATAGGGGAATTGTCAATTTAATTTTGATATCGTGAAAATCTTCATATGTTTGCTGGAGTACTCGGTGTACGGGATTCGGCCACTGACCATTGATTGAACGTTTTGCCTTAAACCTGAGGTTTAGCACCATTATAGGGGAGAGTGAGATGAAATTGAGTAATTTCAGTCCTAGCTCAGTCCTAGCAGTCCTATACACATGGTATTCGTTTGAATTTATTCTCATCGTACTAAAAGGATCGAGCGGTAAATATGTCCCACGGATACGTGGATAATTCAAATAGACCAAGGGTTCGAACACTATCATTTCAGCAAAAAACTAAACTGATGTATAGATATAGAACGGTCATCTGACTTATCTGACGTAAGTGCCGTGTTTGAGTCTACTTCTATATTTGGTAGTGCATAAAATCTTAATCAAACACATCAGATCAATAATTTACACAATATTATTAGAATTTTGAGTAAATTTGTGCCCAATTTCGCGATTTACGGATACGTTGAGTAAAATGGCCTGTAATTTACAGAGAATGTATGTGATTCTTGTCTGAGTCACGGCAGCTACGGGGACATATATCCGTGACGTAATAGCCGCGCTGCGCTATTACGAAACGGCCGTTACTGGAATAAGTACAAATGGGTTTTTCAAACTTTTTGACCTTTGGAGATAAACATCATTTAAGCAGGATAGGAAAACAAACGCGAGATACGTAAACAAAAATGATGTTCAACGTTTAACGTTTCAGTACCCATAGTACATTTCGGTCCATTTGCGTAGGCTTGAGCCAGGCGACCACAACGTTTTTTTTTACGTTTTTTTGAAGTAACTGTATATATGTCATATGTGAGTACAGTTTGGAGGACTTAATTTCTTCAGGTTCTCTAGGTTTTCCTCCAAACCTCAACTTCTAAATTCCAATTCGATCATGGAACGAGGGCCACAGGCGTTTGTTAGCCACTGGCTATTAAGGGCTACCCTATCTTTGAAAGAAAAAGAAAACAATACAAGACTATTTTAATTATCTCTTCATTGCCAAGTAGTAGTACTTAAATTGCTCTAACATAAATCATTGAAAACTTTTAAGCAATTAAGGTATTAAGTTTTTTTTTAATTACAGAAATTAAGAATCCTGATGCCTGCAAAATAACATCTGAAAAGCCAGAGATTAATTCTGAGAAAAGAAATCATCGCGTAAGCAAAAACCATTAATAATTGAAGTAATGCCCGATCTAAGACCTTCCAGGTTTAGTTAGATATATGGTAGTGTTTTAAATCATTTACTAACATGACATGACAATACTTTATTCAGCAAACCAGGGAAAGGAATGTAGAACTGTACTTGTTGGCATTCACAAAAATCAAGTTCGGAATATGTCAGTTAATTCTAGTATGACGCCGGGTATCACGTCGTCTTCGGGACCCTTTCATGCGGTAACTGTTGAATAGGGGTCATTAATGAACAAAACTTCAAAATTACATTAGTATTTATAGCGCTTAAATTGTGGTGTTGATTTACCAGGAATATACGAATGCGCAGCTGATCGTGTTTTATTGACTTGGTTTTTTACTCATAATCCAGATAACGTCAGGTATATGTCCCAAACAATCGTGAGCTACCTGATCTTTAACAACAAATCTCCAACCTTTCATACAGAAGGCAGAGAAATAGGACAAAATTCAGGTTAGAGACATCTTGGGTTAGAAAACAAGCATGATGTATTTATAAAAAAATCTAATCAAAAATCTATTTAAAATATTGAAAGGGGCTAATATGTAGGTCAGTTAACTTCATGTTTGGTATCACCAGCCTGAGGACCATAAAAACTCAGGTTTGATCTCGATCAAACAGGTCCGGCACAGGCCAGCAAATCTGAATTTAGCTACCACTAGCTCTATTTAGTTTGTATTTTTTAGCTTGTAAACTGATGGTGGACAGGATTCATATGTTGTGTTGTAGATAAATGCTGAAAAACAGTCCATCAACTTAGTTTTTAAGATGACGTTTAGTTCATTGCTAACGACAATTTTAACACTGAATCGATGAAAGATTGGCGTTCAAAATATAGCATTGCATCGAAGGATTTTCTACTAAAGGAGTATGCTTCATGAAGGGATCACAACTATAAAGAACTAAAAAAAAACAAAGAGTAGGATTTGTTTCCCTTAGTAACGGGATTCTGTTGCCATTATTAACCAACCATTAAGAAAGAAAACGACCAATGCCTTTTCGCTGCGTTTTGGTCTGGCGTCCATGATAAAACGATGGAAAAAGTTGCTTTCCAGTTTATTCATAAGAGCACCTGCCTGTAAAAACCTAGGATCTCAATTCAGTTGTAATAAATCGAATTTTTGCCAAATGAACCCAATTAGCGAGCTGATTTTAGGAAAGAATATTAAAATCTCCTGCGATTTTTATTTCGGGAGATATTTCAAAAAATCAAAATTCAGGTCCGCGAGTCAATTTTGACGCACCGAAACAGCTCAATTATCGAGCAATTTTACAGAAGCGTTGAAGGCTCAGTGAAAACGAAATGAATTTGGCTCAAGTACTGGAATGTTCTTTAGCTACAAAATCTGATATTTATTTTTGTTTAAAATGTACATAATTATTTTTCCTGAATTTTTAAACATACAAATAATTTTGAGTCTCAAAGAGAGAGTGAAAAATTGACCAAGTTTAACGGCCTTAAACGACTCCTGGGAAATCTAATTAAATTTAACGAAATTTAAGCCTATCTACTAAAATTTATACCAGAAAAGTTTCAACTCTGGAATCCAAAAGGCTTTTCCACTGAGAAATAAAACCGTCATGAAATGTTACATAAGCAACTCGCGCGCTGAACGCAAAATTACGTACTGACGAAAAAAATTTTTTTGCCATTTGAGTTTCAGTTTGAAACTGGATATCAAATATTTAGTTTAAATTTGACGTCTTCCGTCGCAATTTTGGATTAAAATAGTTATACTTTGATGCACAATTACTGCTTTTCTTTATTTTTCTCTGGCTTTAGCCATGATGTACATATTAATTATTCATTGAACTCTATGTTGGATTTTTTGGGGTGGCCCTTTATCTCAAGGAAATTTTCGGCTTCATCCATTTACCGTATTGGCGGTGAAGGAATGTAAACAAACCGCGGCGGGCTATAAAGGCGAGTCTTCGATTTTTATGTACATGTGCGGAAAAGGGACCGGGTTGAGTGGGCAAGAAAATGAGGGAACACTTAGTCTATCCAGCTGAAATTAATTCAATTGTTGCATAATTTTTTCAGTTTAATTTTCAGATGGACTCCGGCAACTCGACGAAAGACAACAAAGAGTCACAACAAAAAGATAAAGAAACGACACCGCTTTCGTTAGTAAAAGAATTCTGCGAATACACGACTTGCGGTGGCCTGGGTCGAGTGCTGGCCTCCCGGTACCTGGTGTTCAGGTTTATCTGGTTGCTACTGGTGCTTGGGGCACTTGGCTATGCTACACATCAGATATTTGGTTTGTATTTAAAGTATAAAAATCGCCCAGTTGCCACAACTATAAAGATCAACAACATGGCGGTAAGTCAGCACAGCTATAGATATAAGTCTTCGATACTTTGCATTTAAGCGGGAAGCTTAAGCATGACCGGGATAATTTGAAAGTTAAGCAGCTTTGCTTTCTACGACGACGACTCAATTATGACATCGTTTAAAGACATTCGTGTTGTTAGTACTTCAATTCAAGAATTATCAAGCAAACACACAATAAACGTACCCAAATTCAGTTTCATGATATACATATATAGTATATATATTTCTGCAATAGCAATATTATGTGGTTCTAAAAAGAATAACTTTGTAGACACAAATAACTTGCGTTTTTGTGTGAACTGCTTACAACTGGAAATTATGACATGACGACTGGTTAACTGACTAGTACAAACATGATCAGTACCTCAGTTTTAAGGAACATATACTGATCCGACTTTTATCGGTTGTTTCGTCGTTGATAATTAAGCTCCCTATTAGAACATACTCCTGTCTTAATTAACGTTGATAACGGGAGATCAGAAATGGTCGATCTAAGACCAATAACAATTTTGGGAGGCTTAATGCACATCTTATAAATACTGATTGCAAATTCAAACAATGACAAACAATCATTTAAATGATTATTATCATAAAACAATTATTGAACTCGGTTATCACGAAATATCGTGACTGATTTGTTAGTGTCTTGCAAGCAAAAATTTGCCTCTGCTGAACTATCATTATCACCAAGACTGCAGTCGATCGATTCTGTGTTTAGAAATATGTCTTTTCATTTTAGCCGTCTCTCATTCCAGGCTCTCAACTTTCCATCGATCACATTTTGCAATTTAAATCCAATTTTGAAGTCCAAGTTAGAGGATCTTCCAGGGAAGACAAAGGACGGAATGGATCAGTTCATTAATCCAAGTAAGGAAATATGTCGCCTTTTCGATTCTATATAGAGGACTTCGTGCACTATTGTTGGATCACCTTGGGATTTATGTATCAGCTTCTCAATTCTTATAAATATTTTTTTTAGCGTTATTATTTTTTTGGACATTAAATATCAGAAAGCCAGGATATCGAAAGTGGGCTATCATTTTCTTGCAATGATAATAAATATCATAAATTGACTGTCCAATTAACTGAATGAAACTGTCTTTGTAATTTGAATTGTCGAAAAATATTAAATAATAGTCATGATAATGCAGTAATTAAATCACTAGTAAATCATGATTCCACCAACAAACTGAATTAACTTTTTTACTGCATTTTTATTGTTTAAAGATAAGTCTTTCAATCAGATAGACCAGGAAGAACAAAATTCATGGGATTCAAATACACTCCTTCGACGCCGAAGAGAACTTCCCTCAAATGTGAATCAGCCAAAGAAAAAATTCACAGTTTCGAACGAACAAAAGGTAGAGGGCGAAGTAGATGCAGATCTGCCAGACCCGAAACAGCTTCAACCTGAGTACAGAGTTAAAGAGCGTATTTATATAGAGTTAGCACAGCTAACACATGAAGAACTACAACCACTGGGCCATGACTTTTATGGTAGTTTATTGTCATGCACGTTTAAAGGTGTTAGCTGTCTGTAAGTACTGAATATATCCTTGCCATCCGTCTTGTTTGTTTGTTTGTTTTTTTTTTTTTTTTTTTTTTTTTTTTTTGTTTGTTTTGTTCGTGCTGAAGCTGCAGCAACTATTGTTCTTGATGCTGCTGCCTCTGCTTTTCAGTGTTGCTGTTGTTGCAGCTACCGGGGGAGAGCTCCCATATATAAAAGGGCGGGGTGCCTCTCGGAAATTTTGAAAATGACCCCTAATTTAAAAGGTAACAAAAATCTTAATTCTACAAACATCAGTTAACATTTCTAGAGAGCACAACAACCAAATAATTGAAATCGGAATGTTCATTTTGAATAAGTAAAGTGCAACACGATAAATTGAAAAGAGCGATAGCCACGCTGTTTTACACCATGCATTCCTTTTTACGAACCACAAAATTTTAAGCTCAAAATGACTTTTTTTTTAATTTCACAATTATTTTATCATTTTTAGAGAGCATAATAATGAAATCCGAGTGTTTATTATTAGACAAAGTAAAGCACAGCAACACAAAAAAATGTTAACTTTGCTGGAAAAAAATGCGTTTTGCCAGCCAATTTATGGGTGAAATTGTAGGGTTTGGGACCGAGTTTTTAAAATTCGAGGCAAAAGTCACCCATTATTTTACCATCAAAAAGAAAATGAAATGGCTATGATGAATCAATCCTTTAAAAACTCCGTAACGTCGATCACAAAAATATTTCGATTGCGTCTTCAATTGATGGTGATAAACCAGATGAGTTGATCGCCTTTCCCGAAAGGAATTATGGGTCACTATTTTTGGTTAGCATTTTTCGAGCATTTTCCGAGTAAACAATGTAGACTTCTCTTTTTGATTAAAACATAGTTTTAAATAGTTAAAAACCGTGACTTCGACTAGCGTTTACGGTTAATTTAAAAAAGGAAGAACTCGTATTTTATAAATTCTCTTGGCAGAATAATGGGAAATGCTAATCAAAATACGATGTCGAATCCTCAATTCTGATTGGTTGACCTTGAGTTTGTTCTGAGGTCAACTCAGCTGGTGTTTGCATGTGTGACGCAAATATGCAGTTGTTTATACGTAGTATCTTTTTTTCAATATATAGGAACTTCACGGCTTTTTGGCATTCATTTTGGCATTACAAGTACTACTTAATTCAACCTTAATTTATAATGATTTATTCTTGGTGTTCAATCTTCATTCATGATATTCACTTTGCTTGCGGTAAAATTACCTACTTTGAAACTTTAACTTTAAAAAGTCCTATCTTGATCATTGTTACCGGCTAAAATGCAGATTGGACGTAAAATATCACTTGCAGTTGTTTATATGTAGTGTCTTTTTTTGATAAATAGGAATTTCACGGCTTTTTGGAATTCATTTTGGCATTACAAGTATGGTAACTGCTATATCTTCAATAATAGAAACAGAGCAGCCATGAGATCCAGTAAAGCCGGACCACTGCATGGTAAGCAGCGAGGGCTATTATAAAATTCTTATATTATTATAAGTAATAGCACAACATGAGGGTGATTAGTGATTAAATGTCGAAAACTGAGAGAGGTTTTGTTGAAGTGCCGACGCCGTACATAGAAAGAGGGACTCTTACTAAACCCTTCCGAAGTTCGAGGGGACATGTTTAGCACTTAATGTCTGGTCCCGAGGGAAACAGTTAATTTTGTTTCCCGAGAATCACACTGAGATTCGAGGGAAACGAAACTAACTGATTTCCCGAGGGATCAGTCATTAAGTGTTTTATTATATACTCTAGTCAAACGAAGAAATTTTTATTTATTTATTCCCCTCTCACGCTTTGATCACGTGCATTTATTACCCGCGCGGGAGTTATTGATATTTATTTCCCTCCACGTGATGTACTCTCGACCAATAAGAAAACGAGTTTGACTAGGATATATAATAAAGTCACTTATCACCTTGAATGCCAAGCTAATAGTTTATAATATTATGATTACTGAGGAAAATAAACCAAAATATAGTTCACCTCGGTTAACAAAGAGACGAATGATTTACAGTCCGGTCAGTCGTAATAAGAAATCTCTACCATGAATTTTCTATATTGCCTGGTGTGAAGTGAGCCATTATTTTAGCGCTTAGATGCCGAGAACTCATTACGTAATAAAGCGTAAGAAAGTCAAGATGCTGTGAACGCATGCGCAACAACTACTCAATGGATCCCACAAGTGCTAAGGTCTTGAGCAGTGTCTAAGAGTCGTCTCAAGGATTGCTAGAGTGATTGTTATAGGGAGATAAACCATGTCTCATGATTATATTCATGAGGGATACAGTATTTAGACGTCTAAAGTTCCCTCATCACTATTCATCCTGGAGGATGTTAGCGGCTGATGAATCCTTAGGTAATCATAATATTGCAAATAATTTTGACTCCGAGTTTTTATCCAACATGTAGGTTTAGACATGGAGCTTTATGTGAACCAGGACGAATACGTAGATCAACTCAGCCCGGAAGCTGGCTACCGCATCGTTATAAGCCCACCAGGAGTTATGCCTTTTCCTTTTGAGGAAGGAATCAGCGTCGTCCCAGGACTATCTACGTCTATTGGAATAAGAAAGGTAACAAACTTATCACTTTTGAATGCAAAAAAATATCATCCTGCACATGCACCTTGGACATGCCAGGGCCAGTTGTTTTGCTGTACCAAGTCTTAGCTTGTGTGCAGATTGGACATGTAAAGAATTGGCTGCCTTTCCAAGGTTGCGGGAAAAACTGATAACGAATAAAACACGCGCTAAATTATGGGTATGTTTTAGGCGACGCTATTTGTATTTTAATGTCGTTGTGCACGTTTTAGGTATTGAATGAGTAACATTTACTTTGGTTTTCAGCTTATTCTTTTTCAAGATAGTTTGCTTATAAGCTTTCCCGTGAAAAACTAGCGTTCCCTAAAATCAATAGCCCCATGATTCAGCGCGCGTACTACTCTTTACCAGTTTTTAATGCAACCTAAGAGAGGTCACTGAAAAGCGAATACCGATTGCACTTGTATTCCTCAAGCTGAAGTCCATTAATATACACCTATTAATCAACTAAGAGGAAAGAGAAAATAATCGCACCTTTTTTTTCAAGGTTGCCATCAAACGTGCTGACCCCTTTAAAAACGGCAGCTGTGCAGCGTCAATGGAGCTGGGCCCAGGAAACTTGTATCGTAATGCCTACGATGTTAAGTACTCTGCAATGGTAGGTAACAAAAACAGACGTCTCAAAGTTTTCAAAATCTATGTTTAAACTGAAACCAAGAACATATTTAATTTCGATATAATATCAGTTTGGTCTTAAGATATCCCAGCTGAGTTGATCGTCTTCTCTAAAGGAATTCTGATTCAACTTATTTTGGTCACTATTAGCGAACAGGGACTGTCGGAATTGTACAATGTATAGCCTTCTC
This sequence comes from Anthopleura sola, assembly GCA_023349425.1. Taxonomy (NCBI): domain Eukaryota; kingdom Metazoa; phylum Cnidaria; class Anthozoa; order Actiniaria; family Actiniidae; genus Anthopleura; species Anthopleura sola. The sequence continues at coordinate 6,085,935 of JALHLI010000016.1, read as the reverse complement.
TTGATCTTGTCGATTGAGATGGACTTCCGTTATAATTTACAGAAGGACCGGAAGAATTCGTAATTCATCGGTTTCTGAGTTATCATGATAGAATTATGGAAAATCCAATGTCGAATTCTCAATTCTTGGCTGAACGATTTAGACCTTTGCTCTAGTTTCCCTCTCCCTCTTGCCCCAAGGTAATTATTTAGTGCAAGGTTCTGATTTTGCTTCACGAGTTATTCCAGTCAGTACCTCTTGATCTAATTTTGAAGTAATGTTTATGGTTTTTAAATCATTCTTTTAAAAAACCTGCTTGGAATACCTATAGTACTCTGTAATATCTTTGTTTCTCGTTAGGCTTGTAGAGAATCCTGTTTAGCCTATAATCAACTGTCTCGGTGTGGCTGCATGGAATATAGGTTCCCAGATGAAGGGTTTGAAGTGTGTGATTCTACGAACCAGACAACAGGTAAACACAAAGACTGGGAAGGGAAACAGAATGAGGACAAAGCGAAGCAAAGCATTACTAAACAGTTTGCATTTCTTTATGCCCTAGTGATATGCTTGCGCAAACTTCAAAATCAATATCAAAGTAACGGACTCAACTGCTCCGAGGCCTGTCCAACAACTTGCAAGTAAGTTGGCGACTCAGAAAAGTATTATAGTGATGCAGTTGGTTTTATGAAATGCCTTTATACATGGTAAGGCGTGTTGCTTATGTAGGTGTCTTGCTTATGCCGGGCTGCCTAGTACTTATTCCTTCAATATTGGCTCTTTATAGCGGGGAATATTACAAAACGTCGTCATCATCAGCTGCTTGGCCTTCCAAAAATTACGAGGTACGTCAGTTCGTGTAACTGAGGGCCGTAAGTTAGATAACTAAATAGATTAATGCGTCATCCTCTTTAAATGCTCCTTTCCGTAGTCTTCCCACAATCCCTTATGATCCCATCGCGAGCTCGAGGTCAGGGTAAAATTTGCATATTTTTTATACATTTTTATGCAAATTTTACCCTGACCTTGAGCTCGCGCTGGGATCATAAGGGATTGTGGGAAGACTACGGAAAGGAGCATAAAGTTTATTGCATTGCATTGCATTGCATTGTAACTCAAATTAATTGTGTCGATATGGCTATCAGCCGTTCCGAGGTTGAGAAAGGGATTAGGGCCTAGTGCAAGTATTAATCTAATCGAGAATTGATCCTCATCACAAAAACGATCATATTAATATATTAGTAGTATTACCGAGTTTGAGCATGTTTGGATGAAAACTCACTAAATGGCAAGCTTTCAAATGTCGCAAAAACATGAGTATGCGGTTTGAGGACAGCGTCCCTAAAAACCATATATTCTTTCTTACTTTTAAGATTTGTTTAAAACCTGTTAATCAGCCAGGTATTCGCTTAATTAAACATTCTAAAACTTGATAAACTCAATGATTTTAGTGTGGTCTGATATGATAGGGTTTGTTTGAATTAAATGAGTGTTTGTATATACATCGATCAAAGTCCATTCCTTAACCTCCCTGTTCAACAGTCTGTCCCAGTGAGAGTTGTACCTTATCAACCTACTTAGTTTAAAGATATGATAATAAACAGCAGCATATATCCAACCCATAAAGTTATCCACTAAAAATGATCGTACTTGTAGAGAGCCTATCTAAATGAGCAGAGCAAATAAACGTACGCTATACACTCTGACTTCTTTATATGTGGTTAAGAAACTTTTTAACTTAGTAAAGTTCATCATATAGATAAGAAAAATGTCTTCTATTTATTATCAAAACATCCTTCAAGGGTTCTAAGAAAAAATACTTTTGGTTATAGGAATATTTGAAAAAGAAGCTTAACATTGAGAAAGAATCATCGGAAACACTCAGGTAAACTTGAATTACTGCTTATAAGAGAAGTAATTAAAGAAAAAAGTCGATGACTTGGGAAAGGAAGGTTTGGTGGTGTTACTTGTGTTACATTTAATCACATAAATTTGAATTAACCCTTCTTATGCATAGTTATTTTGGGTGGGAGGCTAACATGAAACATAAAAGAAATCACTTTTTTCTCGATGGAGTTTGTGGAATTTCTTTTATATTTCCATGTTAGCCTCGCATTCAGATGTTATAATTTTGAGAAGGGCCTAGTTGGTGTATTCTTGTGGTGCAACCAAATGCATGATTCAAAATCCCTCGAGATATACATAACAGTGAAACAGCCGCCAGTGAAACATGCTTTTCTATTGTCAGCCAACATGGTAACATGCACCCCAAGAATAAAATGTATAGTGCCATCTTTTTGTACATTTTCCCATGCAAAGGACAAATGACATTGTTTTTTTACCGATGATCAGCAATGCGTCAGTGCATGCAGATTCAGAATGATTTCGATGACTGGTACCTAGCAATGCATCACATAGTATCTTTTTTTGTCTTATCTTATCCTTTATTCTTATTATATTCAACTCCAGTAGCTCCTGAGAGCGAGACAGTTGGACAGTATAGGAAAAATGATTGAAAGAATCAGGCCCAAATGAATTAGTTTTCATTATTTCAAAAAGGGGCTTTCTCTCTATGGGATATTCGCAATAGTCCACTTGTTTGAGTAAACAGTAACATTTAGATATGTAAGACATACTTATATTTTGTGGTATCCTATAATATTATATGCGAAATAAAATCTTCATTTGTACTTGAAATCGAGGACTGATGATGGACAAAATTGAGTTCGGCTTATTTCTCGATCAGACAGGAAATGTTAAAAGTCAAGATCTTCTATGAAGAACTGAACTATCAAGAAATAGAGGAAAAGGTTTCCTATCGCGTAAGTGAAAAAATATATAATCTTTATAATTGACATTGATTTAAAGTGCGTTTTGAGAAGATAATTGCTAGGGTTTTTTTTTAAATGTAAAGGTATTTCATGCGATTCATCATGCAGATCAAGTAATAATAGAAAAAAAGGAAATGCATTATGAAACAACTGAAATTTGAGTTTGGATAATATGTTATAATCTTTTTTTTCTTCCATCTTCGTAGTTAAATGATTTCCTATCAGATATCGGAGGCCAGCTTGGCTTGTGGCTTGGAGTGTCTGTTCTGACTGGTGTTGAAGTGGTTGAGCTAATCTTCATGATATTCTTGAATTGTTGGCAACCAAAGAAGAAAATCGCTATATCTCCTGAAAATCATGGTATGGTAATCCAACTCTTCAGTAAAAAGCTAAACCCCATTTTTAGGGCTCGTTCACACTGGGAAGATACGTCGATCCGAGATCGATCCGAGCCTATTGTGGAATTATAACCGTAAATCAGGGACGTAGTGAGGACCAAGAATCTCGAACGGGGGGGGGGGGGGGGGCACTTACGTATTAAGAATCGTAATATTTCGGGGGATGGGAGAGAGGGGCACTTACGTATTAAAAACGTAATATTTCGGGGGATGGGAGAGAGGGGGGCGCTTACGTATTAAAAACGTAATATTTCGGGGGATGGGAGGGAGGGGGGCACCCAGAATAAAAAAGTAATAAAATAACCAAAACCCAAATAATAATCTAATTACCAAACAATTGGGGGGAGGGCATGCGCCCGCCCCCTCCCTACGCCAATGGCATTGACATCATCCATCAAACACAAAAAGGTCGATCCGATAATTTAAGGGGGCGATCGTCCCCCCTTGCCCCCTCGCTACGCCACTGCTGTGAATAATCATAAGTTTTCTAGATCGATCTGAGATCTCAGACTTCAGTTGCTGTTACTAGATATACGGCCCCAAAGGATGTTCTATAGAGCATTTTAGAATATTCTAGCACTGAATTTCTCCAGAGCTAATTTTCTCCTAACATTTGGCTGTAAGACGCGCATAATCAAGAGCAAACAAGTTAACTGTTAAGTTAACTGTATTATAAATATTTAGTATTTATCTCTTTATTTCCTCGCACTTGTTAGAAAATATTACGGCGGTCTACCTGGTGTTGCTCCATAGCTAAAATTTTCGCCCAATCTGGTTTCGTGATCATATTTAAGTAACAATGCGCGTAAGAAGTAGGCAACTCTCTATTTTCTGCGGCAATAGCAACTTCCCCACATAAGAATGTCTTAGTTTTCAGACTGAAAGTATATCAACCTATAGGTAACACATTTTAAAAATAAAATGTGCAAAAACTCTGTTTTGGAACAAAGTTTCCTTTGTACTAAAAGATATTGTCCAATCATAAGCGCTCAAAACAGTAGCCAAAAGACGTTTATAATTCAATATGTTCCCCACATAGAAATGTTGATAAAGCACAGGAAATCTTAGATAAAAAGGGAATCAGATATCAAATAAAATATTTAAAAATCCGTTTAGTTTTAAAATTATGGGAGATTTTCATGTTTTAACCAATGAGATGGACGGATTAGACAATACACAATTAGCACCTTTCTGCATTCCATTGCCGTTTGCCTGCCTAGTTCTTACTAGGACCATTACTTAAGTCATATAATCCTCAAATATTTGAATTATTGGGACTTTCAAAAAATGGGGCGTTTTCATCCAAGTGCCCCTTTAAGAAATAAATAAAACCTAACATAAGGTAATAGGTAAAGCTAATCGTGCATGGTACTTAATTTAATCGATTTGACTCAAACTCTTATTCCTTTGATTTCAGAAATGAGAGAAAAAGTAGAAATAACCCATAACCCGCAACTGCAGGACATGAAGCAGTTAGATGGAACCTGTAGATGGAACCTGGCCAATGAAGGTTATCAAAGAAAAAGCAAGGCCTTTCACGTCAAATAACAATTTTGGTTTACAGTAATTTATGATTTATGATTTATATGGCGCCCTTTCTATATGTATATAATCAAAGGCGCTTTACAATCATGAGAGGTGGTTAGTATGAGGTGTAGGCACTAAGGCTGGTCACTGCCAGGGTTTCTTTACGTCCTCAGTGGTTCTTTTACGTCCCTCATATATTGGTTAGTGATGAAGTGTGGAGTGACGGGGCCGCCATTTAAAATGGTCATCTGAGCCACTTGAAAGTTTAACCATTTGCAGAAGTAATTACGAAGGCAGCACTTTCTCCTCAGTTATAGTTGTAAGACCCTGAGTATTGGTCCAGCCGGGACTCAAACCACGACCTCCCGCACGAAAGTCTAGTTGGAATATCTAGTTGGAATTTAGCGTGTTAGCATGGAAAGTTTTGGTTTCGCAGCTTATGTATAATCTATTTTTATCTGGTGAGTAAATCTCCGGGGGAGGGGGGGGGGGGTACTTCGGGTTGTTTCATACAGGGATGCTCCGCCCGGAATCTCGACCCCTTACCCTTTGATATACCAAATATTAGCAAAAATTTACCCTTTTTATATACTTCTTTGCCTGAAAAGTTACCCCTTTCATATACTTTTGAAGAAAAGCTACCCCCTTTTATGCCAAAATTCACAAATTCCCACCCCTTTTCTATACCTGCGGCATGAAAAACGTACCCCTTCCGGGCGGAGCATCACCGTATAGTCAATTATAGGGAGTACCCCCCCCCCCCCCCCCCCTCCAGGAGTCAAGCGAATTCGGGAAAGGTCTGTTCGACATGCCCATGTCCATTTATGGTCCCTAGGCCTCCCATTTTCTTTGTTGACTTGGTGGTGGGGCTACTCAGTGTGTCAATTCTGGACCAAAATCAGATTCCCGCCGGTCTCTGTGTCGTATGTGAATAGAGCTGCTTGTTGCTTCTCTCCTGTGCGCTTTGAGAGTTTTTCTTCGGGTCCCATGGCTTTCCTTTACTCCACAAAATTCAACTTCTACATTCCAGTTGGTCTCCTTTGCAGCCGTTCTTAGTGTCGGACTCAAAATCCTTCCCCATTGGGGAGAGATTTTGAGAACGACACCAAGAACGGCTGCAAAGCAGTCTACATTCCAATAGGCTTTCCCAAGATATGGTTGCATGGATGCACATGTATTAACGGACGCACTTGCCAAAGCCTCGGTATCGAGGATATATAAGTATCGTGATTATCTAACACATGTTGATTTATTAACTCACACATGCTGACAGAGATTTTATTGGATGATTAAACAATCACACAAGGTCAGAGCGCTAATTGATTAAACAATAAGCTATTTGATTTATTAGCTCTTGAACTCTTTGTTCATTCTATCGTCCAATGATAAGGGAAAGGCTGCTAGCAAATATGGAACTGCATATACAATCAGTTTCCTGAGCACTTGACTGTATCTTGGGAAGAAATCTTTTGGAATCCTGTGGAAGAAGAACCACTCTATGGAATGCACTAATAATTACCATTTACCATTTATTTTATTTATTATATTTGTTAGTGATGTATGTATTACAGTATGTCTTGTCTATGCTGCATAACCGTGCTCGATACACAGAAGTGCAGAGCATAAATATAGTATAGCCTAGATTAAAGAAGAGACATGTTCTCTGTTATACCGAGTTTCATGCTTGCGCACTCATCAGACAGACTTTAATGAAAAATATTACTATTACTATAATATCTATATACAAGAGGTGTGATAATTATTTACAAAAGAAGTGTTGTTCAGATGGATGTTAATTAGCTGGAAGGATTTCTATAGTTCTTCAGATAGAACTTGTTTTCGTGTCGGCATTTGGAGATTAACTCGGATCGTTTGTTTAGAAGTGTGTCGCTGTTTGCTTTGATAATGTGCAGCTTTTCTGTTAAGCACAGATCACATCTTTTAGAAATGTTGTTGTATGGTCTGGCTGAAGTGATGATTGACCATTCTATGTTGTAGTCTTTGTTGTTGTCTTTGAGGTCCCAGATGTGTTTAGAAAGTTCGGTGCTGTTGGCATATTTTCTGTTGCGTAATGATAGTTTGTGTTGGGTGAATCATTGTTTGAATGTTCCTTCTGTCAGGCCAATGTAGTTTTTTTTTCCAGTCGTGTCCTCGTTTGTAGTGACTTGCGCGTTGTAGATGATGCTGGAGGGAGAGGCAGTTGTTGTTTAGTGGACATTGGTCTTTTTTTCGACAGTTGCGTGTTTTCTCAGAGGTGGTAGCGGGATTGGTGATTGGTGTATTCTTTTGTTATGCTTGCTAATAATGGTTTCTATGTTTTCCGTGCAACTGTAGCTTGCCGACACGAGAACAACCTCTATCTGAAGAACAATAGAAATCCTTCCAGTTAATTAAAACCTCCATCTGAACAACACTTCTTTTGTAAATAATTATCACATCTCTTGTATATAAATATCATAGTAATAGGAATATTTTTCATTAAAGTCTGTCTGATGAGTGCGCAAGCATGAAACTCGGAGTAACAGAGAACATGTCTCTTCTTTAATCTAGACTAAATATGTATATATATGGGGTTGTGAGTGTTCGATATGGGTTTTGCGTACTGGATATAGGGTGTTAATTAGCCTGTAAATTATGGTACTAAATTACCTATTTTCATCGTCATTGTCATTGTTGACATCATCGCATTGTGGGCTCCTTCGAAAGAACGACTCACAGTAAGAGCTCGCAAATTAAAACTGGTTTGATAAAAAATTATAACAGGGAGGGGTACCTTGTACTGCTTGTTAAATCTGTTTTTAAGCCTCAAAGTTTTAAGAAGATTATCTTTTAGCCATATTATATCTTTGAAATCCGCTTCATTTCATATCCAGTGCCAAGTTATTAAAGATTTTTTCCACATATTATTTGATTTTCGCTAGATTAAAAAACATAAACAGCACCCTAACCCTGTCAAGCTAGTATTGACGCAATAACTTTTTCCCCTCAGGGTGGCGCTAACGAGTTGTGCATGTTCACTTCGCGCTGATTGGCTAGCTCCTTCTCAAGGATTTAACTAGCTTCTGTATAAACAATTGAAGATTTTTAAATCTTAAAGGTTACAAAGTATTTGAATAAAGAAATTTGGATATATAAGATTACTCAGTTTTGTCCCAGGTCATTATTATGACAAAGAATATTTGCTCAAAAAAACTTGAGTTATATGGTAGTGTTTAGAACAATAAATCTACATAAACATTGACATTACTTGATTCAATATATCAGGGAAAATTATATAGAAGTAAGTAAGTAAGTAAGTAAGTAAGTTTATTTATTCAATTTGACACAAAGGAGCTTATAAAGACTCGTTTGAACGTGCACGTGTTACTTGACAGCATTAAAAAAAGTTAGAAAGAAAATGTTTTTTACTATGATGTGTGAGTAATCAATTCTCTAATCAAATGGACGACCCTTTCATGTGGAGTCTAGCGAATTGCGTCAAGATGACGTTAATATTAATAGTGTTTTCGTATTGTTGATTTGCCAGGAATGTTACGCTTTATTGACTTTTTCATTTGCATATTGACTTTTACTTGGATGTTTATTCATAATCCAGATAATGTTTTGTGTACGAAAGAAACGGGAGCTACCTGATCTTTAACCAAATATTTAACCTTTTGTACAAAAGGCAGAGATGCAAGACAAAACTCAGGTTAGGGACATGAAGCACATTTTATTTATTTAGTACAGAAAGTTAACCTGTTTTCTGCTTCAGAAAACTGATAATATAACCAAACTCGATTGACTAGCTTGATGAGTCACTATGTATGTATATTTGCTCAGTTATCACTGATGGATCCTGCAAATCTTTCTGAGTTACACGTCTATTATCAATTTTTGTTCTTGATGAAAAATATTTAGGTTAGAAAAGCATGTATTGACTGAAAAGAAACTAAGGCGGCAAATTTTTCAGAAGCCAGCAGACCATAAACACTAATTTGACTTCGATCAGACCACAGGTCAACCCAGCCCCGGCCAAACAGAACTAAATTTAGATATTAGCTTTTCTTATTTGCTTTGTATTTTTTAGCTAAGTAATTATGGATAGGATTCATAATTTCTTGTTGAGAAATGCTGAAAAACGGTCCCTTAACTAAGTTTTTGAGATGACGTTCAGTTCATTGTTATTGACAGTTTTTAATGCTGAATCGATGACATAAGAAAAATTAGCTTTCAAAAGAAAGCGCCGGTTCCCTTGGGATTTCTCCACAAAGACTGTCGTTTATTAGTAACCATAGAGTATGAAGGACTTCAATAGATAAACTAAATAGCATTTGTTTTCCTTAACAACGGCATTTCGTCTATACAATGTCTCTAGAAAACTTCATACCTTCACTCGTAGGTCGTACCTTGAAATTGGCCCATTCCTTACTAATCTTCCCAAAACAGTAGCTAGAAGAATCCATGACATTGGACAATTACCTCTTCATGGTTCCAAGACATGAACACATTAGATAAGTTGCATGGGTCATTCGTTGTCAAAAAATCTACTTTTCTACAGAACAATTTCATAAATAACTGGTGCTGTTTTGTGTATTTCAAAATCTCACAAGATGTTATTTCAAAGATTTGAGGCCACCTATGTACTTTTATAATTTTTTTATGGTGCATGAAATTCCTTTTTTTTTTTTCAATAACCAGCTGATCTGATTATTAGCCAATCATAATCGAAATTGAAATTGTATTTAAAGCATAGTTTAAAGTAAACTATAATGTTACCTGTGGCTTGTAGAGTGAAATAACTTGTGTTCGGCGTCCTGTGGTATAAGTTTATGGTAAAAACGAGTAAAAACCCCTTTTAATCCAAACAAGTTTTATTCTTTAATGCCCCAAAATATGCAAAAAAGCATTGCTGCTACACTAATAATTAGTTAGAGAAATAAAAATGGGAAAAAATCCCAAAGGTAAAAAAAATCAATTGCCTTTTTATTGATGGGCTCCCTGTGTAATTAAGTTAAAATTTTAACGCTAAATTTGGGCGTGTTCCACCCAAGGGATCTTGAGGGATTTTTAGTATGTTAATAAGTGGGTAGTACTTAACAGTTTGGCAGTGAGAAAAATTCTGTTGCAATTTGTAAGACCAGACCCATCAAAAATTCGTAGATTGACTGAACTATAAAAGTCATGTATCTCGTGGAATTCGAGGAGATGGATGGTAAAGATTCAAAGATTTGCTCTAGTTTGTTTATACTACATCACGTACTTCAACTTTTTTCTCTAAATGTTTGGAAACTAGGGCCGCTTGGATAAGCATCGAAGCGCGCTGTCATTGTTTGCGCAGTTCGTGCGTGCATCAGACACTTGGTTCAATATCTTCCTTAAAGAGCCGTTTCTAATTATTATTTATAGAAAGGGGGTACGTGAGCGAGAAAATTGGGGAATTCTAAGTATATCCAACTGTTTGCCAATCATGTTTTATCACTTTATTTTTTTCCAGATGGATCCCAACTCCAACCAGAAAGCAGAGTCAGAACAACAAGAAAAAGAAGCGACAACACGTTCTTTAGTAAAAGAATTCTGCGAGTACACGACTTGTGGTGGCCTGGGTCGAGTGGTTGCCTCCCGGTACCTGGTGTTCAGACTTATCTGGTTGCTACTGGTTCTTGCGGCACTTGGCTATGCTACATATCAGATATATGGTTTGTATTTAAAGTATGAAAAACGCCCAGTTGCCACAACTATAAAGCTCAAGAACATGGCGGTAAGCCAGCACACATAATTCATATTTTACTTCTTCGATACTTTAGATTGTAATGTTCAACCACAGGGATTCCAATTTAGATGAAAGTAAAATGTTTTATCTAAATTGGGCTCCCTATGGTTCAACTGAACAGTTGGAACCAGCTTCCCCCATCTCTCCGTCAATCTGTCTGTCTATCCACCTGTTTATAGGTCGACTGCCCGTTTTTTATTTGCGTCCTTGCTGATGCATGGCACTTATAATATACTTTAAAATCTTCAAAAAATTTTTCTAGTTTCAATATCTTTATCATTTATGAGTGTTTATGGTAATACTCTCGTTGTTGTTGTTGTTGCGGTTGCTGCTGCTTTCGTTGTTGTTGTTGTTGCTGCTGCTTTTGTTGTTGTTGCTGTTGCTGTTGCTGCTGTCTCTGTACATGTCTGTCTGTCTGTCTGTCTGTTGTCTGTCTTTGTCTGTCTATCTATAAGAATAAATATTAGTCGTATAATGACATTTAGCCGTCTCTCATTCTAGGCTCTCAAATTTCCGTCAATTACGTTTTGTAATTTAAATCCAATTTTGAAGTCCAAAATAAAGGATCTTCCAGGGAAGGCAAAACAAGAAATGGATGAATTTATTAATCCAAGTAAGGAAGTATTGTACATTTTTAGCATTATTTTCCCCCTGATATAAAAATAGCAAATAGCAAAGAAAAACACTTTGAACGTTACTGACGTCTTCAGTTGACGAGAACTTGAAGCATATCTTAGTGGAACAAAAACTGCAAAATCAAACCGCGAAAATTCTTGACTGTTAGTTGAATTCAGACTGACTTGTTTCAGGGCGTTCACCGGGCAAAAAGTTCCTCTTAGGGTTGGATGGTTTCTGGGTTTTGCTTTGGATACATCGATAGTACTTTGACCATTAGATCATATTTAGAAACTTTTCAACTTTTGAAAGAAATCCTCAAACAGTCTAAGAACAAGCAAATTTTTTAAAAATTTTAATCATTTTTTATTAAGTTTCCCAAAATGATACACTGGCAAGAAAGCAAACAAAAATTGTCTTGCAATAATTAAAGATTTGTAATTCTATAATAAAAAATATCTATAGTATATAAAATACTATAGATTTACAATTCCACTGAATAAAACTGACTTTGCCGCTAATTTTTTAAACATATCTAATAACAGCCATGATAATGCAGCTGTGATTTAAGTAGTAATTCCACAGGTAGCCCAAGCTATGGTTCTGAATATATATATAAAGTATGGCAGATCAAAAAAATTCTTTAAAATAAAATAAATTTCATATTTTATTTTATGTTTATTGTTTTATTGCATGTTTTGTGGTTTCCTGACGGTTTGGTTGCATTTTAAGGCGATTTTCGTCTTTAGAGAGGAGATAAAATTTCCTAAAATCGCCTTAAAATGCAACCAAACCGTCAGGAAACCACAAAACACGCAATAAAACATTGATATACCGGTAAAGAAACAATAAGATATGAAATTTATTTTATTTTAGAGACTTTTTTTGATCTGCCATACATTCTCTCTATATATATTCAGAGCCATAGCTTGGGCTACCTGTGGTAATTCATGGTCGTGATTCCATCAACGAATCTCATAAATTGATTTGTTGATGCATTTTTATTAATTAAAGATAAGACGTTCAATGAGATAGACCAGGAAAAACAAAACTCAGAAATAAACTCCAGTGGACTCGTTAGAAGACGAAGAGAAATTTCCTCAAATGTGACTCAGCCGAGGAAAAAATTTTCAGTCTCGAACGAACAAAAGGTAGAAGGCGAAGTAGATCCAGATCTTCCAGACCCGAAACAGCTTCAACCTGAGTACAGAGTTAAAGAGCGTATTTATGCCCAGTTAGCACAGCTAACACACGATGAACTAGAACCACTGGGGCATGAATTTGATGAAAGCTTATTGACATGCACGTTTAAAGGTGTTGACTGTTCGTAAGTACTGAATATAACCATATCATATTATTGTTTGTTGCTGTTTTGATAACAAGAACAGGGTTCATTTTTTAGTTTAAGGAGGCTCCCTAGAGTTTACTCTTCCTCCATCGACGTCCAGAGGCAAGCACCAAGAATCACAAAAACTACTCGCATTTTGTCCAGAATTATCAATCTTTTCAAACCAGTAGCAACAGAAGCAGCAGCAACTAAAGCTCCGTGAAATCTACCCTTGTGTTTAATAATTTTTATACGACTTTGACAAACTTGCACGTTCAAAACAGTTCATTTAATATATTCAGAATGCAATGAGCATGCTTGCGCATGCGCAACTACTAAACTTGAAGAATCTTTATTTTGCGTACGTTAATTTTCAAAATGAAATTAACTCAAAATTACACGATGAAATATTCCCAAACGTATACAGTTTTTTCACGATGTTGTAAAAAGGCAACTGACAAAATGCTACTGAAATCCTGACATCAGATTCAGTTTATTTTCATCCATGAAAATCGAAATTTCTCAATATCTCACGGTTTGATGTCAAGATTTTTTTAAGCCGCAGTTATATTATGAAAAACCCAACTGGGTTTTATATTATGTATTTAGAAGAATATTGACCGTGGAAAATTCGAGTTATTATTTTTTTAATGTTAAAAATAGGCCTTTTTATGACAGATGCAGCGTTGCTATGGTAACATGTTACGTGATCATTACTACCACAAACAAATCCTAAACTCATAATCTTTAATATGGTTGGTCTATCAGGCATCAATATGCAGATATGCTTTTGCTATAAAAGGATTTCTCTTTTAGCTCCAAAATTCCTGTAAACTCTAGGGAGCATCCTTAAAGGCATCTCTTCCCAGTCCAATAATTTGGATTTATTTAGATATATTAATTTTTTTTTTTTTTTTTTTTTTGGATTTTCGGATTATTTATTAGATCGTCAATGGTATTATGGGATAGCTCTGGGTAAAAATTAAAGATCAGATGGTGCCCATTTGCCACTAAAAAATCGGTATTTTACCCGTCACGATTAAAAAATATGAGGTTTGAAATATTTGATTGAACGGCAACATTATAGATTCCTGAAAGTAATTGTACAAATAGTTGTGCTTCAAGTTTCGAAAAGCTTGGGCACCTATTTTATCTATTTAATTCAACCTTAATATATAATGATTTATTCTTAGTGTTCAATCTTCATTCATGACATTCGCTTTGCTTGTGGTAAAATTACCTAAGACTTTTACTTTAAAAATTCCTATCTTGATCATTATATTGTTACCGGCTAAAATGCAGAATGGACGTAAAATATCACTTGCAATTGTTTATTTGTAGTGTCTTTTTTTGATAAATAGGAACTTCACGGCTTTTTGGAAGTCATTTTGGCATTACAAGTATGGTAACTGCTATGTCTTCAATTCTGGTAGAAACAAGGTTGTCATGAGATCCACCAAGGCCGGACCACTGCACGGTAAGGAGGGACGGCTACTGGAATTCTTTTTAAAAATGATAAAAAAAATACGATTTTGACTCCAAGTTTTTATCCTGCATATAGGTTTAGACATGGAGCTTTATGTGAACCAGGAGGAATACGTAGATCAGCTCAGCCCAGAAGCTGGTTACCGCATCGTTATTAGCCCACAAGAGGTTATGCCTTTTCCTTTTGAAGAAGGAATGAGCGTCGTCCCAGGACTATCTACGTCTATTGGAATAAGAAAGGTAACAAACTTATCATGTTTGAATGCACGAAAAATACCATCCTGCACATGCACCTTGAACTTGCCAGGGCATTTAGTTTGCTGCGTTCTGTCTTAGCTTGTGTGTACCACACTAAGCTGTAGTATTTACTTTTCGATCAATTAATGAGATAAGAGAGAGAAAAAACACAAATATAAACAAGTTTTTTTCCCCCAAGGTTGCCATCAAACGTGTTGATCCCTTTAAAAATGGCAGTTGTGCAGCGTCAATGGAGCTGAGGCCGGGAAACTTGTATCGTAGTGTATACGATGCTAAGTACTCTGCGATGGTAGGTAACAAATACTAAAAGACGTCTCAAAGTGCAAGGTGTGGGATTCCTGTGTAATTAAGGCTCCCGAGGGATCATGGGGGACTATGTAGTATGTGCTGGGTTAACTACCATGTTTATTATGTTTAGTTCTTTCGTACGAATAAAACCAGCTGCTTACAATGGCCAGTATTTCAGGTCTAAGTCGTGACACAAGGGTTTCAAATTCTTTATGTTATAAAAAAAAATCTAGCCCTGGGAGACTTCCCTCCCTCCTCTAACTAAAGAATAGATTCTTTGCTGTAATTCCCAATCTTGGATCGATGCCAAATGATTCACTAGTCTTTTCTTGATTGAAATGATTCCATTTTTATATTTCTTATCGCTTAGACAGATTTAGAAGATCAAGGGGTCTAATTGTGGTTGTCGAGTTATTCCACTCAGTACCTCTTGATCTAATTTTTGTAGTGATTTCTATATTTGGTGCATGTATTTAAAAGGCTGCTTGGAATACCTATAGTACTCTGTAATATCTTTGTTCCTCGTTAGGCTTGTAGAGAATCCTGTTTAGCCTATAATCAACTGTTTCAGTGTGGCTGCATGGAATATAGGTTCCCAGATGAAGGGTATGAAGTGTGTGATTCTACGAACCAGACAACAGGTAAACACAACGACTAGGAAGGGAAACGTTAAACAATGAGGACCAAGAGAAGCATGACTAATGAGCTCGTATTTCTTTATAACGTAGTGAGATGCCTGCGCAAACTTCAAAATCAATATCAAAATAACAATCTCAACTGCTCCAAGATCTGTCCAACAACTTGCAAGTAAGTTTTCGACTATCGAAGGTATTATAGTAATAGACCTCTTCAGCTTGGGCGTAATGTTTTCCCATTTCAGACCACTTGTCATTCCCCAGAGTATCATTTCTTTGTTTAACGGTTGCGCATGAGAATACACATGAATATGGATACAACTCAAACAAAGAATCTTATTCTCGAGAGAATGACACGTGGCCTGAAATGGGGGGGGGGGGGGGGGGGGGGGAAACCACCCAGGCCGATGAGGTCTAATCAGTTGGTTTCATGAAATGCCTTTATGCATGGTAAGGAGTGCCGAGGTGTCTGTTTTATGCCGGGCTGCCTCCTTACTTTTACAATCTGCAACTGAACACATTTTCTTTTTTTAGTAATAGTTAGTATCAGTATCATTTGGGTCAATCCAGTGTAAAAAAAATTGGATCGTTACGTTATCATAATATGAAATTACATATTCTCCAATATTGGCCATTTTAGTGAGGAATATTATAAAACGTCGTCATCATCAGCTGCTTGGCCTTCCAAAAACTACGAGGTACGTACGTCAGTTCGTGTGCAATAATTCGTAATTAAATTCATTTATGTCTATGTAAGTACAGGGTGTTATCTCCCGGTTACATGAACAGTCGTCCTAAATTCTTTCTTTAGGTTTTACGTGATGAGTTTTGGGAATTCGTCCTTGTTTTTACGAGGGTAGCACTTAATAGCAAGTGGCTAACAAATCTATAGCCTCGTTCCATGATCGAATTGGAATTTAGAAGTTGATTTTTAAGGAAAAAGAAAAACCGGAAATAATAGAGAAAAGCTCTCGAAGAAAAACAACCAACTAGAAACTTTAATCACATACGATATCGAGTCCAGGAATCGAACCTGGGCCACATTAGTGAGATGCTAGCGCTGTTACTGCTGCGCGACGCGTGTTTACACCTATGTTTCTCAGTATCTTCATAAAGATAAGAAAAAATGTCTTTTATTATCACAACATCCCTCAAGGGCTCTAAGAAAAAAATGCTTTCCTTATTTATAGATGTATTTGAAAAAGAAGCTTTACATTGAGGATGAATCATCAGAAAAACTCAGGTAAACTTAAATTACTTGATCAATTAAAACACATAAATCTAGATCAACTGTAGATATATAGTTTTATTGAAAACACTAAACCTGTGACATAGATGTTAGACTAATACACTTTAGTAGACCCTAATTACATTGTTTTAATTTGTGTCTACTAGATTATTACACTTTGAGAAGTAATTTTTATTTCACGGGTTTAGTGATTTCACTCTATAAAAAGTAGTTGGAGACCTTAATTTTTTATGTTTTGTGCATACCATCTGAGCTGATCGCCTTCCCCGAAAGGAACTATGGGCCACTATTTTTGGTTAGCATTTTTCTAGCATTTTCTGAGTAAACAATGTAGACTTTTCTTGTTGATTTAAATAAAATTCCGCCATGAGTTCGACTAGCGTTTACGATTAATTTAAAGAAGGAAGAACTCGTATTTCATAAATTCTCTTTGCAGAATAATGGGAAATGCTAATCAAAATAGGATGTCGAATCCTCAATTCTGATTGGTTGACCTTAAGTTTGTTCTGAAGATCAACTCAGCTGGTAGTAGTAGAGATCACGTGACATTTCTTTAAGATAGCTGCTAATGGTTAACCATAAAAGACGTAGAATAGGCTATTCTTTGAAATAGACCAATACTAAGAAATCAGGACGTTTACGCACGATTTGTAATAGAGTGCAAACAATATATCCGTGAAATACAAATTACTAAATAGTACAAAATAGTGCTAATTAAACAATAGAAAACAATAGATTTGAAAACAATTTGCTCGAAATAGTACTATTTAGTATAACTAATATTTCAAGGATATACTGTTTATACTCTAGTTCGCTTATATTGTCAACAATAATATGTAAATATGAACAAGCATTTTTAACTGGTTGAGTCCCAAATTGTACTTGAAATCAAGTGATGGATAAACATTGAGTCCAGCTTATTTCTCGATCAGACAGGAAATGTTAAAGGTCAAGATCTTCTATGAAGAACTGAATTATCAAGAAATACAGGAAAAGGTTTCCTATGACGTAAGTAAAATACTAGAATATATGTGATTTGACTTTTGATTGATTTGAAATGGGAGAACAGCTCATTTTTCTGGATAACAGTAGCTTGAATATTGAACAAGGTCAGGTCGTGCGACCTGCAAAATACTTCCAGCATCATTTCGTAAACTACTTCTGTACGCATTATATATCGAACTTCGAACACATTGTCACAATAATAGACCCCCTTGCAGCACGTCGGAATGCAGCTAAATTTGGAGGGCCAAACAAAAGGATTCAATTCTCCGGAGTTTGAAATTCTTTTGTTTTGCCCTGCAAATTTAGCTGCATTCCAACGTGCTGCAAGGGGTCTATTCCATAATATGGATGTGTCCAAAAGGTTGAAAGTTTGACTCCAAGTAATGATTAAAAAAAGAACAAAATAAGAACTTTACGAACCGCAGTTTTAGTATGGATCATTAAGCTATATTTTCTATTGTTTTCCTTCCATCCTCGTAGCTAAATGATTTCCTATCAGATATCGGAGGCCAGCTTGGCTTGTGGCTTGGAGTGTCCGTTCTGACTGGTGTTGAAGTGGTTGAGCTAATATTCATGATATTCTTGAATTGTTGCCAACCAAAGAAGAAAAAAGCCGCTGCAAGCCCTGGTGAATATGGTACAGTAATCTAATTTGTTTTGAAAATATAATTCTTTAAGTAAAACGTTGTAGCCCTCAAACTTACAATGTTCTAGTACAACATTATATATAATTACAGCATGACCCGCAAAATTAGGACCACATTTAATTTATTCGCATACTTCTATGCATAGGATTTCGTACTTTAAACAAGCACATTTGATGCCAAGCTGTCTGGTTTTACCAAATAAGGCGTATAAAAACTCGTGTGGTGGAAAATTGTTCGTGCTTAGCGGAAGTATGTGAATATATCAAAAGTGGTCATGCTTTTACGCGTCGTGCTGTAACTCTGAGTTTTCACGAGAGCTAGCTTTTCCCTACCGTTTGGCTTTCACCTGCAAGTCAAGCATAATCAAGAGCAAAAAACCTAGTATTTATTCTGTATAATGGTTTCTTCAGTTTTAAAGCGAGTAATACAGTTGCGGCCGCTCGGAGTCTGCCTGACGTTGCTTGTGCTTATGCTGGCCGGTATTACAAGTTAGAAAATGACAGAAACACCCCTGCGTGACAAATTACTTTAACCTGTTTGCACTAGAAATCAATTTTCCCAGTTTGAAAAATTTGACATTAGATTAACTAAATCTGAGTGTGAGGACGAAAACTGCAGTGTACTGTCACTCAACTGGTTGATTTTACTATAAGCCAGATCAAAGTTTAAGAATCGTTTTCAGTGCGCATGCGATTTTATCCCGAATTTCTTACCTTCTTTTGTTTAATTAAAAACAAAAGAAGGTTTAAACAAAAGGTGAGAAATTCGGGATAAAATCGCATGCACACTGACATTTGATTGATTTTCTAAAACGTCGCGTTCCTTTGATTTCAGAAATGCGAGCAAAAGTAGGAAATACCCATAGCCATCCGTTTGGCTACAAGACGTAAAGCTGTTAGACGTGTAGCCTGGCCAAGGTTGCCAAAGCAAAGGACAGGCCTTCCTTGTCAAATAACGACAGTTACAGTCTTAACAATTTTTCATCGCTCAAATTCGGACCATTTCTCGTTTTTCAATTACATCGTTTTGTTTTGCATTTTTTTATTATTTGTTTTTCATTTATTTATCTATTCATTTACTTATTATTTTTATGGAGAACAAAAGAATAGACCACTTAAAGCACGTCGGAATGCAGCTCAATTTGGAGAACAATACAATAGGTTCTAAATCTCATGAGATTCAGTTAAATTATCTTGTTCTGTCCTCAAAATTGAGCTGCTTTAGCGTCACGTGCGAGGGTCTACACGTGATATCTGCAATGATTCGAATCTTGGAATTATTGTCAAATTGTTTCTATAAGACTCGCCGATTTGATGGCAAAGAAGATAAAACCAGCTACTTATTTTAAAGAATGTTTTCCGTGCGCTAAAGACAATAAAAGGTTTAGTGCCAGAAACAATATGGGGTTATATTTGAAGAACTCATTAAGGCGTTATTACATCATACTGACCAGGTGTTTCAAAACCGAGTGGCCTTGGGTTATCTCAGAGCTGCCTTCCCATGTTAGAATGGCCGCAATTATATAATTATTTTTGTGGAAAGAAAATCATGCATTTCGCGCATTCCGGGTGCTAGATCAGATGAGAGAATTCAAATATTTCATAAACTATTGAGTTTTTTTAGATATATTTCAAACATTCGTGATATGTATCTGCTTTATTTGATACCTGATGTTGGTTTCGCAACACGGCAAATCCCAAGAAAAAAAAAAGCATGGTGTCAATGTTGACCCAATATCTTGTGCTTTTATTCGTTCTAGTGAACATGTATAGATTAAATGATCATAAGTTCGATATTTTCGCTTATCCCACATGCATAGACGAAGAAAGACAGGTGGAAATATGACATGATAAACGCATTTCTGATATATTTCGAACCTGCTCATCGGGTACGTTACGTTTGTAAAGAGAAAAGTCCTCACTGCCTGCTACAATTCCGCAGGAGGTTTTTAATTTATTTTTCTTTTTGATAAATTGCATCATTCATAATGTACGTACCACATTTTTATTTCGCGTGCATTTTCTAGTTTTCTATCTTTGGGTATTTGCGTTTTGTAATACGTTTTGGAGGCCTTATTTAAGGATGTAAGTGTTTTGTTCTAGAATGTAAGCCACTAAGAAATATGCGGGTCCTTTATGACGTATTCTCTTTTTCCTGGATCGATGACACCCTTTTCGTTTCTTGGACGCTTGGTCTGAAAAGCTGTCAAACGAAAGGCTCAAAAATTGCAAGTGATATATTCACTAATAAATAAATTCTAAAATATGTACTGAGAACATTCAAGGCAATTGAAAAAAAAAAAATCTTCAAAACGAAATAGGGCACAATGTAAAATTTGTTGCTGGAGAAGGTGTAATGAATGAGGCGACATTTGGACCGAAACCTTAATATTTATTAACTTGTATTTCGTATTAGTTTGCCGTGAACAAGTATGCAATAAATACTAAAACTAACTTTAAAAGTAATCGAGGAATTTTAATCAAGATGGAAAGAATAAGAATTGAACAAAATGGGCAATAATTGAGTAATAAAAAATATAAAAATGTAGAGCCTCTCTCCCTTCCCATTCCCCAACATGTAAGTTTGCTTAGCATAACAGAAGTTGGGCTAGTCAAAAGTACAAGACACATGCACCAATTTATTTTAAGCTGCCTTCTTCCGTAGCTACTTCATTTTTCTTCCTTTTTTGATGACTACCCGAGCTTGGAAAGAAATGGAGAATGATCAGTATAACCAGCTCGACGAGTTCTGCTCCGGTCAGAACTGACACCCCCAACCACAGACCAAGCTGACCACCGATGTCGGCCACGAAGTTCTCCAGCTGTACGTTGGGAAAATAAGAAAAACAAACAAAATTAGTTATAATAAATACAAAAGAAGCGATACTTAATGACATCACACATGTGCCACACTTAATATTAATATCAAACTGAGAAAAGAGTGTGACCAAAGTCCCACAAATCCCCCTTCTCCGAGCCCTTTTTTTATAAAATGGCTTCAATTTGAATGTTCTGCAGGTTTGTTTATTGAGCGTAGAGTTTCGAATGATATTCAAGAAGTGGAGGCATAACCTGAAATGAAAAGCTAAGGTCAAGTACCTAAAAAGATTATCAATAAAACGCGAATACACTCGTATCCAAAATAGACCTCATCGGCTTGGGTGGTTTGTTGTCCCAGTTCAGACAACGTGTCATTCCCCAGAGTATCATTTCATTGTTTAACGGTTGCGCATGAGAATATACATGAATATGGATACAACTCAAACAAAGAATCTTATTCTTAAGAGAATGACACGTGGTATGAAATGGGACAACATTACCCCAAGCCGATGAGGTTTATTATCGCTGCAATCAATACATAATAAAACAAAAGACGTGGCGGTCGTGGAAAAAGGAATACTCCAGTTTTGAATTCTCTATTGCTCAGGGTTACTCTCCAATTTGAGTGGAATTATCTTGAATATTCATGCATTCCAGTGACATTCCGTCGAATTTCAAAGTGTTTGTGTTGTTGAAGTTCTGCATAATATTTTGACACTGTAATTATGCTAACCTTGAGCAAATGAACAGCAAGGAACAGAGCGGTTGTTCAATTGTATTCTTACCCCGTAGGATATTTCTTCTTGTATTTTCTCAAAAGTTAAATCTTGATAGAATATTTGAACTTTTAGCAAATTTCTGCCACAAAGAGAGATCAGAATATAAAATATAAAATAATCAGGCTCTAAAAAAAATGGAGCGCTTGCGTATGTATAGTATTTTTATGCGCAAATGAAAATCCTTCACAGATTGATATTTGCGCAATTATTATAACGATTTATTTTCTCATGCGGTCTAAGCATCCGATGTCTTACCTCATACCCCTGGTGGTGGAGTACTTTCTCTGTTCAACTTCAAGCTCTCGAGATAGCACTTCCTGTTGAATAATAAGATAAATTACTCCACATGCATTCATAACACGTCTGCAGGACGCTAAATAGAGGATATTACATGGGCGCGCGGAGATAAGAATTTTATCTGCGGTCACTCGTGAGATATCTTTTCAACAGGAGAAGATAAAATTCGTATCTCCAAGCGCCCATGTAATATTCTGTTTATTATATAATTATCAGTCAAAAAGAAAAGAAATGTTTTTGAGCATTTTTCTGCTATAAGAAGTATGTTACCATAGTGAGGATATTTTCACATGTGAAAATGTCAAATTTTTGAAATAAAGAAACATAGGTATTTCATTGATAATCACATAATAAGAACATCTATTTTACCTTATATTGATAGGATAGCCATGTGGAAAAGGATAAGGTTGTTTTATAAATTTCCTCCCTAAAGAATTACAGAAAAATAGAAAAATGAAAAATAAAGATATGCTTTATCAGGAAGTATGAAATAAGTAATCACCAGCAAATGAATGAGATGCAAGAGATTGTTCCTTGTTATATGAGCAAGAAGATTCGGTTATTCAAGTTATCAATATGAGCATAAAGAACATAATTGCATGGTATGGGAAATTCAAGAATGCACTAGTAATCATCAGTAATAACAGAAGAATTAAGACAATGTTGGGTGCGATGGAAAACTCTAATGTCAATTTGCAGTAAGAACTGGAGGAAGTGGCACATTTATGAGGTTTCTGTATATACTGCTTTAAGAATAAGTGGACTAGAGATTCAAGCTCATTTCAGCAATATGCTGGTGTAGTTTAGTTGTGATAAAGAGATAATTCAATACTTACGTGCATGACGAAGGACAACCTATTGTGCAGTTTAACTCGTTATTTCGTGCCTTCGATAGGACTTGTCTTAGACAATTTACTTAAAAGTAAATAGATAACTTGGTAAATAATTCTATGGATCCCATGAACGCACAAGAATAGCGTAAGTAAAAAGTTAAACTCCATTCGATGATAAAAAATAGAACCCCTTGCACGTGACGTCAAAGCGGCTAAATTTGAAGGACAAAAAATCCATCTACTGAGAATTGGAAATCTATTTTTGGCCTCCAAGTTGAGCTGCATTCCGACATGCTGCAAGGGGTCTATAGCCCAACCGGTGAATGAATGAATTCATTTTTTGATCAAGGATCATTTAAGTATCATAAGTAAAAAATGAAGAGCGAAATTGAGAGCCTATATGATTTCTTAAGGGGGGACTTACCTATTTACCAGCCACGGTTGCTATGGAAAATATTTAAATCTCTAAAAGGTTTTTCTTATATTATAACTTCATAAATAAAATCAATTTGTGAAATGGATCATTTTTTGATATGTGCGATGACGTCATCTCTCTTACGCAATTTATGACGTCATAGTTCGTTAAAAATTAAAAAACAAGCGTGCATTTGGTCAGATTGACTCACAAATAAGCGAAATTATAGCTGACATGAATTAAAACAAAGTTAAGCATTATTTTTTTAAACGGTGAAAAGGCCAGGCTACCAAGCCATGTTAAAATTTTTATATCTAAATATTTTCCCACACTCTTAACGTAGAGTAAAATTCATGCTTAACTTTGTTCCAATTCATGTCAGCAATAATTGCGCTTATTTTGGGGTCAAAATGACCAATTGCACGCTTGTTTTTTTAACTTTTTATGAAATATGACGTCATGATTGACGGAAGAGTGATGACGTATCAAAAATGGTCCATTTCACAACTTGATTTTATTTATGAAGTTATAATATAAGAAAAACCTCTTAGGCATTTTTAAATCCTTTCCTTAGCAATTGTGGCTGGTAAATAGGTAAGTCTCCCCTTAATTCAAGTGTTTAACCATTTAACCATTTAATCATTATAATAGACAACTTTTGAATTCATATCTGTGGAAAGTTTCATAAAAATATGTGTTCAGTTTTATTCCTACGGAATGCAACAGGCTTCCTGAAAAAATAAATACCTTACCAGTGGTTCTGTTTAAAATGTCGCAGATTATCTTGTCTTTGGGGTTGAATTTGTATTCCATACACCCACAATCCTTCCTCTGATTCAATGCGATGCATGATTGAATACACGCCTTCAAAAGACATATAAACATGATTGTATCTGACCCAGGACTGCAATAGACCTATTTCCTCTGTCACTATTTTCGACTTCGTGCGCTTTAAGAACAATAGGTGCATCAAAGATTGTACGGAATTTGAACATCTTTAGAATTTGAACAAAAGATGCTCTTATTTCATTGTTGTTGAACACTAGCTGTAGTCAGGTCATAATTTTAAGCGCTGTGCATTGGTATGGCCCAACAGTGAAATACAAGCATCTTTGGTTCAAATTCTAAAGATGTTTAAATTCCGTGCAATCTTTGGTGCACCTATTATTTTTAAAGCGCATGATGTCGAAGATAGTGAGCAAAAATTGTCTAATGTAATATGCAAACTTTACCGAACGCTTGTGAAATTCACCCCGGAGGCACAGGTGCATGGAGTAACAGTAAGAGCTCTCGTCTCTCACCAATGCGACTCGGCTCGAAGTAGAATTGCTTTTTTGTTCTCTTCTATGTATCATGGGGTTTTTTTTCCGGGTTCTCCATTTTTCCTCCCTCCTTAAAAACCAACTTCTAAATTCCAATTAGATCATGGAACGAGGGCCACAGGTTTGTTAGCCACTGGCTATTGAGTGCTACCTTCGTGAAAACAAGGCAAGTTTTTAACTACTCACTGTTTTAGAATATGTTACGTTGTATTTTCCCTCATAAATGTTGTTATCATGTTCTGTATTTTCCTTGACGCAGGAATCGTTACCAAAACGGTCTATGCGGCAGATTTGGAACTATAGAAAGAGAAATGCTTTTTAAATCACATATTATCAACTCTTACTAGTTATGAGCGATTCATAAGGCAACCTACCAATAAAAATGGCATTGTTTAACACCTTAGGTGTACCATATTTATGCACTTTATGAACGACTACCGACTACGTCTCCCTCCCATATACCAGATCTCGAAACAGCTTAACATACTCTCCCATAACTAAAATATCTCTTAGTTATGCGAGAGTAATTTTCGAAGGCAATTTCTGCAAGACAAAAGTAAAAGTGAAACTAACATTCCATAACTACTGTTATTTACCAATCGGATGCCTATTGACGTCGAGAAACCAGGAGCAAGGCTTAAACCCTCTTCGTAAGGAAAGGCCATTTGTCCTCGTGGCGAAATATGAACAACGATTCCTGCATCCTCAGTGAGTTCTACATATTCTTCCTGCTGTACGTCTAATTCAAGGTACAATCCTTCAAAAAAGATGTTACGAATATCAGTCAGACTTGTCATTTGTTCAATCCCTTTGAGGATGTGGCAGTCGAAGAAAGAGGAGAGGAGGAAAGGAGGAGAGGAGGAGAGAGAGGGGATCATTTTAAAACCGAAAGTATTAATGATGGATATCCACCTTTTAGACAATCATTACGATCAACAAGCAAAAAATATTGCTTCCAACTGCCTCAAAATAAACTTATAACAGAAAATGTTAAATATTTAATGAGAAATGGTCCATTTCACACGAGGAATGATTATTCCCATATTTGTTTTTGACCTCCTGAACAACCATAGCGACCATGACGAACATGGTGTCCCTTGCGTCGACCCGCATAGCGACCATGGCGTCCATGGCGTCAATAGCGACCATAGAGACAATAGGAAATATAGCGACCATAGTGACAATAGCTACCATGGCGACCATATCGACCATAGTGACCATGGCTACCATAGAGACCATAGAGACCATGGCAAACATTGCGACTATAGCGAAAATGGCGACCATGGCCACCATGGTAGACACGGCGACCACAGTGACCACAGCAACCACGCCTACCTTGTGGACCTTAGCGCCCATAGCGACCATGGCGACCATGGCTACAATATCGACCATGGAAACCATGCGACCATTGCGACTATAGCAACAATGGCGACCATGGTGACCATGGCGACCACAGCACCACGACTATCATGGGGAACAATAGCGTTCATAGCGACCATGGCGACCATAGCGACCATGGCTACCATATAGACCATGAACACCATGGTGACGATTGTGACTACAGCGACAATTGCGACCACGGATACCACGGCTACCATATCGATCATGAACACGATGGAGACGATTGTGACTATAGCGAAAATGGCAACCATGGTGACCACGGCTACCATGCGGACCATGGGGACCATAGTGACCATAGCGATCATAAAGACAAGTCATATATGAGGGAATATTAGCCCTGCGTAATCTAGATCTAATATTGTAGAAAGTAAGGATAGTTGATTAAAGAAGCTACTTATTATGTTTACTGACCATGTAACGGTCCAGGCTTGGAGGCCTTCAGTGCTTTTTGTTGAACTCCTTCAATAAATTTTGGATTGAACATGTAACAGTTCCCGAACTTGTAATGCCAAAAGGAAGTCCAATATCTCTTTGCCGTTAGCTGTCTGAAAACATTATGATAATAAAATATAAGAATTGAAAAGAAGAGATTGACACTTTTTCCATTGGCTCTTCCAAAACCAGACGGATCCCATAAGTCGTAGTTTTCGCTCGTTTTTGGGACGTCGGCGCTCTACCAGCTGCATGAGCGATACCCAGAATCGACAACGACTTCTAGAATCAATCTGTATCAAAACTAGGTATGTATCTAATGATTACCTGATGGTTAGTGATATGAACTCTTGAACTGCATTTATTCTCTTGAGACAACAGCAATATATTTTTTTAATAACTTGTAGTACTCACCGGCAGTCTTTGCCTTTATACTTGCAAGAGCGAATCATGTCATGGAATTGATGTCCATGTGGCTTCAGAATTTTCCAGTCCTCCTGGGCCAATAAGCGGGAAATTGTTTCAACTACTTTTTGGGTGTCATCCAGTTCTTCAGGATCTGCATAGTCATCCTCAACATCTAATGGCAAGCTTTTATTATTGTTCGCAGCCGTACTTTTTGCACTTGCACTGCTTTCTGGTGAAGAGAAATATTCCAATTAAACACACTACAGTAGTATACATGCATCAAGAGTTCCGCGCTACTGCTCTAAGCGCATGCTCAGGGGATTAAAAAGTTGGGAAAAATTCGTAAAATATGCTATATTTTAGTTGTATCTTTCTTGTCAAGTACAATTTTCACTAAATATTCAAGATCGCGTACCGTTCAGCGAATTCTGAATCAAATATACCGAAAAATTTGCATATTATAAGAAATATCATCCCACTTTTTATTCCACTGAGCATGCGCATTGAGCAGCAGCGCAGAACTCTTAATGCGTCTATATAATAACCAGTACCATTCCGAGTCACTCACGCACCCAATCCCGCCGACTACCCTTTGACATTCTCTTTTAAGGGTACTTACTGTTTTGATATTCTTGGAAGCCTTGTTGTAAGGATTGTGACAAGTTTGCCAATTGAGATTTACGTATGATGTTGAAATTGCAGAAAGTCACACTAGGGAAAGGTAGAGACTGAAAACAAATGGATATAAAGTAAAAGTGTAATTATCAACTTTGCTTTCATTCTGTGCTGTACATTTCATTTTTAGGTGGTTGTAATTTGTTATAGTCTTTGGTGACGCAAACGATGTCAATGCCGGTTAGCATCTAGCATGTGTACAGCCGTCTTACTCCTCCCTGAGAGAACTCTCTCTTCCCTCAGGGCGGGAGGGTTAAGATGCAAAAAATGCACCCCAAATTACTCATTGCTTTCAGTATTAAATAGAAGGGACCATTCCAGTCAATAAAAACTAAAGTAAATGTTTTCTATGGGGGTGGGGGTGGGGTTGCATCATTTGATGCAGGAATAAAGTGCTTTCCACTCAGGCATAGTCCTATGCAAACACTATCAAAAAACACGAACGCCATAATTATGATTTACTCAGTTTAAAAATGAATTTGTTGCAATATCAAATGTTTTAGTGATCATACGTACAGCACTGTGTTCGAGTGAGATCCTTGTACTGATTGGCTTATGTTGGTAAGTTTCAAAAAGAGTAACGAGTTGCAATATGGCAGCTGTCAGGGCGCCAAAAAAGATGATAACCCATAATATCTTCAATGCAAAGTACTTTGTTCCCACCACTCGAGCCAGTCCTCCAGATGTAGTGTACTCGCAGAAGTCCTCCAGAATGGTCACTACTGTTTCGGTTTGATCTTGGTTCGTGTTTTCTCGCACTCTTGCTATGCTACTCTTCATGCTTAACGTCTTGCAGCAAGAGTGGGAAAAATAGGTGTAAAAGGCAATAAATGACCTAAATAATACTAAACAAATATACACATCAACAATTGTTTTTTTACCATTTCGATGACGAACTACTGCAATTTGATCATTTTCACTCGGTCAAAGGGTGGTCCAGTAATGATGATATATTATTGAAAAAGCTCCTTAAGACAAAAATAGGCTTTCGTTTTTTTAATTTGTAAAACTCAATCTGCAATTGTGGACAAGGAATCTAAATGTTGTCGCTTCGATCTGACAATTTGCATGACAATGTCTTGACTTCTAAATGAAGCTATTTCTCTGAAAACAAGCAAATCATTGATAAAAAAGATAACCAAAGAACCAGATAAATGAGAAGAAACTATATAGTTCTTTCTAAGAGGGTGCTGAATCAATATTCATCTAAGAACAACCGCTTAACAGATGAATAGGATAAAACAAATAGCCGAAGCTTGCAGGTATTTTACAAGTAACCACTTGACTCTGAAATACCTGTTGTCTAGGTAACATAAATATCGAAACAAATTGAAGTATTTCAGGACTGAGACATCTATGTTTCTGTGACTGCGACTGGAACAATGATGTGGAGGTCAGATAAACATAAAAAGTACACGGCCAGTTCAACCATATGATTTTACTTTTGAGGCTTACTCTTGCGACAGAAATGACATAATAACTTTTTTTTTAAGTATAGAATTTTTTTATCATAGTGATAAAGGCGGCCACCAGTGCAGCCGAGACGTGAAGCTTGTGTTATTTCTACGCGTGAAAACTGTAAGAACTTTATTGTGCCAATCTGACTTTAGTCCCCCCCCCCTCCCCCTTATGTGATCGTTCAGTAACAAGACCACAAGAAATGATGTTGCGAAGAAACAAATTACTACCGTCATTTTCGGCTACATAGCTGAACGACTTCGCTCGGTTACGCTAAAATTTGTGACAAATTTGGTTCTTCAGTATCCATAGCACAGGCTTTTTTTGCTGAAGATTTAATATTTTTGTTCAACAACCAAACCTTTCAAAAATGGACAAATCAGATAATCCGTTTTTAGCCAATCATTGTATCGATCAAATTTGTTTACATGAGTAGTTTGAAGGCATACCGGCGCGCGCTCTTTTCCGAAACAAAAAAAGTGTGACGGAATTTTAGGCTCTTTTAAATATGTTTGTGAAAATCTATTATATAAGACAAAATGTCAGGTTTACAGAACAGCTGCGTTCTGCTCTCTGATAAGACACTCCTGAAACTGTAGATAAGTCGAAAAGCTATGAAAATCCCTCGTTGCAGCTAGTGATTTCTATGGGATGAATGGATGAATGGATGAATGGATGAATGGATGAATGGATGAATGGATGAATGGATGAATGGATGAATGGATGAATGGATGAATGGATGAATGGATGAATGGATGAATGGATGAATGGATGAATGGATTTAAGATCAACTATTTAACCTTGACTTTTATTAATGTGTAAGTCTACACTGGGGCGGCTGCAAGCATTGCACTTCCTTCTAGGGTATCAGGATTTGAACTTTATTTCCATAGTACGTCTAGCTTCTGTTTGACAAAAGTTCATATTTAGCATACGTCATTGAAGAAAGAACGCGTGTTTGGCAATTGCAGCCAAATCCTCATTGCTAATTGGTAGAAGAATAATTGCACTAAAATCAACAGACCTATAAATTACTATAAACGTATTGTAGTTACGATTGCGCTTCAGACCCACATGTGAAAACTTAATATAATCAGGAAGTAGCTGTTTTCATGTACTAGTTAAGGTGCAAGGACCGAAAAAGGCATCCAAATTAGTAAATTTGATAATCTTGGACTCGAAAGTGTTCCTAAGTGGTGCTGTGTGATCCATGAGCAAGGCAGGGACATATAGCTGTTGGGGAGATCACTTATTTATGAAGACTTTAATGCATGTATTTAATATCACTGCAGTTAGACGATGGACTACTTCGATGATGCAGCTGCCATCTTGAATCGCATGGCATTATGGGGCGTCTAAGGGGTAAAACAATAACAAAAATAGCGGGGAATATATAGAGTTTCGCTTTTTTGTCTTTCTTTAATGTCCATCTTCTTAATTCATCTCTTGTCAAATTGTCTTCTTGTGAATAGTTTATGTTACATTAATGTAACAAAACTTTGTATTTGCCCCATACTAAGATTGTCATTGTATCATCAAAGTCCATTGAAGTCCATCGTCTTCATTGTATTTGCAAACTAATTTTCATTTTAACCCCTTAAAATTACGCTGCTCCACGCGTCCCTTATTGGACCTGGTATTTTATTTTATTATATATATAACTAGAATTTCATACAATAAATCTCTATCATAAAAATCTCTATGCTTTATATTTCACTGGTGAAAAATGCAATACGACCAATTAGCATCGCATTCAGCTTTTCACAGTGTAAAAATATAACCAATCAAAATTTAGAGTTGACCAAACCAACCAATCATAAAACGAGCAATTGTGACATTTGAATGGCTTCCCACCAAAGCAAAGTTGTGTTTTCTGTAGCTTTGTTGATGTGAACAAAATGGCGAGTCGTTTTGTGTCACTAGATGTGCCGGTAGATGAGTTTATTCAAAACCAAGAAAACAAAAACACACTAAGCAAGACAAAGAGAGACCTGGCTTTATTGACTACATATCTTGAAACAACAAATATGCAGCAAAACCTGGAAGAAATCCAGCCATGAGATTTAGACGAGCGTGAAGAAACAACATGACAACAAAGCGCCGCCGTTATTGCATCTTGGATCTCTTGTCAAATTTCGCTCGAAGACTCGCTCGTTCGTGTTTTACACAAACAACTTGTGAATATAACCCCGTACGCCGCACTTTCTATGAAGTAATCTATATTTATTTGTTTATTTATTTTTTTACTCATTTTCTTCTTTTTTTTTGTTTTTGTTTTACTTTCTTAAACTTCTTGCAAAACATATATCCATGTTAAATTTCCAATGGAAATGTATTATTTATCAGATAATGTCAGCAGCGACCGTTTAATTTCCTCAATTGTTTAAATTACAATCATTATTGACTAAAATGAAATTCAAAATTGGTTATAATAATGCTTTCACACAAAAGGAAAACTTATTGGTTTGATCGTAAAGGCAATGAAATCCACTCTTGCACTTCAAAAGTTTGCTTAGTTGGCTTAAATAATGGCTTTGTTATTATCAGTGGCATGGTGTTGCACTGTATTTCATGTGAAGTTGCCTTCTTCCATAGCTACTTCATTTTTCTTTCTTTGTTGATGTCTTCTCGAGCTTGGCAAGAAATGGATTATAATCAGTATAATCAATTCGACCACTTCTGCTCCCGTCAGAACTGACACCCCCAACCACAGACCAAGCTGACCACCAATGTCGGCCAGGAAGTTCTCCAGCTGTATGTTGGGAAAATAAGAGAAATTATCATTCAAGTCATTTTGATTGGCCGAGAGAACTGCAAATAACTGCCTACAAATAACGGTCTGCTCATGCGCATTACGGTGCAAAGCTATCTTATTGCAAATAACGGTCTGTTCATGCGCAGTAACGCTGCATTTAACAACGGCTCGCTTCCCTGAAAAATGAGCTGACTTCTTCGTTATTGTTTGACTCGCACTTCCCCTCAAAGATTAGAAAAAATAATTTGAATGATAAAACAATTATTGAACTCTGTTATCGCAAAATATCGATATTTGTTAGTGTCTTGCAAGCAATTATTTGCCTCTGCCTTCGACATCGGCAAATAATTGCTTGCTCGCCACTAACAAATCACGATATTTTGCTCAACCTCGTCCAATAATTGCTTATTACGTTTTATACTTGCTGCGCTATGTGTTATTAGTATTTGGGGGTTGGCAGAACAATCAATAAGTGTTGAGAAGTACTCCGCTACGCGCCATACCTTTCCTAATACTTGTCTCGCGTGTTCGGTCAGCCTATTTCTTTATTATGAAAGCGCGCAGAGGATTCTCATTGCAAGGAATATTTTCCAAGAAAATGTGGTATTAATGTTTGAATTTATTATTATCTTACCCCGTATGATATTGTTTCCTGTATTTTCTCGTAGTTTAAATCTTGATAGAATATTTGAGCCTTTAGCATATTGTTACTACAAAAGAGACAAAATCAAATGAAGAATAGAAAAGATTCTAATCAATATTTTATATGTCTTTTAATCATTTATATATATATATATATATATATATATATATATATATATACACCGAATCCCTAAAACTTTGACATTTTTGCGATATAAATACATATATGTTTGAGTGCTATTATTGTTGAAAAATAAAAAGTAAACAAGAAGAAAATCAACTGCAAACATGTTAAAAAGCCTCATTAGGTATTCTAGAACAACTTGGTAACAAATGTTTGTTGACAAATGATTGAAATCGCTGTCTTTCATATATATGTATATATATCGCAAAAGTGTCAAAGTTTTAGGGATTCGGTGTATATATATATATATATATATATATATATATATATATATATATATATATATATATATATATATATATATATATATATATATATGTATATATATATATAAAGCCGGTTTGGACGTCGAATTTCACATGTGCCTAATCCCATGCCAATGAGTAAAACCTATTGTTTGAATCATTTGCATTACATGCGGCACATGTGAAGTTCGACGTCTAAACCGGGACTAAGTCTTTTCAATATTCTGACCTTAAACCACCAGTTGCGGAATGGTTTCTTTGATCCATTGCAAGGTCATCGGACAGATATTTCTGATGAATGAAAAACGTACACTGATCAAGTGCAAGAGACCACGAAGGACAGAGAAAAGCTCTCGCGCTATCCTTCAAGTTGTGATATCGGTCAGTACTCCTCGAATCAGTAAATCTAGCCTTCGTATTTTGGACACTAGATTTTTACCTAAATTCGGGCTACAGGCTATTTATACTTTGAGTCCGAATAGTTTTCCTCTTATCCTTTTTCCCCATTAAATAATTTTCTCTTCAGCTTTCAATTTAGTTGTCACTTTTAGTATTGGAAGTACTATATTTTGCACTTCAAAATTAAAGTCGTAAGTGGCTGCTCTCCGCGGGCTCAGAATCAAATTCATCGAAGAAACTTCATATTGTATTACCGCCACTTGATTGCAATTTACCTACAGAGAGCCCTTTCCTTAGACTATCTATAAAAAATAGCGTATCCCTCGTTTTTAATGATTTTCAGTCGCAATTGAACCGCAAGCGAATTTACTAAGAGGTACGCAAAATCTAAAAATAACTTTCACGGAATTCCGATATCCCAAAGCTAATACTGCAAGAGTCCCTCTCTGTTCTTCATGGTCTCTTGGTGCGTGTGTGTACGTGGTCATAATCATAACATAACATATCGTAACATAACGTAAGGTAACATAACCGTCTCAGATACCTTGTACGAGGAAGAAGGCCATGCAGAAAAGGATGGAGTTATTTTGTAGACTTCTCCCCTGAATTTTCAAAAACAGTTTGTATAACAATGTATTACTAAAACAATAAAGAGAATATAATCTCTCCTTGTACAGAGAAAAGTGGACTCGTCTGCTGTATTGAGGATTGGTGGAGTGGAGAGTTGATGATATTTTAGAATGATGAAAAAAATTACAGCCCAGAAGTAATTCCGTACTTACGTGCATGATGGCGGACAACTTGTTGCGCAGTTCAACTTGTTATTTCTTGCTTTCCATAGGACTTGTCTTAGACACTTTACTTTGAAAGAAATCAGGAACTTTGGTAAGTCCATGTTACGGCAAGGGCAAGATACGCGCAGTTGTAACTGGGATGAATTCTAAATTATCGTATCAAAAAAACCTAGATAATTTACCGGGATGTTATCAAGCCTATACATTTACTAATTAATTTGATCCATTACCATAGTCGAATTGTAGTGGTAGGCAAATAAGGGAATGTACGTACGATTTAGTGGTTTAGATGTCCAGGGTTCGATTCCTGCAGACAGTATAAGTTTTTTATGAAATTTAATTTTTCACTCAAAAAAGATATTCTGAAGTCCGTTATTTTAAGGGTATAGGGATGGACTAATGCAAATTAAGATACAAAAATGCCACAGTGGAATTTGATCTGCACGTTTTCTCTGATTGGGTATTACATTTGTACATTGACATATTCTATAAAACACCGACAGACCGACCGAACAAACACACAAACATACAATCAAAGCGAGGGAGAGATTGAATGGTATTTATCCATGGATCTATAGATCAGAGTGGCTGTTTTTCCAATCAATCCAAAGTTGATTTTTAAGGCAGAAAAGTAGCTACGCCTGTTTTCCTTTAGATTAGTTTTCATTCACTTTTTAATTAATCCCGAGTAGTGACTATGTATCAAAATTCTTCGCGTACATGAATGTCTTACCAGTGGTTTTGTTTAGAGTATCGCAGACTATCTTGTCTGTAGGATTGAATTTGTATTCCATACACCCACAATCTTTCCTCTGACTCAATGCGATGCATGATTGAACGCAGGCCTTAAGGGACAAAAAAGAGCAAACACATACGTAAGTTACATTGTACTTTGTTTACTACATTGTCACGCGGAGTAACATGGCTAATCGGATTTTGGAGTTTTATCTTCGAGTGTTAAGGAAGTTCGCGGGCTAAAGTGTTGTTTTTTTTCTTCAAACTTCGCATGGTGAAATTATGGCATAATAGAAATTCCCTGAGCAAATAAAAAATTGGGGTCACCGTTTCGTTGAGTAGTGAGATGATATCAAATTGCAGCCTTTTTGTCGAAAATTGCTTGCTTGCAATACAAAAAAGGCGTAAATCAAAGTCATTTGTTGTCTTTTTTTTTTTTTTTTTTGTCTTTGGCAATGCAGATATTTTCCCATAATTGTTCCCCTCAAATTTGGAACACTGACAGCTTATGTAAGTCTTTACAAGATATTAAAACTGATAATAAAAATGGGGGTCACCGTTGTTGTTTTCGAGATATAGCCGAGGGAAATCGTTTTCGCAACGAGGGTGACGGAGTTTGATCTTGAAAAGCACAGGTCATGCGCGACACACCATGCGCAGAACAGATGCGAGCAAACAATGCCTGCGAAATTCCTTAATAAAATCTAACTTTACAGCATGCTTTCCAAATAGGGAGTCCTTCAGACGTCATAATATTCGTTGAATAAGAATAAACGCATACTAAGAGATTATGACGATTAACTTTATAGAACTTTAGATATTTTTATTTTTACTTACTGTTTTAGAATAAGATACGTTAAATTTATTCGCATAAATATTGCTATTATACGCTGAATTTTGCTTGACACATGAACCATTTTTGAAAGGATCCTCGCGAAAGATCTGGACCTATAAAAAGTATGATGATATACACTCTGGGTCAATATACATAAAATCATATATGAAAATGAAGAGCATACATGATTTGATTGCCCTATTTCATTATGACGCCACATCAAAATAATCTATTGTTTAAACGCCAAGGATCATGGTCGCTAGAGGGGGACAAAACAGCAACAGCACAAAGAAAATTGACATAAAATGCGTTTTATAGAACGAAACGTAAACAGCCATCAAATGCAACAAATATTATTCATTAAACATCGATACACCTTATATTTGGAAACCAGACTATTTGAGAATAGAAAAAACCTACTAATGGTCTATCACCAATCGAGCCTTGTAATTGGCTGAGCTACTAGGGGTCTATTAGTGATAGACCTCTAGTAGCGAAAAGCGCCGGTTTTGAAAACCAAAAAATATATATATTTAAAGCAAAATCCAAAACTTGCATCCTTTTATTGGACCGATTAGTAGGTTTTTACTAAAACAATTAGACCTCTCGCCCTCATGGCCTACGAGTCAATAGCCCATTCGGCCTTCGGCCTTTGACCTCAAGGGCTATTGACTCGTAGACCATTCGGACTCGAGGACTAATTGTTAATTAGACTTTTTTTATCAGAGGAAATTTCGTTCAAATTTCTGTTGTTGCAGATAATTGGCCATAATTAAATAGGGCAATTGACTGTCGATTTGATTATGTGTAACTGAACTTCTTACCATTCTAATGCCAATTGATGTAGAAAAACCTGGAGCAAGGCTTAAGCCTTCCTCGAAAGGAAAGGCCATTTGTCCTCGTGGCGAAATGTGCACAACGATTCCTGCATCCTCAGTGAGTTCTACATATTCATCCTGTTGTATATCTAATTCGAGGTACAGTCCTTGGAAAGTAAAGATCAAAATAATGTCAGGATGTAAGATGTATCTGCTCTTTATGCGTACATTAGGTATCAT
Source organism: Anthopleura sola (assembly GCA_023349425.1). NCBI lineage: Eukaryota > Metazoa > Cnidaria > Anthozoa > Actiniaria > Actiniidae > Anthopleura > Anthopleura sola. Next base: position 6,049,456 of record JALHLI010000016.1, on the reverse strand, counting down.
ATATATTTGAGCATACAATTCTTGCAATGGGGTTGAATGTTTCAGTCGACAAACTTATCTGCCGAAGCCGTACTCAGTAATAATTAATAAAGTAATAATTGCCAAACTATATTTGATGCTATGACAGGGAGCGGAGTCAAATTAATTGTTTACTAACCATTTGGCGCTCCAGACTTGGAGGCCTTCAACGCTGGTTTTTGAACGCCATCAATAGCTTTTGGATTAAAAACGTAGCAGTTCCCAAACTTGTAATGCCAAAAGGAAGCCCAGTACTTTTTGGTAGCTTTGTCTCTGAAAATTGATAGTACATTAAAAATAAAACAATGAAAATAATGAAAACCATTTGTTAAGAATACTGCAGTTAAAATGAGTGGGGCATTTTCAATGCTACAAAGTCAAACTACCCCAAGAGAAAGCGAAGAAAAGTTTGTTATCAAATTAAGGTCGAGGAGAATAAAATACAATATTTTTTCTTGACTTAACCAAAAAAGGGACCTAAAATCCATACCAGCTTAAAAGGTTGGTTTGAACGTGCAGCAAAGTGATATGATAGATATGATTCTACTAGGAATCGAAATTGATGAGCACCTTTCATGCAACAATCACATAACCACACTCCTTTCTTCATGCTATGGAACTTTATCTATTCTCGCACCTTTCATGTGCGCAAACTGCTGATTGAATATCAGCCAATCAGAATGGAGAAAATTTGCAAAACTGAGGCGTCATTCTTAGTAGCCCAGCAACTAGGGAAACGGTTTTTCATTTTTTCATTTTCCCCTTCAATGAATATTATAGTAAATGTATACAACATATCAAAAACAGGTCAACTTTTGAAGGCTTCATGATACCTCAGTCTGGCATTGACGTCATTTCTGCGTCACTAATTCAGATCAGCTGGCCCTAATTACCCATTAAGTGAGTTTTCAGCTACTTTCTCATTCTAGAATGAATAGTTATATTATGGACACTCTGATCGTCATCATCATATGAACTCACCGACAATCTTTGCCTTTATACTTGCAAGAGCGAATCATGTCATGGAATTGATGTCCATGTGGCTCAAGTGCGCCCCAGTCCTCCTCGGCCAGTAGGCGAGAAACCGATTCAGCTGCTTTTTGAATGTCGTCGAGTTCTTCAGGATCTGCGTAGCCCTCATCTTCTTCATCAGTTGTCGAGCTGCTATTTCTGTTTATAGGCGTACTTTTTGCACTCCTATTACTCTCTGTAAAAAAAAAAGTCGAAGACAAATGTTGCAGTATAGTCCCCCTCACATTTCCCTACGCTATATCGAACGGTAGCAGGGCATTTGCATCTAAGAGAGACGAACTGTAAGCCTTCAACGATATAATGAGACATGTTAATAATTGTCCAAAGTGCTGAAATAGGTCCCTATCATTGCAAGCTCACCATTCGTCTCGCTTTGATGCAAAGGCACGGCTACCTTTGAAGATGGCACAGGGAACTGAGAAGAGTACTTTTTACTGATTATCCGTACCCACGAGCTGAGATGAGACAATTGCAAATAACCCTCACATACTTACTCTTATTGTATTCCTCAAAACCCTGTTGTAAGGATTGTGACAAGTTTGCCAATTGAGATTTACGTATGATGTTGAAATTGCAGAAAGTCACACTAGGGAAAGGTAGAGACTGAAACGTAAAATAAACATACCAGGCTATCAATGTGATTGTATTTATAAACAGTTATATCATTACCAATGCGCAATTATTTCTAAATTATTGGAATTATTTTTGAATTATCATTGAATTACTCTTAAAGTAAAATTTGGACAGTTTGATGATAGTATTAACAAGTAACAGGAACTAAAGGTTTATCTAATTTTTGGAAATAATTAAGATATTTTTCTAAAACTGCGAAATTGGGCTAACTCGGACAACCCACGCCTAATATCATTTCCTATCATTAAATGTAGAACAGAAAACTTCAATAATCCTTTATCCCATCTGCGTTAAGGAAATGGGATGACTGTATATGAATTCATTTTGATGTTGGTATATTTCATAACTTATATGTTATTTAATATCTATTAGATTATATAAGAATTATCTTTCCATCAATTAATGTCAGTAATATCATTATTTAAATGATTTTTTAATGATATATCGTATATTTGTAAAATCAACTCAACTCAACCTACAATTTGGTTATCAACAAACTATACTATATACTATAATTAACGTGGTATGGTGGCACGCGCCACACTCTGCATGAAATCTAATATTAAAGACATCATAGTTATAGTTGTTTGATATCATATATACTTACAGTACTGTGTTCGAGTGAGATCCTTGTGCTGATTGGCTTGCGTTGGAAAGTCTCAAAAAGAGTAATGAGTTGCAATATGGCAGCTGTCAGGGCGCCAAAAAAGATGATAACCCATAATATCTTCAATGCAAAGTACTTTGTTCCCACCACTCGACCCAGTCCTCCAGATGTGGTGTACCCGCAGAAGTCCTCCAGAATGGTCAGTACTGTTTCGGGTTTATCTTGGTTCGTGTTTCCTGGTAACCCATTGGTTTCGCTTCTTTTGTTGTTATTCATTATGCACTCTTAGCTGAAAGGAAAAAACAACATAGGTGCAAAATGTTCAAATTTCACACAATCTTTGATGCACCTGTTGTTCTTAAAGCGCAGGAAGTCGAAAATAGAAAACTATGACATCGTTTCGATATTTACCCAAAATTGTGCTTATTTTATGCAGCCTTAGAAGTTATCAATGAGCATGATTTGGGGAAAGTGTTGTGCAATGATCAGCTGTAGTCCTGAAAAGAATTCAAGAAAAAAAATCGACGAAAAGTAAACATTGCATTATCTTGAATCATATATTTTTCGTTTTGGCAAGATCGCGTTACTGGATTATCTTCTAATTTTTCAGTGAAGTATTAGGGACATATAAATGAGCGAAGTTTTTCGTAAATATATACCTCAAAAGTAGCAATTTTGGGCACGGGAAGTCCATTATTTATTTTTCACGTTTTCACAGTTTTCAATTATACTCTTCATTTCGAAATCCTCAAATATCTCCAAATTCGTCAAATTCATTCAATTCATTCGTTCAAATTCGATTTTGATGAAACGGCGCCCAGAGAAAGACAAACATTCAAGGTATAGGCAGAATAAATCAATTCCCTAGAAAATGCGGTCGAGGGATAAAATTCAATTCCGTGTTTAAACAGGTTTGACGTCATTACCACGTGATATGCAATCTGATCGAAAAAATAAAATTTTTAGTTTAGTGTATATGTAACATATTTGTTCTAGTGGATATGAAATTGGAATCAATCTCTTTAGGCATATGAGGTTCAAAGTTGGAAGGTGTGCATGTAAAATTATTGGGTCGAGTCACCTAAAAACACCAGCTCAATTATTGTTTACGAAACTCAAGTGCCATCCTTTGGCTGTTAGCTCATATAAAAACCAAGTCCTACTAATGCGATTTTAAAGTGAAATTATACGATTTTTCTTACCCATTACCTTAAACAACCTGCGCTTAAAATACAAACAAACAACAGCCTTCAGCTTACTTTGGATCGAAATTGAATTTTGGTACGTATGGAATGACTGACAAGTAATAAATATTTTATCGAGCAAAATCTTTTTCGTGAATCTCAAATTTACGGTATAAAAACGAAACATTAATGGAAAAGTTTTTACAATTAGAGCCACATACTGCATATTTTGTTCCAACAGCACGAGATTTCGAAAATGCAGAAAATGTCTTTGCCATAACTATCAAGTCGCTCAACTAACGATTACGAAATATACCTTGTTGACATGTGATTTGCTTACCGTTTTACACTTTCGAGAAGCAGGTGCAGATAAAACTACCAAAATCGTGTTGTCTGCTAAAAGCCACATCCTGTATTTTCCCTAATACTCGCTTCACTGCAGTCTGTTATTACTTTGGCGCTAATAGTTAATCTAGACCGCTATTCTTGTTAGTTGTTTTCTTTATCGACTCGTGCAATTTTCTCTCAAGCTAGTCAGGCCAGTCTCTAGCTACGTGACTGACAAATTTGGAAGCATCCACCCATCGATACATATAAAAAGTGTAGTGCAAGGAAAAGTGGGGTAAAAGCTTAGATTACTGTGGTCATCATGTGGCCGACTAGGATCAGAAGTTTTGTTGTTGTTGTCATGTCATCCAGTGCTTATTCGCCAACACAAGCGCTTGGTAATACATTCTAAGACTGTTATGTGGGCTTGTTTAGTTTTATATCAGTGATTGTAACCTGTTATCTAGATAAATAAGTCTATGAGTACTATACGTTTCGATGTTTTCTCCTTCTCAGTCTAACTGATTCTCTTTTGATACAATCTACACTCATGGATAACAGCCTGAATGGTTGATAGAACTTACCCTGCTGATTTTGATGCACCAATTGAGGATAACGAATTGTCCCGTTAGAGAATGATTCTCGATTCAAAATGCAATTATTTTAAAAGAAGATGATCATATCCTCTGCGAAATAAACCTGTATAGCTTCTTCCAGTCACACATACACAGAATATACTTCAATAAAGATTTTTGTTTTGTTCGAGGCTAGATAAACAAAAGCTTCATAATCACACATTCAGAAACAAACAAAACCAAAAATATATGTGCATAATTATGAATTGACACTTGGTGGCGCTAAAAACGTTTTAATAGGCAGGTCTTGAAATCATTAGTTTAAGTTTAGTTATATATAAGAGTTGATTAACATAACAGTTTTGCTAAATAATTTATAAATCTCTCACACTGAGTCCCATCTCGGGTTCAAACACACTGAAGAATATTAACATCAGAAAAGATCTAGTCAATCCATTTTTGTTTTGACCCTCGAATATGAAACGTTTAGATTACAAGCATTGATTACAAACCTTGAACTTTCAAAAACATTCTAAGTTTACCAAGAGTTAAGTGATTTGTCATTTATTGATGTTGAATCTTGACTCAACAAAATTATACAAAAGTTGTCAAATGAAGTGCTGTAGAATGTCACTTTGAACTCAATAACTTTTGTGTGTGTGTGTGTGTGTTCCAAAATAGACAATTTTAAATATTCGAAATATTCGAAAACTACATTTATTTAGCTTTCAGAATATGTATAGTTTAATGGCAAAATATTGTAAAGCCCGTGCAAAATGTGAGGTAGCGGTATAGGGGTCCTTATCACTGATATCCTGATACCATAAATTAATGCGAATTGAGTGCAAAAATACGTCCAAATGAAGAAAAGTTTTAAAAATTTTAAAACGCGAAAGACCAGCCATTTGAATTCTCATTTGAATGAAATTAACGCGATGGACACAAAGATAACTCATCTGAAAGTGAAAATGAAGAGCTTGTATAGAACAGAAAACGAAACGATAATTTCCCACAAATACTGAAATGCTGTTGTTATTAAGTGACTAGCTGTAAAGTTCAGTTTTAAATAAATATTTTTTTCAAAAGTAGATAACAGATAAAACTGTGAGAAATTCATGTCGGGAAAATTAACGTTCTACTTTATTAATGATATTGAACTGAATTAACATTAAAAAACGACTTAAATTAACGCGATTTTTTGAAATTCGTGTTATTTTCATGAAGCGTTAATTTCCTATAATAAGGTATGTATAAATGAAGATACCAGAAACGATTGCTATCTTTTATAATTGTGCATTTATTATCTTGGAGTCATTAATCTTCTAAAGTAAATGAATGGTATGAATCGCTGTTTGCATCAGGTACTGAAAATTGCGTCTCATAAATTTCTCCACGCACACGTCTTGTACCACGATCTCCCCTTTCGCGCCTATTTTTTATCTCTGCAGGAGATAGTTGTGGATTTCCACCAATGTTCAACCTATTCATGATTCGACATGAAATTCGAGTAATAATCAATATTAAAAGTTCTAAGAATTCTGTAGCTGTCAAACAGGAGATCCCGATCCATAATCCCAGCTGTCCTCCAATGTCCGATATGAAATTAATAAGCTAGAAAGAGAAAAAACAAGAGATTTCCTATTAAGATAGCACTGTATAAAATAGTTCAGATATCATGCGCGCTCTGATTGGCTGATAGCCGTGTTTACATGAAGCCGGGAATGTTTGGGAGAAGTCTTGAGCTCTGTGTAAACCTCGCGCCTGCGGCTCGGTTTTACACAACAGCTCTCGACTTCTCCCAAACTTCCCTCGTGTTTATATCAGGCTATATAAACACGGCAAACGTTTTCTATTTGTTAATTATAAATTAGAAAAAACCTACTAATGGTCTACCACCAATCGAGCCCTGTGATTGGCTGAGCTACAAGGGGTCTATTAATGATAGACCTCTAGTAGCGAAAAGCGCCGGTTTTGAAAACCAAAAATTATATATTTAAAGCAAAATCCAAAACTTTTTGCATCCTTATTGGACCGATTAGTAGGTTTTTACTAAAATAATTAGACCTCTCGCCCTCATGGCCGAATGGGCTATTGACTCGTAGACCATGCGGACTCGAGGACTAATTGTTAATTAGTTCTACTAATAAAATGATTGCTCACGGGCATCGAGCATTTAGAACGAATCACGTGTGTCACGTGTCATTTCACGTGCCATTTCACGTGTCTAAATGTCTTTTTGGTGAACAGCATTAATGAAATTGACTGTATTTTAACATATACTACTGTTCGGATCAGCAGAATGGAAAAAACTAAATGCTCCAGGCTTGAGCAATTTCAAGACAGAATGATAAATTGCAAAGAAAGCTTTTAATACTTAACTTATAAAAGCAAACTTATTTATAAAATCCAGTAAATGGGGTAAAGATAGGGAAATCAACGGCCGGTAACCTTTGATATGCGATTTCTAATTTTACTTTACTTCTAACTCTTGTTGTCTAGCTTTCCTTGTTGCTTCCCCTTCTTCTTGCTAAGATGTTTATATTATATTTGGATACATGATGTTTGATAATATTAAAACAGCTTAATTAACAAATTATCTTATAAAAAAAGATGAGCTTAAGTGCGCTATCAAAGGCATGTATTATTTAGGCCTTTTCTGTTTACATGGTTAGATATGATATCTAAGAATCTACTGATTTTATATTATGGAGACTTTTAATGACTTTAAAAGCAAGTTTCACTTCATTTCAACAATTATTGCTTACCTCATATGCGAGATATTCTTCAATTATCTCATAGTTGAGCTCTTCAAAGAAAATTTGGAACTTGACAAAATAAGCCCTTCAGATGAAGTGTTTGAAACTTATCATTAGTACGTACAACATTCTGCTGTTGCTTTGTTTCGATTCATTTCATTTTATCATTTTTTTATCTTACTTACAGTGCGACGCGCCTAACCGTGGCCGAGCCCAATTAATTTCTAGATTCACTCAATTATTTAAACTTGGCATGTTTTTGGTCCTTTCTGTTGCAAATAGAAATAATATATTTGCTGACACGACTTTGAACTCACGTGAAAATGAACAAATTTTCGATGTACTTGTAAAAATTTAATTGCGTGGCCACGGTTAGGCGCGTCGCACTATAGTATAACAAATTGATCCTTAAACTGAACTACTTTTACGAGGTTCACGAATTATAATCTAGATTAATAATAAACCATTCAAACTCCCGGAGGGAAGATACTCCCTATAGTCAACTATACAGGGATGCTGCTCCCAATAGGGGTACATCGGTACTTTCTCAGGTTACGTTTTGGTATGCAAAAGGGTTGGGAATTAGGTATAGAAAAGGGTAGGGTTTCACACTGCCGATATGAGAAAGGAGGAGTTATAATTTTTTTTTTAAGGCATGCATTTACAAAGGCACATATTAAAAAAAGGGTTGCGCTTTCTTCAAAGGTAAAAATATATGAGAGGGGTATATTTTTAGACAAAGATATATGAAAGGAGTCCTATACCTTTTTGCCGAAAGTTGGCATATAAAAACGTAAGGGGTTTAAAAACGTCCGGGCGAGCATCCCCGTATACAATATACTTCAAAATATCCCCCCGGTTCACTTGAACCAATCATGAGCAGCCAACGAAACCAAGATCCGTCTGATAAGCATTTTGAATAATTCAAGGGAATAAAACTTTGTGATTCATTAACTAAGGTAAATGTGCTACTGATTCTGTTCTCCCCTGCATGTGGACTGTTTGAGTTTTCACATTACTTCCTTTGTGCTTAACAGAACACCTTATCATAAAACTGTCTTAATTTGTGAATTACGCAGTTTTATTTATGGCTTACCTAGGATCGGCGTCAGGATCTAGAGATACGCCTTTCTCTTCTTGAAGTTTTGTGAGAAACTGGCTCTATTACATGGGGAAAAAATCTGGTTAGACCTAACTGTTTAATACAACTAAAGGGACCATAAAAGAAATCACAAATGCAGACAGACAGACAAAGTTTATTTCTTTGAGTCTGGACTGACAGTTGACAAGATGACGTAATGTTCTTTATTTCCTTACCTGGTAATTGTCTGACGGCCATCTTGAGGAAGAAATCGTGAGTTTGAAAATATCTTCGCTATAAACAAAGAAAAAAGACACTAACTGCTTTAGTGCAAACATTGTCATCATTATCATCATAATTATCATAACAATCATCATCACTATCATGGTCATCATCATCATCATCATCATCATCATCACTCATGGCTCCGTCTGTCAATCAAATTACAACAGTTTGTGTTTGAATATGTATGATTGACGAAAGAGCGAAAAATCCAAATGTCCTCGATGTTGTCCGGAAAACCTAACCTGCTAAATATTCCAAATCTATATGTGAGTTAGGCGTGCCCTGATCGACTTTGATCAGCCCAGCTAGAGGTTGCTTCAGGGGCGATAAAACTTGAGTTTGAATTTGTCTAACTAGGTAACAGGTATACCTATCTACTCACATGCAGGGAGGACCACATTTTTCGGAACAGCCAAGTTTGTTTTCTTGGTACAGGAACTGTAATTCATTCAAACAGGAAACTAACGAATAAAAACACAATTCATAGATAAATAAATAGGATTTTTCACGCTACGAGGCTAAATGTATTAACATGAATGTAAAATTGTATAAATTAAAACATATGTTACATGCATATTTTTAAATCACAAGAATAACAAATCCACCACTAATGGGAAAAAATTACATGAGTTTTGCAAGCTTTCGTTCATAATTCACCATCATTTCAATTGAACAACTATCTTGTGTTTAAATATAATCAGCTTCCAAATTGGGTTATATTTAAGGAATATGAAATGCGCGCGCCTGTCTCTGTACTGTAATATAAACACGCTGGGAACTGTAGAGCACGAGAAAAACGAACGTAGAAACAAGGGGCCTATACATTTGTTTCTCTTTCTTTTCGAGTGCTCTTAAGCTCCCGGAGTGTTAATGTTACAATATACAGGGACAGGGACAGGGACAGGGCCGATTTATATGGCTTTTATATAATGTTTTGGTTTTTTTAAAGATATTTTACACGAGCATGTCTCTAATCTCTGATACTAATCAGCAAACGCGCCCTACTATCTCAAATCAGAAATATGAAACGACGCGCATGTCTATATTCTGGGAGCTACTGGGAGCTATTGAGCAAGAGAATACTACAGTGTTCAGACAGTGGACTTTTTATATTGCAGCTATTTCAAAAAGGTAGTTAAGGTTTAGTCGCATGCTGCATGTTGTTTACCAAGCCTGGAACGTATTTATTTCATGTGCAAATACTGGGAGCAAATAAGATAAAGTGGCGATAAAGTGTGGGAATGTTCCATATTGTTGTGACCTTACGCTGATTAAATTCACATAGCCCATGCAGCATGCAACAAAACCTTCGACAACCTTTTTTCTGGAATGGCTGTATAAAACACATTTGGGTCGGGCGTGTTTTCTATCCTCTGATATAATCATGATTTCCAAGCGTTTCAACCCATCATACCGCGCTTAGTACCTCAAATATTCTATTTATCGATATATTGGTTTGTTTGTGCTAGTTCAGAATTATATTTCTATAGGTCAGAGGTCACTGTTGATTAACTGAAGCCGCTTGGATACTCTAACGACATTGTCATGATCACAGCACGGTGCCCCCTTTTACCGGGAATTTCCACAGTCATACGAATCTGCTTTAATGACACTTACTAACAGTAAGGTTCAGAACATCACATACTGGTTGACCTTCATTTGGAAACCTGTATTCCATGCATCCACATGATTCTAACTGACGGTAAGCAAGGCATGAGTCCTTGCAAACCTTCAAGAGTGAAGAAAAATGAAATATGTATTAATTCAAGAGTTAACTGGAGAGAGCCACAAGCGGCCAGCCCGAAATGAAAGAAGGCTAGTCAGTCGTCCTTGATCTGTGAAATATTTGTTTTTATTCACCGTTCAAGCTTTGTTACTGGTGTTTACACCATCAATAATTGCTTTTAGTGATGCCTAAGGAGAAGAAGAGCCAGCTTTCCACAGATCACGGACGACTGGCAAGCTTCGGTTTCGCCTCCTCGATGCACGTGGAAAACCGCGTGTGTTGGCCATGTTCGAAATCGATGTATATTTGCAACAATTTGAAAATCTGCAGTTGGTGGCGTAAGGCTTTCTGGATCAAATAGGAAGGGAATAAAAGACGTGCATGGGATCTACGTGTAAATGACGGTCTCATAAAAGATTCCTAAATTTATGCACTTACCGTTGAAGAATAGGAAATATTGTATCGAATTCTATAAATATTGTCAGATTCGATGTCTTCACTGTGACGGCAACTTTTATTTTTGAAAGGATCCTCACGTATTATGTGTACCTAAAGGACGAAGAAAATAAGATTCTCAGAAACGCCTATATGAATGGGAAGTTTTGAACAGATAACGCTACGCTAGATTGCTCACTGATCAGTATTGTTGGTTTGCAAGCATTCCCTAGTGAGAGTAAAAAAAAACATGGCAGCCATCTTGGTGGTATTAAAGGGGCACTTGGATGAAAATCGATGAAAATTGGAAATGCCTTGAAACTTGGTTAAACTTATCTATATGGCCCCAATAGTAGCCAAGCGACATATTTTCTTCACAGTCAAAATTTGCGGATAAAAATTATATATTTTTTTCAGCATCTAAATTGTGAGTAAATGACGTCATTTACTCAACCCTATTGTTCTTTTAGTTTTTAAACCAAAATTTCTCAACTGCGAGTGGCTCCCAGGCTAAAATTTTTGCCAATCTGGTTTTCATAATCATGATTGAGTCATATTATTCTTAAATACTTGAACTATTCGGACTTCCAAAATATGGGGCGTTTTCATCCAAGTGCCCCTTTAAAGAGGGGTGCTAATTAACAATTAGAAGACGAACTCGAGATTTCTATCGGCTGATAGTTGACGAGGGGCTCCGGCCCCGAGTCAACTATCAAAGCCGATAGAAATCGAGAGTGAGTTTTCTAATTGTTTTAGTAAAATTCTCAACGAAACTATACAATTGCAAACAAGAGGTTTTTTTACGAAACTTCACAAAATCGCGAAGGGAAAGCCGCCATTTTTTTTCAAAACAAAGCCGGCTTTCTCTACCCACTATCTATCGGCTGATAGATAGTGAGTACGTTAGCCAATCAGAATGCAGGATTTGCAATAGTATAGTAGTAGAATTTTACTAATGAGGAATATTTTTTTCATACAAAAACCATCAACATGACCGCGCGGTGACGTAACGTGCAATCGACGAATAACACGTGGAAAACCTAGAGTTTTACCTGACGAATTCCCACGGACGTGGAATAGCCCGGAGCTATGCTAAAACCTTTCTCTAGTGGAGAAGACATCTTGCCTTGTTTAGATACAACTACACGTATTCCTGCTTCTTGGGTTAGTTGACCTAAATAATCGTTCTGTTCGGTGTTTAACTCTAATATCAAACCTTGGAAATAAAGACTTTGAATGAACATTACAGCATGATGAGATGTAGTCAGTCGGTAAGGCACCCTCAAAGAACGATGGAATTTGGGCGTGATATTTTCCCATTCAGTTTTCTTGAATATAGAGCTTTTAAGAGTGACATGAATCCAATGAAATGAAAAAATGACTTCCGGGTACAAAAGGAAAAGCAATTTTATAAATAATTTTCTTATTTTTTCTCCTTGACAGAATTTGTTGTCAAAAGTTCTAATTGTTTCAGGTGGAGGTTAAATCATTGAGAATATTTCTCGCTTTATTTTATCAGTTTTTTTGAGCAGTTGGACCCGTAAATACGTCACAACTTAACAGCTATATAGTCGGTTCCTTTATTTTTCAGTAACGCGGGAATCTCAAATAAGAAAATTTAATTCCAATATGTTAGGAATGGAAAAAGAAGAAGCCATAAATAGAAGGTTTCAGTGTTGGTGAATCTACATGCATGTATATAATATGACACATTTGTAACGTTTCATACCATTTGTAGGACCAGGTTTATTTGATCTCAATATTGGTTTGGAATTTCCCAGCGAATCTTTACCAGAATTAAAAACAAAACAGTTTCCATATTTGTAATGCCAAAAGTGACTCCAAAGTTTGTCAGTATAATTCCTGAATGCAAAATACAAAGAGAAAAGACATTATTATCCATATAATCCTGCGTATTTTTGAATCCGGTAGTAAGAAAAGTAAGAAAAAATAGAGAAAACAAATATGTAGGGATAATAACATCAGACAGCCATAATCCACCACCCTCATGCTAATGCTTTCCCAAAACAAATTTCTTGGAATTTGTGAAGTAATTTTCTATTTTTCACACAATGGGAAAACTATGCTTCAAGTAAATATAGATTAAAATAACAAAAATAAATATATAAAAAAAGGAAGGAAGGTAGGAAGGAAGGAAGGAAGGAAGGTAGGAAGGAAGGAAGGAAGGAAGGTAGGAAGGAAGGAAGGAAGGAAGGAAGGAAGGAAGGAAGGAAGGAAGGTAGGAAGGAAGGAAGGAAGGAAGGAAGGAAGGAAGGAAGGAAGGAAGGAAGGAAGGAAGGAAGGAAGGAAGGAAGGAAGGAAGGAAGGAAGGAAGGAAGGAAGGAAGGAAAGAATGAATTAACAGATATAATTTTTTTTAAAAAAACGTCATACCAAACAAAACATCATCCTCAACAAAGCGAAAACTGGATTTGGAAATGAAGAACTTACGTGCAAGAAATTCCTCTATATGTGCATGACAAAACCATATCGCTAAACTGATGACCAGTCTCTGTCATAAGATGTTCAGGCTGTGAAGCCAAGTTAACAGAAAGTTCTTCTGTATCCCTTGACTCCTTTGTGAGTGTTGCTGGGTCTGGCTGGCTCAATGTTCCACTGAATGCAGCTTCTTCTTTCTCTTCTTTGGTCAACACTTTTGCTGTGAATCAATAAAACATGCGGTGTTCACTCATGTGCTGCTCTGAGCTCAGCTCAACAACAGTTTTACAGAGGGCGGATCCAGTGGGTGAATTGAGTGACTAGTCACCCCCTGGAGTTGAATAGAATAAGAATAAAGGATAAGATAAGGCTAAAATAGATACTATGTAATGCCTTGCTAGGTACCAGTCACCCCCTTGAAATAATGTCACAAGGGCAGATCCAGGGGGGTGAATGGTGAATTGAGTGACTAGTCCCCCCCCCCTTGGAGTTGAATATAATAGGAATAAAGGATAAGATAAGGCCAAAATAGATACTATTTAATTAATGCCTTGCTAGGTAGCAGTCACACCCTTGAAATTATTCTGGATCTGCCACTGTTTTACTTACCAGTTGGTGCAGCTGTCACTGTAGTTGTTGTCTGGTTTGTAGTCGGAGATGCTAATGATTTTCAAATAAATAAAACAGAAATATCAGCTCAACAATCATGTGCAAAACATTGATGTTGAAGTCTCTAATTTGGCTGTCACTTTGGAAGATCATTTGGAAGATCGCTTAATATATGTACATTAACTTGAGAGAACATTCATTTAATAAGCCGACGTAATTCCCACTATTCCTTCCACTACCAGAATCCATTGAACACCGTTCCTTTTATTTAGTTAATTATTAAAACCGTCTTACTATTCTAGTGTGGAAATACAAAGTAAAAAAAAAGGAAATCCCTTAAAATGGAAATAGTTGCCATGATACAAACGACCTTTTTATCGGGAAGCATGAATAGCATTGTTAAATATCTGGGCAAGGGACGGAATTTTTTTTTTTTTTTTTTGCGACGGATCTTCATAAAAAAACAATTACCCGTTGTTGATGATGTTGTTGTTGTTGTTGTTGGAGCCTCTGTTGTAGTTGTTGTTTCTCTTGTTGTTGCAGCTGTTGTGGGGGCTGTCGTAGTTGTTGCTGGTTTAGGCGTGGTAGTTGGAGCCTCTGTTGTAGTTGTTGTTGATTGGTTCAATGTAGAATATTTCCAATTGCAATATAAATAGTTAAAACAAATCGTATCTTCACTTGACCGTCGTCTCCGATTATTGGAAGAAGGTATGTCAGTCTCGTCTGAAAGAGAGTTGCAATTATAGTTTATTTCGCATAAATTTATATCTTTATCAAAAATTTCCCTTTGATCGAGTTTTAGAGAGGGTTCACTTTTCTTACCAATCTATCTTGAATGGGGTATGAATTTCTAAATATCGCTGTCTTAGATAGGGTCAGGGTTTTGGGGCTTTGGTTTTTGGACACCCCTATCAGAACCCGGTCCAAGTACCCCCTCCCCTCCCCGGAATTAGAACCTCGTGTAGATCTTACTAAAACTGTAATTATATAAACTTTTTTTCCATGAAGATGGAAAATGTTTCCACAAAACTTCTTGGTTTGTAATTTCATATTTGTTTATTGTTCTGAGACCTAAATACGAGCTCTAAAATTAATAGACCTAATTGGATACCGCGTTCCCATGTACGTAATTCCATCCAGTTCAAAATAACTTGGAATAAAATTATTTGCCTTTTGTATTTCGATATCACGTGGGGAAAAACTCGGGCAAAAGTTCTTATTCGCAGAGGTTTTGAAATGGTGGAAACGTACATAGCGTCGCATTAGCCAATTAGATCTATGCTCAAACTTACTGTGGGTGAAGAAATTCTCGAACGAGCTATGTAGTTCTGTGGATATTCTAGACTTTCTAACGATGTTCAAATTACAGAGAGTCACTGCAGGAAATTCAATGCTCTGGAAAAAAGAGAAATGAATTAAAAATTAATTTGATTTGGGATGGTAAAAAAGAATGCCAACAATCCCATCCATAGTCGTGACTGCATTGATGGGCTTTTTTTCTCCAGCTAGACATATAACTGTCATTGTGCCGAAAAAACTGAAATTATATTTGAGCGTTTAAAGATAGTTATAAAGGGTCCAGTTGCTCAACAAAAACGCTATTAAATCCATGAATGGATACAATACTTATTATCCAATTGCAGACAATGTAAAAGACGTAAAACAGATCGAGTCTGCTTCAAAGGAATTATCAACAAGGATATACTTTAAAGTTATTATTGGCCGTAATGCCATTTTATATCAGTATAACTCGATATTCTAGAAAATTATTTATCGTGACAATGAAGCCTATTATCATTCATAAAGTCCTATATTCTCTAATCTGTATAATACTTGATATAACTTTGAGGATTTCCAGCTACGCATTCCACAACAGAGAACCTATTTTATTGACAGAAAAGTTCTTACCGTTTCGTGTTGCATTTTGATCCGTGTGGCAACATGGCGACTCATATAACTTTGAAGTAAACCATACACTTGCCAAAAAAACATCCCAAATGCTCCAGCCACTATTAGGCACCAGAAGATTCTTTGAAAACATGTTTTAGATCCAGGAATTCGTGGAAATCCGTGAGCAGTCGTATACGAGAAAAAATCCCAAACAAGAGAAAAAACTGACTTTTCTTCACCACGTTCTGTGTTTTCACTCATAGTAAAGTCATCAAATTCAAAAAACGTTATGGGAATTCATTACCGTAACTTTGAAACATTTTTGCTGAATTGATAAACAGCATTCTGTGGTTTTAACTGCCTTAATTTTATGTGAAAGAACAGTTCATGAAGAGAAGAAGAAACAGCCAAAAACAGAAAGAAGTTAATTGTTTGATACGCGTGCAAGAAAAACCGTTGCATGCTCGCGCTGCTCACTAACAGATTTTCCTCATGTTCAGGTGCGCGCGCCAAACTAATGCGCGCGCAGGAGTAAAAACTGGAGCACGCGCAGAAGCGGGAGCCAGAACTTGAGCACGAGCAGAAGCTGAAGCGCGCGCAGGAGAAAGAATTGGAGCACGGTTGTGGCACAATTTCCTTCCTCTCTCACGGGATTTTTTAAAAACGTTTCTGTTCACCAATCAAAAGTGAGCCAAACAGCTGTGTTCTCTCTTATACAAGTAAGCTGGACCACAAACAAGACAGAATAAACAAAAAGTAAATAAATAAAAAAAGAAGCCTAAAAAGGGTTTCCTGTGCTGAGAATCAATTAGAGAATCATACAAACCGTCATTAAAATGTGTTAATTTGTCGTTTTTGATGCTTTTGCAATATTCTTTTTTCATTTCTCGTATGAAAACCGTACAGGCTTATCTAAGTTTCTTGAGCTGCCTGTGGCTGGAGGGGTAGATTATCTTTTTGAGCCTTGCTGTAACAATTTTGTATGATGATCCAAACTCTGGTATGAAAATCTAATCGATACAGCAAAAGCAGGACGTTTTTGACGGCTTGATTCAATATATATATATTTTTCCGATAAAGTAGTTAGTATAATTTTTGACAGTATATTCTTTACTACAGAAGTCCCAGAATTTAATTTGGTAGTAATTTTATCTTAGTAGACGTAGAACTTTTAATGTATATGACTATAAAGCGTCTTTCTTGTCCGCGTTAATTAGGGATTTCGATATTAGGACATAAAAATACTTTAGAGGGTCACTTTATTTATTAGGTAAGTGTATGTATATTTATATGAGTTCATTTTCTGTATATGCGTGTAAACAATTAAGCAAGATTTAGGCTGCAATTATTTATTCACCTATTTCAATAAAGACTGTCGCAGCCGAAAGCAACAAGCCAAGACCACCTGCAAACAATGTTTTAATTAGCTGAGGATTCGTCTGGGACAACACTTAAAGAATCGAAACGTATACAGTTGCAGCCTACAATTGCAAAACGACTAAAATAATCGCGTCTCAATGTTAATTAAGGAGTAAAATACAGACGTTCTTTGCCATCTTGTGTTGTTGCTTGTTGCTTTCAGCTGTGGCAACCTTTTTTGAAATAGGTATTCAACTATCTTATATCAAAATCATTTTCAGAAAACTGGTAGGAACCACCTTAAACCAAGTTTCCTCAAACACAGAAAATATATTAATGCTGACGAAATTTACAGCTACACTGTCTATTCTATTCAAATCAGAATATATTTATATTTATCCTGATTATAACATTCCTCGTAGTGCAACTTTTGTTCTTGACTACTCAAACTTCAGCTGAATTAACTTTCACGAAGGCTAGTTGAATACGCGACGGCGTTCGTTCAACCTTTGTATAACACCTACTCCTCCAGATCAGGAAAAATAACCTTAACAAAGGTATAGAAATTATCAAACATGGGCAAAGGATGATTCAACTTGCTAGGGTTAATTCTTGTTTCAATATTTGATAGATAAAACATGAGCGGGAGACCTTTATGGGGATTTAAAATGGCGAGCCGCAGGCGAGCCTTTTTAGCCTCATAAAGGTCGGACGCGAATGTTTTATCTCACTTATCAAAGGATTAGGATAGTTAGGTCATGTGTTACTTAAATTTTACTTAAATTTTGAAGATAAAAGCACTTTTCGCCGAGAAAATCTTAGTTAATGTTGTATGCAATCAGGATGAATCTCTTGCCGATTTAAAAACTCGGTCATGGTTGCGATTTTCTATTGTGCTTGGCCCTATGAATATTAATGAATTTGATAATGCCAATTATAAATCCGTTAGATAACCCAACAAAGCAAATTGGCAAAATCTAGTTCTAAAATGGTTGGCACATTAACAACACAGTTCCATTTTTAACCATCAACTGCACTTCTTTGCGTCTTTTTTTTGTCGATGAGAAAGTTGACTACAATAATGAACAGCTCGATGACTTCAGCTATTGAGAGAGCAGAGACACCAATCTCTTGAAACTGTATAAAAAGATAATGTTTTAGTTTAAGATATGATGTAGAAATATTTATCAGCTTCTGTCATGCTGTTCGTGAAGTTAAGGGGCACCCAGCTTCAGTGGAGTAGACCGATGAAATTTGGAGTCAGACTGGATTCGAACACAGCAATGAGGGGATGTGCATAAGCAGCGCACACCAAACTTGCTTCCCTAACTGGCGAAATGGTTATTGTTCTGTATTTAGTGATAGAAATATAATAGTAACAGCCATTAGAATTTTTTGCAGTGTCTAGGATGCCAATGCACTGAGGGTTGCCATCTGCATTGATAAAACACAGTTTCTTCTCCATTAGGATTGCTATCTTACCTCATATTTTAGGGTCTCCTCTACGTGAACATAGTCCAGATCTGCATAGTAGACATGAAGTTCTATCAAATTCTCCCTATAAAACATTTGTGTGTGTTTTATTTAGTAAAGAAAAGTTGATTGGATAAGTTAATATAAGCCGGCACAAATATTCTGTTATAGTACTATTAGACCCAAGCTATACTTTTCTGTAGTGAAATATAGACCTACTTTATTTCAGCGTCTGTCATCCCAGCTTTATTATTTATTTTAAGGGTTTCATTCAGTCTTTTCTGTGAAAACAAATAGTAGGAGGAAGATTTTACTACATCGAGGGGGTGGTAGGTGAGCTAATACGACAATAATGAGAAACAAATGAAGTTGTTAACCAAATGATGTTAATATAAACCTTGTAACTGTTTGAAGGCCATTTGGAAGAAGATATTGTTGTAGTAAAGTAAGCTTCCCTGAAATTCATGAACAATAATTGCAGTTTAGATAAATATGATTATAGAACTCTTTAGCTTGACCGTACTGAGAAATGTTTTGCCTATTTCAGACCATGCGTGTCATCCCCTTGAGTATCATTTCTTTGTTTGGACGCATATGAAAAACAATTATGTTTTCAAAGCAATGACACGTGGTCTGAAATGGGAAAAACAAATGCCGAAGGTAAAGAAGTTGATAGTATAAATTCCAATAGCACTACGCCCCTGAACAAAAATCAAAATGAAGCTATCGGCAATTATATATTTCAAGATAAACTAAAACTACAATAAAAGCTGTTTTTCTTTGTTTTGTCAGTGCCTTTTTATTTGTGCACATTACAACAAGTGGGCTTATTTAGAATAGAAGCTTTGCACCATCACGTCATGACAGCCATGACAGGAGGCAGGAACAATTGAATCTGGTTTAATTTGATCTACATGAGAAAAAATTCAATTTCCCAGGGAAAAAATACTCTATTGTTGTGCCTCCTGTCATGGCTGCAATCACGTGATGCTGCAAAGCCTCTATACCGCTGGGCGACACGATCAACTCCGACAACGGATATTGAACGCCTTGCTAGAATTCATGTCGACCTAACTTTTGTGCTTATTATAAAAGCTGCAACTCACACTTTCATAACTGATGAAGACATGCGGCGAATCATGAACTGCTTTAGTGATTTACTACGCTTTCAAAAACTAAACTAAAGGGTAAATTTCGATCCAGGTGATATCAATTATCAATGTTTTACTTTAAGTAAAAAAAAAAAATTCAGAACAATTTGTAAAAGTCATTTTTGATTAAGATTCGATCTTATTTATATGCAAAACACTCATTTTAAAACATGTCATAGATTCGTATTAAACACGATTTCAGGGGGTAAATTTATAGTATGCCTCTACTTACGTGCAGGGTGGTGGACATTTTGCATCACATCTGCCATCAAGGAATAGATTGTACACTTCATTAAGACACTGAGCTGACAAGGCATAAAAAATTCAAATTCATTTGACAAAACTTTAAAATACAAGAAGATAATGCAATTTTCTTTCTAAACGTAAAAGCAGCTTTTCGACAAGAACCAAACAACCAAACAACCAAACAACCAAACAACCAAACAACCAAACAACCAAACAACCAAACAACCAAACAACCAAACAACCAAACAACCAAACAACCAAACAACCAAACAACCAAACAACCAAACAACCAAACAACCAAACAACCAAACAACCAAACAACCAAACAACCAAACAACCAAACAACCAAACAACCAAACAACCAAACAACCAAACAACCAAACAACCAAACAACCAAACAACCAAACAACCAAACAACCAAACAACCAAACAACCAAACAACCAAACAATAGCAAATTGAAAATTAATTCCTTCTTTGATCTAACTAACGACTGCTCAGCTAACATTAAAACTGAAAAACTACTTAATTTGGTAGGCTTGGTAGGTACGAAGTGTAATTTTCATCTAGGCCTAGCCTTTTTTACAGACCCGATATTTTAAGCTTGAAAATGGAATATTTACAGCAGCCTAATCTAGGTCCTTCTAGATCGAAAGTGAGTAAACTAACCAAAATTTCAGTCGTTCAATAAGCGAAGTCTTTGCCATAACTAACTGATAATCCCACACCACCAGAAAACAACCAAACATCCAATGCAATCAAGTAACCAAGCAACAAATAAGCCATCCAGCTGAACGACATGCTCTTCATGTTATCCTGTTTAGGCTCCAGTAGCCAATAACATAATTCCTGTTACTTACTGATTGAAGTGTTCGTAAAATCGCAGCACCTGTATTCTTTTTCTAGCGGGAAATGAAACTGTGCACATGTACATGTTTTAGCTTGCATCGAGACGAGACAGGAACGTTTACACGCCTTAAAAATAAAAAAGAGCATCCAAACTTTATCTAATTGTGATCCAGTGATCCAGTAAATAATAAAAATGCATGATATTGAACATGTTATCGTAGATATCATATCGTAGACTGGCTTGTAATTTGCAATTTTTCTCGCGCGCTGATTGGCTGACAGCTATGTTTGATAATAGGACGAATGCATAAAACATGAATAACTTATATAAACGATTCCAGCGGTAGGAGAGTCATTAAACTGTAAGTGAACAGTACATCTCGAGTGTAGAGAAGGAGTCAGTACAGAAGGAGGACCTTTAGGACCCGTACCACACTGATCATTACCGAATATTATCATACCGATCGAGTATAATCGAGTTACATAACGACATCGAAATTGGATCTCTATTCACTACGAAAAGTCAGTCGTTAGTGATTGGAGTTAATCAGAAATCGCTTCATATGACCGTGCTAGTCCGCTGGAAGTCGGAACAAGCTTTTGGGCGGAGACGGACGTTACCGGACGTATTTGTCAGGATGTGACGAAGGCTTTTAGTTATTAGCTTGCTCACCATTTGTGTGTAGCTCGCGTTGTAACTCCGATACACGCTCGAATTCTCAAGTTTGCCGCTTTTTTCACAACTGCTGTTCCTGAAAGGATCTAATCTGGTTACATAGTTCTAAAGAGATAAACAGCTTTGTTAGTACGTTTCCACTTTGGAGAATAAAACCTTTAAAGGGAAAACGCCACATATTTTAAGGCATTTCCAATTTTCATTGATTTTCATCCAAGTGCCCCTTTAAGTGTAACCAATAAATGAATCAGTTCCTTCCTTTTGAATCCTTACCATTCTTAGTTCGATGCTGGTGGCGAACCCGGGGGCAAGGTCTATTCCATTTAACTTAGGGAATGGCATATGTCCTCGTGTTGCTATAGCAACTGTAAGCCCAGCATATGGCGAAACTCCATCTACATATTCGTACTGTTCGGCATTTAGGATAAGCCTCAAACCTAAGGAAAATATTAGAAATTGAAATAGAAATTAGAAATATGATACGTATTCGTTTGTCTTACGTACGATTAAAGGGTCATTTGAAGAGGACCGCGACGTTTTGACTGCGAGCTGCTAGTCTTCATCAGGCGATGGTGTAGGCTAGATGCTGCATCTTTTATATAGAAATTCCAACCTGGCGCATACGCAGACAAATTGTATATATATGCTGTATATTATGTTTGTCAAAATCATGTTTGTCACTTACCATTCAAATCCCCAGCCAGTCTTGATTTAAATGGCTCAATATTCTCCCCATGATCATCCAGGGCTCGATTAAACATGTAACAGTTGCCAACGTCATCTAGCCAAACTTGACGCCACGTGAAAGCTTCATCATACTGCGGACTTGAAAAATTTTATAAGAAAAATTTCATCTATATCACATGCAAATAAAAGCCTGAAGCATTATTGTCTAAAAATGCTTATGCAATTCGATACTACATGAATACAATACAGTACAGTACAATACAATACCATACAATACAATACCTGCAGTCTTCTCCATTGAAATTGCAGTCCAATACCATGTCTTGCAATTGGTGGCCATATTTCTTCAGCGTATCCGTGTCGTATTGATAATACAAGTTACGAAGAAGTTCCCATTCCTCTTGTGCACTATGTTTCAGCTCAGGATTTGCTATAAACGTTTGGCCAGCAGCTTTACGTGTTTTGTTTCTCGAGCTTCTCTTGACTGGTTTATGGAAAATAAGATCTTTTACTGCTATTTTCATAAACATGAGAATTCAGTAGCTGCGAGCTAAAATTTGGTTTTTCGCTGCCGTCAATCAAAACTAATCAGTCGGTATCTTTTATATTTTGACTGACGGCAGTGAAAAACCAAATTTTAGCTCGCAGCTACTGAATTCTCATGTTTATGAAAATAGCAGTAAAAGGTCTTATTTTGCAAATTATATATTCTTACCATCGAATATAAGTAAAAAATATATATAATCTACGACTGTTAGGAGTTTCAAAAGATTGTTTTATGATTTCGGGGTGGCAAATCGAATATTCATGCTCTCGCGCGTTGGGGGCGACCAACCAACCAACCAATCAGATTAACAACCAACAAACAAGCAGACAATGGAATTTAGAAGTTTGATTGGTTGGTTGGTTGGTTGGTTGGTTGGTTGGTTGGTTGGTTGGTTGGTTGTTGGTTGGTTGGTTGGTTGGTTGGTTGGTTGGTTGGTTGGTTGGTTGGTTGGTTGGTTGGTTGGTTGGTTGGTTGGTTGGTTGGTTGGTTGGTTGGTTGGTTGGTTGGTTGGTTGGTTGGTTGGTTGGTTGGTTGGTTGGTTGGTTGGTTGGTTGGTTGGTTGGTTGGTTGGTTGGTTGGTTGGTTGGTTGGTTGGTTGGTTGGTTGGTTGGTTGGTTGGTTGGTTGGTTGGTTGGTTGGTTGGTTGGTTGGTTGGTTGGTTGGTTGGTTGGTTGGTTGGTTGGTTGGTTGGTTGGTTGGTTGGTTGGTTGGTTGGTTGGTTGGTTGGTTGGTTGGTTGGTTGGTTGGTTGGTTGGTTGGTTGGTTGGTTGGTTGGTTGGTTGGTTGGTTGGTTGGTTGGTTGGTTGGTTGGTTGGTTGGTTGGTTGGTTGGTTGGTTGGTTGGTTGGTTGGTTGGTTGGTTGGTTGGTTGGTTGGTTGGTTGGTTGGTTGGTTGGTTGGTTGGTTGGTTGGTTGGTTGGTTGGTTGGTTGGTTGGTTGGTTGGTTGGTTGGTTGGTTGGTTGGTTGGTTGGTTGGTTGGTTGGTTGGTTGGTTGGTTGGTTGGTTGGTTGGTTGGTTGGTTGGTTGGTTGGTTGGTTGGTTGGTTGGTTGGTTGGTTGGTTGGTTGGTTGGTTGGTTGGTTGGTTGGTTGGTTGGTTGGTTGGTTGGTTGGTTGGTTGGTTGGTTGGTTGGTTGGTTGGTTGGTTGGTTGGTTGGTTGGTTGGTTGGTTGGTTGGTTGGTTGGTTGGTTGGTTGGTTGGTTGGTTGGTTGGTTGGTTGGTTGGTTGGTTGGTTGGTTGGTTGGTTGGTTGGTTGGTTGGTTGGTTGGTTGGTTGGTTGGTTGGTTGGTTGGTTGGTTGGTTGGTTGGTTGGTTGGTTGGTTGGTTGGTTGGTTGGTTGGTTGGTTGGTTGGTTGGTTGGTTGGTTGGTTGGTTGGTTGGTTGGTTGGTTGGTTGGTTGGTTGGTTGGTTGGTTGGTTGGTTGGTTGGTTGGTTGGTTGGTTGGTTGGTTGGTTGGTTGGTTGGTTGGTTGGTTGGTTGGTTGGTTGGTTGGTTGGTTGGTTGGTTGGTTGGTTGGTTGGTTGGTTGGTTGGTTGGTTGGTTGGTTGGTTGGTTGGTTGGTTGGTTGGTTGGTTGGTTGGTTGGTTGGTTGGTTGGTTGGTTGGTTGGTTGGTTGGTTGGTTGGTTGGTTGGTTGGTTGGTTGGTTGGTTGGTTGGTTGGTTGGTTGGTTGGTTGGTTGGTTGGTTGGTTGGTTGGTTGGTTGGTTGGTTGGTTGGTTGGTTGGTTGGTTGGTTGGTTGGTTGGTTGGTTGGTTGGTTGGTTGGTTGGTTGGTTGGTTGGTTGGTTGGTTGGTTGGTTGGTTGGTTGGTTGGTTGGTTGGTTGGTTGGTTGGTTGGTTGGTTGGTTGGTTGGTTGGTTGGTTGGTTGGTTGGTTGGTTGGTTGGTTGGTTGGTTGGTTGGTTGGGGTGGTGGTGGTGGTT
This sequence comes from Anthopleura sola, assembly GCA_023349425.1. Lineage (NCBI taxonomy): Eukaryota > Metazoa > Cnidaria > Anthozoa > Actiniaria > Actiniidae > Anthopleura > Anthopleura sola. The sequence continues at coordinate 6,024,954 of JALHLI010000016.1, read as the reverse complement.
GGTTGGTTGGTTGGGGTTGGTTGGGTTGGTTGGTTGGTTGGGTTGGTTGGGTGGTTGGTTGGTGGTGGTGGGGTGGTGGGGGTGGTTGGTGGTTGGGGGTGGTTGGTTGGTGGGTTGGTTGGTTGGTTGGTGGGGGTGGTGGTTGGTTGGTTGGTTGGTGGTGGGGTGGTTGGTTGGTGGGGTTGGTGGTTGGTTGGTTGGTTGGTTGGTGGTGGTGGGTTGGTTGGTTGGTTGGTGGGTTGGGGTTGGTTGGTTGGGTTGGTTGGTTGGTTGGTTGGTTGGTTGGTTGGGTTGGTTGGGTTGGTTGGTTGGGTGGGGTGGTTGGTTGGTTGGTTGGGGTGGTTGGTTGGTTGGTGGGTGGTGGTTGGTTGGTGGGGGGTGGTGGTGGTGGTGGTGGTGGTTGGTTGGTGGTGGTTGGTTGGTGGTTGGTGGTTGGTTGGTTGGTGGTGGTTGGTTGGTTGGGTGGTTGGTTGGGGTGGTTGGTTGGTTGGTTGGGTTGGTTGGTGGGTGGTGGTTGGTGGTTGGTGGGGTGGTGGGGTGGTTGGTTGGTTGGTTGGGTGGTGGTGGTGGGTGGTTGGTTGGGGGTGGTTGGTGGTGGTGGGTTGGTTGGTGGTGGTTGGTTGGTGGTTGGTGGTGGTGGTTGGTTGGGTTGGTGGGTTGGTTGGTGGTTGGGTTGGTGGTGGTTGGTGGTTGGTTGGTTGGTTGGTGGTTGGTTGGTTGGGTTGGTTGGTGGTTGGTTGGGTGGTGGGTGGGGGTGGTTGGGTGGGGTGGTGGTTGGTTGGTTGGTGGTGGGTTGGTTGGTGGTGGTTGGTTGGTTGGTGTGGTTGGTTGGTGTGGTTGGTGGTGGTTGGTTGGTTGGTTGGTTGGGTGGGTTGGTTGGTGGTTGGTTGGGTGGTGGGGTGGTTGGTTGGTTGGTTGGTTGGTTGGTTGGTGGTGGGTGGTGGGTTGGTTGGTTGGTTGGTTGGTTGGTTGGTTGGTTGGTTGGTTGGTTGGTTGGTTGGTTGGTTGGTTGGTTGGTTGGTTGGTTGGTTGGTTGGTTGGTTGGTTGGTTGGTTGGTTGGTTGGTTGGTTGGTTGGTTGGTTGGTTGGTTGGTTGGTTGGTTGGTTGGTTGGTTGGTTGGTTGGTTGGTTGGTTGGTTGGTTGGTTGGTTGGTTGGTTGGTTGGTTGGTTGGTTGGTTGGTTGGTTGGTTGGTTGGTTGGTTGGTTGGTTGGTTGGTTGGTTGGTTGGTTGGTTGGTTGGTTGGTTGGTTGGTTGGTTGGTTGGTTGGTTGGTTGGTTGGTTGGTTGGTTGGTTGGTTGGTTGGTTGGTTGGTTGGTTGGTTGGTTGGTTGGTTGGTTGGTTGGTTGGTTGGTTGGTTGGTTGGTTGGTTGGTTGGTTGGTTGGTTGGTTGGTTGGTTGGTTGGTTGGTTGGTTGGTGTACAATGAAGTCGACTTACTTGTTGTGTTTGCTATCTTAGATATTTCGTTTATCAGTGATGAGGGAACTTTGCTCTTTCGTAAAATATTGTGATTACAAAGTGTCACCGTTGGAAACACCATGTCCTAATGAAATGAAAAAATATTCAATTTAGAACAAACATGTTAATTTTTGAACTCTTTTACTTTCCCATAGACTTTATCGCGATAGGCCATTTGCAGCAAACAGTCAAGTGCTTATATAGCACTTTAATAACGAATCAATTCTTCCCAAAGTCCCTTGGGGAAGGCCCTGCTGGATGGCAAACAAACTTTAAATTGATTCGTATCTTAAAAACGAAAATATCCCATAAGAGAAAAAAATTTTTTTTTGAAAAGGTCTTGAATATGACATAAGCAATAATGCAAAATGTTTTGAAATATCGAAAATCCGAATTTTTTTGCCATCCAGTAAAAGTTACGTGGCTCTTTGTTGCAAAAAGCCTGGTATTGTCCCACAGCATTCTGAGACTGTTAACTCAATCAAATAACCCCAACTTTTCGTGATAAAGCAGCTTTCAATTGATAAATCATCGACATATATAAACAAAATCATTGTTGTGTAAAATATATAGAGGATATTACACGGTGGCGCGAACATATGAAGTTTATCTTCGAGTGGAAAAAAAGATTTCACGAGTGAGCGTAGCGAACAAGTGAAATCTTTTTTCCACGAGAAGATAAACTTCATATGTTCAAGCCAACGTGTAATTTTCTTTTTATTATATGGATATGAGTGTTTTTCTTTCGTACGCCAAGGACAAACCTGACTGCAAGATCTTGCAATTCTTTCAGAGGAATTGTATGAATCTCTCGGTTTTCCTGTTCACTTAGGAGAAATTCGTTTAATATTCTTAGGTCATAAAGTGTCTTTTTCTTTGTATTTTCGTTCTCCTGTTGTTCGCTGAAAGATTTGATGTATTCGTCTGTGACTTTTACAAATCTCGGCATTTTGTCTGACTAGTGTTTTGACAACTCGCGCCGAAATGAGCGGGGAAAACCAAGGAATGACGTCATCGATATCCTCACTAGTGAGGATATGGAAAATATGTCCACCGTACCCCGGATGTAGTTTCGTATGAGATCTACGAGTGGCGTATTTTACAGTAAAACACTCATATCCATATAATAAGACGGTCTATAATGAATTTTCCCTTATGCCTATTTTCGTCAGGAATAAAAGCACTCTAAAAATGGTGGAGAATTTCTTTAAAAATGATTTGTGAACCCGTTGTGAACATCACATCCAGAGGGTAGCGAGACTTCAGGTCGTGGCGAAAACAGGTGTTCTGCACCAGACAGAAGAGCCTCATGGCTCTGCAATGACTTCACCCATGGCTTGAATTAGGGCTTGTTATCAAATATCATTTAAAACTAAGGAGCACATTTGTCCTCTTGCTCCTCTTCGCACTGCCATCGGTATAATTGATTAAAGGAACGTGAGTTTCAGTCGTGCATTATTAGGTTTTTCCTATGCCTGTGATAAGATCCTTATTAGATCAAGTAGATGTTCGTAGGCCGTGTTTAAAATCATTATATACTTTCCGTATATTATATTGTATAGCGCCGATTCTCCTGTAAGTTTCATCGGGAGAGAGCCGCCAATATCAACCCGTATTGTCGGCTCAGAATTACCGCACGATAGGAAAATCGCAATACAAAACTTATTGCGGCTTATTGATATTGTCGGCTCTCTCCCGATCAAACATATAGAAGAATACAAGCCCGTATTGGCGGCTCAAATTCGGAATAAGTTTATTTTGAAATAATTTATCACTAACCTTGCCATGTCTCATCGTTACTTTAGTCCTGATGGGTCTTGCCAAGTAGTCTGTAATGATCATGTATGTGTGGTAATAAAATAAAGAATGAGCACCGATTAACATGAAAATCCAAAACATGTGCCATGAAACACCACGGTCACGGGCTGCGGTAAGTCTGCCAAATCCGTGTGTCGTTGTGTAATTGCAGAAATCTCGTACATGAGAGTCTACAGACTTCCTCGGTGGCGTCTTCTCTTCGAGTGTCATCGTGTCACCTGTCGAACCATCACAGGATCTAGTCAGTTCTAAGTTACTTTCTGTCTCTGTCTGTTTACCAATATATATTTTAAATGTTTTTTTAGCTAAGAAACGATCCTGAAACAATTATCTATAGGTTGCTTGAATTTAGGAAAAAACGATTTTTGATTCACAGTTGACTTACATATAAAATGCACTGAGATACCTATGTTGTCCTACCTTTAATAAACTTGATTGTTTGTTTACTGTAAAATGCTCAACAGCAGCCGCTATCAGAGTTGTATATATGGATAATATTAAATATACCTGACGGCGGTAAAGACGTTTTTACTTAACCTGTCCATAAAGCAGCAACTGTCACATTTGGCAACGCTTCAAACTATAGCATTTGTAAAACTTATCTTTTAATTAATTTACCTTTGCATGCGCTCTATATATGGTATATATAGCAATCATGATCAGATAAAACAGAGGGTTCTGGCAAATTCAAGTATTTTCTATTTACTATGCATCACTAGCTTGCAATAGAGTCGCTGACGTTGTAGTCAATCTAGATTCTTTTCTTCGATTTGATGGATAAAATTGCATTCGATGGCGTTTATTGATTTTTTTTCAAGAACCGTTAATCAAGACAAATTTTGACAGACATAAATAATTTATTTTGTTATCCACTAACAGCTTAGAATATCCAAACGATCAGCTTCACAATAAAGCCTTTTTTCCCCTTCATAACGTATCTATGCACTCAACTGGTCTATTCCGATTTCATAAAATTTAATGTTTAAATGTGTGAATTCAATTCAGACGATTTCCACAAATTAACAGGTGTTTCACGATTAAAAACTTAGTTCTATAAAGTAATTTAATCTAGCTCGGCATAGGTACGAATGTTACACCTGAATAATTAGATCTTTCGATTTTTTGTTCTCTATAATTAGCAAATTTTCAAGTAAAGAATTGATGCCGACTAAAAAAAATAAGAAAGTAACATTGCTCGATATGACGGAGAATAAGTCCTTTTTCGTGTTCTCCTAATACCCTGTTAGAAAATAGAATATGTACATGCTAAAGTGAGTCCTTGATGCTTGGAATAACTGCTATCAAATTAAAACTTACTTTCGATTTGACCAAAGCACACCGAAAAATACTTTTTATTCCATCGATCCTGCTTTAAATGTCGTTCGGGTACATGAAATGAGCTCCAGACAAGAGTTTTGCAGTTATTAAATCTAGCATTAAATTTAATAAGATGTATACCTGAAGATATCGCGGGCCAATTGACAGGATTATTGAACTCAAGGACATAGGAACCTTTGATGGCGCCTGGAATGAAGTACTAACACATGCTGTGAATCTTCTGCATGTCAACTGCTCAACGACTCAAGTTATTGTGATGGTTATGAGCGTTGTGTTTACTGGAGCCTCCGCTTTTTTTGTGTAAAGTAATTTTAATTAACATTATTCAGTTTCATATTACAGACAGTTTCATATTTTATTTTTTTTTTTTTTTTAAAGCAAAGAAAAAATCCCAAAATTATCTTATTTTCTTAGTGAAAAAAAAAAAAAAAAAAAAAAACAAGAATCTCTCAAATAAAATTATTTATTAATGATCTTATTATTATGTGTCATAAGGCCCCCTGTTATAATCGTCTCGTCTGGTAGATGCAATTAAAGATCGTCGCAGGAACCCAAATTATTATATCTTCGTAATCTAATTTTTTTAATGAGATCTTCACGAAATTACTTTAAGATATATTCATTAATTAGTCAGCTCCAAACCTTTTTTCCTTTTCTTTCGACTATATGTACTATTTGTTAGTATATACCAATTCAACGTGGGAACCGACATAGAAGGCGTGTTTTCATTAGTTCACTATCTCGGGATAATGCACGATATCCACCTCGAAAAGTCGGAATTATGTCAAAACAAAGATGGCGGCTCTAAATTCTCGTTTTACCAGCGCTGAATTGCATAAAAAAAAAATCCAAAAACTCTTTTGGCTGAAACACAAGGAAAGCCGCAAAATATGATTTTTAGAGAAATTCAAGACGAAATTATGTTTTGTAGAAGAAAGTCATTTGTTTTATGGAGCTTTGAATGTTTTCGTTTACTTGTTGTTTCAGTATGGTTTTCGCAATAAAATTAATTCAAAAACACATTCAGAATACGGGAAAAAAAGAGATAACTATAGTATCAGTAAGGAAATTTCTACCCGTTCAGAAAAAAACAGAGGGAGATGGAAGCTTGACTTTTAGATAAAAGCAAAATGAACTGCCGAGTAGTCTTACGTAAGCCCCTGTTACACATATTCTTTCTTTATGCAACTTGAGCAGCGTGTTACACGTATTTTTGTCTTTGCAACTTAATTTTCGGAAATTTGTTGAGAAAGTAACTACCAAATCAACTTTTTGTGCAACTTTTATGTTTGAAAAATATGTTGCACGAAGAGGTGTTACACGCTAAAAAAATGGAGATGAGTTGTGCAAGAATCATTTGTAACGGCTTCTATATAATATGGCTGGAGCGTGACATTTGTCACGATTTTTACCTTTCAGAAAGGAATTAAATCAAAAAACTTTTTTCAAACAATTTTAAACTGTTTAGAGGTTCCCTCGTTGGTATATACTAAAAATATTATTCACTTTGCCTTTGACGAATAATTACATTACCTTGCCAACCACAAATACAGCTAATGTTTGTTAGAATTCTATTGTATTTGTATAGGTCATACTGGGGATAGTTAATGTTCGGAAAATCGCTAAAGGATCATAACAGATTCCTCATCCGTTTCCACAGTTTTTCTTGGTCTCATGTTGTTTTTTAACGACTTCGAAGAGCATCTAACTACGAATTCAGGAAGCATATCGTTTTAATCTTTAAAGGGGGGTCGGATTTAATTAGAAAAAGGTTTTTAAAAAAGACTACCAAAAAAAGGAACTTAAGTTGAGGGCTCAGCTCTGTTGTGCTAACCCGTTCTACAACAACTTAGGCCCCACTTCTTTAAAAACATCATGGATAAAGCTAAATAAAGCAAAATTGGTTTTCCAACAATAATGCCTACAAAGAATTTATACAAGCCGGCAAACAGTTATGAGAACAAGGGTTGTGGTTTCATTTGTTTAGAAAAATAAAGTCAAAACTCGAATAGAACTTCACATGTTTAACATTGCTTTCGAAAATTAGTATCGTCACCGTGGCAAGGGTAAATTCTGTTAAATTTCCTGTAAATCATTAAATATCCGCTTTATTTATTTTCCTGGTCACTGAAAGCAAAGTTAAATACAGCTATTATTATCGTACTACAGTTTGATTTACCTTTTGGCGGATAAAGTAGCCGAAAACTATTGTTTAGCGTCTTTTCCTTCTTTATTCAAGTTTTTCCCTTTCAACTTTCATTGCAAGTGACCTTGCTCGCTCATTCACTAATAACAGACATCGATTCCTTCTTCTGCAATTTTTAATCGACTTTACTGTTAATTAGTAATTTAGCGAGAATTTGGTAGCATTTTGAAATATTCTTTGAGACAAATCCGCTATCGTAGTCTGCCATCTGGAATTTCTAGAGAAGGAATTGTTTAACGTTGGTCTGTTGCTATCGCAAATACTATACACAATCAGATTGACTAGTACTAATTAAGTTCCTATTGTTTTTTCAGCCAATCAAAATTTGTAATTTGCACTAACATTACAGATTTGTGCACTGGTGTTTCATTTGAACTACACTGCTCTCAGCGGCCAATCACTGAGAATCGAGCACATTTTTAATGTATATTATTTTTTATAGTACACTCGACAAAATTCTGAAAAACTCGATTCTGATTGGTCGAGAGGAGTACAATTTGAGCGTAAACTGTACTCTGTAGAGTCCCAATAAAGTTGTTATGGAAACACGGCCAAAATCATTAGTATCTATCAAATCCCGAATTGTACTCGAGATCGTGCGATTTCTTATAAGTAATAATAAGAGGAGGGGGAAGGGGCTAGGAGTAAAGGTGGATAATTATAGAGGCCGTTCAGTATTTAGTGGCAAAAATTTTCCAAGGAGTTTTGCTTTCTTTATATAAACCACAATTAGCTTAGCTAAAAGAACTTGAAGCACTGGTCAGAACAAAAATTACGCTTTTATTTAAGCTTTTAATTTTGTATGATAGATGGACTTTTACACATCGATAGAAGTTTGTACGTAACTGTCATGCGCAGTCGAGGTTTAACGTCACTGTCACGTACACTCAGTCAGTCCCAAAAAGGCTCCCACATTTTGAAGAGAGCATGCCAGTCTGAAGACAGGATTGCTAGTCGACTAACTTTCGTGCACGTTGGTGATCGTATGTGAGACTGACCTTGATGAGGCTCTAAGTCTTCATCTAAGCCTTCAGGCACCTTTATCTCAAAGTCTTCCTCATTAGTATTCTTTAAATAGAACACACTTGAATACTAATGAAGATGGCTTTATCGGGTATAAAGGTCCATGCACGTGACGTGTATGGGCGCTCCAGTTGGACCAAAGGCTCATGAATTATTCATGAGTTTTTGAATAGTCACTAGTAGATTCTAAATCCATTGTTTTCTTTTGTTCTTTATCAACTAGTTCTAACTAAAATAATCATCTCTCTTTCACGGGCTAAATTAAATTACTCTATTGTGATGTTCGTTTCTACAACTACAACATTTCTTAAAACTGATACGCAAAAAGCTTTTTTCAATTTCAAACGACATTCACTATCCTACATTAATTAACGTTTGGAAATGTTTGGCCGCTGACCGTGCGAAGAAGTTTCTCTTTTTTACTCTCTTTCACAATATAAACTGATCAGTTCTTAATTTCATAACTCATGTAGGTCAGCTGCTCATGCACTAGTCTTATGCGCAATCGTAATTAAAGATAATATCAGGAAATCTAATCTATAGTACAGTGTTTATAAACAGAAACAGGTGTCGTGTTCTGTAACTCTACTGTGTCGCCTATTGGAAACCACGATATTTTACCTGCTTGTCAATATGTGATCACATAACTTCTAATCTACTGACCGCAAGGTTTCAGTTCAATGTAAAATAATGACATGCATGCAAGGTTTAGGACCAAATTACTGTAATAAATCTTACGTTCTGATTGGCTCCGCCTCTTGCAGTATTAAAAAGATTCGTTCATTGTACAGTCAGCGCGTGCGTGTATTTGTAAACAAAACACTCACATCATTCTCTAAGCACTAGTAAGAAACATGAAAAATTCTTTAATTTCGTGCTTCTTGTAGTGCGTGACTCCAGCTCAGCTAACTCTCACGAACTGTCACGTGACGCGCCTCTACGTCACACTTATCTGACATTGATACGCTGAACATTAACAGCACTTTGTTTTTTTCTATTATTGATAAGATAGTTGACTACAATAATAACAAGCTCGATGACTTCAGCTATTGAGAGAGCAGAGACACCAATCCACATCCCCAACTGACCACCAACATTGGATACTATGTCTTGAAGCTTTATAAAAACAAAATGAAACCACAAAATCAATGAAATGACGATAACATACCAAATGTAGATATTTTTGAAGTTTTATGGAGTTGAACTAGTTAGGATAAGGATACTGTATTGCTAAGTAATATCAATTTTACAATATATAACTCAAAAATCTGAAAATTCACAAAACTATAGGATATTACATGGTTGCGTGGAGATACGAATGTTATCTTCGAGTGTTGATATTATCTCTCACGAGAAGATAAAATTCGTATCTCCAAGCGGCCATGTAATGTTCTATTTATTATATCCAATCTTCAATGAAAAATAATGGAGAATTTGAGAAGCTGAGCAAAAAGTCGAAATTTGACACCACCAGTGTTGATATAAATCGTATCCACACTGACCACTGGTGGGAGTGGGGGATATCAATTTTATCATTTTGATGTCACTCAATATCACACTCTATTCCATATAATGATCTGAAATATTATATACCTTATTACATGAAATTTTCGCGTCACTTTAATTTCGCGATTTTCGCGACTTTGAAAAATTCGCGAAATTAAACTGACGCGAAAAATAAGTGTTGCGAAAATATATTGACGCGGAAATTAAGTGACCTTCAATAATTGAGAAAATAAATAGTTAACAGTAATAGTTAACAGTAACCGAATGCAGGGATAAAAGAATTTACATTGAGAACAAGGTACTAACACTGACCTTCAGCACACTTAATATGAAAATCAAAATCATGGAACTAACGCGAAATTATTACTTTTTGTTGTTACTATTATGCCTAAAGTCCTTTGTTCACGAGGTGTAATTGGAAGCAAATCATGATCATGAATGATTTATTCAATGAATTCGCGAAATTAAAATGACTTAAAATTTTATTTTATGGCAAAATCGCGAAATTAACGTGTCGCGAATATTTCATGTAATAAGGAATATTACATCATCTGAGTGATTTAAGTTCCGTTTCAATCATTCCTACCTACCTCGTATTTGAGTGTCTCCTCGACGTGAACGTAGTCCAGGTCCGCATAATAGACATGCAGCTCCATCAAATTGTCACTAGCCATGGGACATGAAAATATTACGATTTAGATTCATGATGTGTTGTATTTAACACTTATTGTCTGAGACCGAGGGAAACAGTGTGTTTTGTGGTCCCGAGAACACGATGTTTCCCGAGGCGTAACCGAGTGAAACGTCGCCGTCGAGAGACCACCAAACACACTGCTTTCCCGAGGTTTCAGTCAATAAGTGTTTAGTTATATACCAAGCGTCAAAGAACACAACAAAATTATTCGATGTCTTAATTATGTGACTTTAAAAACTTAGAAAAACTCTTACATTTTCGGTGAAATCACTTCCGGTTTTGTTATTTCCCGGTAGATAACATATAATTGCCTGCTGAGAGCCGTTGCCGGTGAAACATCGAAACTTGTTTCGTTCACGTGATACCCTCTAGCCCAATCAAATAACGAGAAAAACGGACTTTGACAGTTGGTATATAACAATATTATATCATTTATTGTTGTTCTGCATAATAGTTACCTTATCTCATCCTCTGTCATCGAGAAGTGCTGTTCTTTTTTGAGTGTATCATTCAGTCGTTTCTGGGAAATAATGGCGTAAATATAAAGTCGACTTGAGACTTATCGGTTGGTTGGCAGTAATTTTAAAGTTTCTATATATAGGTAATATGAAACGATCGATTTCTGATTGTCTCTCGACTTGTTTGATCCTAACACGAACTATGATTGATCAACAGTAGCTCCTTGATCAGCAATGGTTGACCTTTGGCTAGTGAATAAAGTTCCAATTTCAATGTCGTTTTTTAAAATAGTTCAGATATATAACGCGCGCTCTGATTCGCTGATAGCCGCGTTTACATTACGCTATGTAAACACGCAATTTCAATATTTTATAAAACAAATAGGAAACGTTTGCCGTGTTTACATAGCCTGATATAAACACGAAAGAAGTTTGGGAGAAGTCGAGAGCTGTTGTGTAAAACCGAGCCACAGGCGAGGTTTACACAGACTTCAAGGCTTCTCCCAAACTTTCCCGGGTGTTTATATGAGGCTATGTTGTCATTTTGACTTAACAAACCTTGTAACTATTTGAAGGCCACTTAGATGAAGATATGGTTGTAGTAAAGTAAATCTCCCTAAAATAGATAACACTTTTTAGTAAGCAAAATCCAATGAAACGATATAACAGGGATGTACGTGAGTAAGAACAAACAATGCGACATGAGTGACCCGAGTGAAAAACTCACTGCGCATGCTCGGAAGTTCGTCGTGTTTATATGGAAAACCATTGGAGATTTACCGGCGATAGGTAAGTTAAGCCCGTTCGTGGAAAGTTAGTGCTTATCTTTTCCTGACACATTACCGTTTAGTTGTTTTCTTTCCCTGGTCAAATAACATAAGAGAAATTCGCATAATATAAGACATGTAAATCTCCAATGGTTTTCTTCGTAAACTTGACTCGCCTCGGTGAATTTTCTGCCGTTCTTCAGAGCATGCGCAGTGCGTGTCGATACAAGTAATGTGAACTAAAACTTACGAGCACGGAGGAGGACATAGTGGGTCACAATTTCCATCGAGAAACCAACCGTACACATCATCAAGGCATTCAGCTAAAACAAAGATATTAAAAGAGCAAGCCGGTTCGTTAATATTTCGAGTTCAAAGTATGAAATGGTCAATGTATCCATTTCAGGTCATGTGAAGCCACTATTGGGAGTTGATTCTTTCATGTGTAAATATTTTAATAAAAGAACATTTCTCAAGGGAATGTCATATGGTCTGAAATGGGCAATTTACCATTAATAGAAATCTGGGACATTAGCCCTTCAGCTTACAAAATGGCCGCCGAATCTTAAAGGAAATGTATGGGGAATATAGAGCTTTCTTTATTTACAGCGAATAGGGTTTTATTTACTCTGAGCTCCTCACCGCGACAAACAACCCACCCTACAAGCTACTAAATAAGCTTAAAGTATACATAATTTCATTTTATAATTACATTGAAATTTTAAAGATTTAGTTAAGTTTTGCTTAGAAAATCCAAGTCAAAGTTCATCAGTGCAACTGAACAGGATTGTGTATCAGATACTCTTCACGGTTCTGATTTCTATTGTGTTTCCTTCATGAAATATAGACCCTTTTGCAGAGCAGCTAGATTTGGAGGGCAAAACAAAAGAATTGTAATCTTCTGACAATTGGAACCTATTCTTTTGGCCTGCAAGGGGTCTATAGATGAGATGAATTACGACGTTTACAATCCTTTTAACTTACTGACTGTGGTGTTCATCAAATTACAGAAGCGAAGATCATTAGCAGTTGGTAGATGCAATTGCCCACATTGACATTTTTTATTTTGCATTGAAATAAGACAGGAATGTTTACAACCCTGAAAAGTAAAAGAAAAACACAAAATATAGTTTCAAATAAAATATTATAGGCAATGTCCAAGCTCAAAATGCACTCTGGGAAACTGAGTCCTTGCAAAAATGAAACAGGGACTGAAATCAAAGGAAATTAAATATCAGGAAGAAAAGTAGTCTGGTAATATCGTCTGTTCAAATACTTACATGTCCATAGAAAAAATGAAATCAGGGTACTCACCATTTTGGAGTAGGTCATGTTGTAAAGCCAGTACACGCTCTCAGTCTGTAGTTCACCGGTTTTTTCACAACTGTTGTTCATAGACGGATCCAATCTCGTAATGTGGTTCTAAATGCAATAAAAAAAACAGTATTTGGAAATTAAAATTTAAAAAAATGTGCAGTTTATTTTACATTTAAGGTTTATAAGGTATAGGTAGCAGGAACTAAATAGGCCAGTTGCACCACCACTCTCTCCCTTACAACTAACGAGCAGTTATGATAGCATTTTCTACGGTTACTAAAAATAGATATATCGCAAAGCCTTGTGGGATCGAAATGCGGACAAACACATTGTAAAAAAAGGCTTCGGCATAGAAATAAAGATCAATATCAGTCGAAAAACCATGGTTTTTCCACGAATTCACCATTCTCCTTATTACGTCTTGAAATCACTACCATTAGAATCCTCTGCGAATTCTTTTTCTTATTCAAATGTTTTTACTCCTTTGGAAGTTGCAAGATAATGGTGTTAACTAAGCCAACAAAAGGAACAACGAAAATGAAAATGTGTTTTCTGTAGCATGGCAAAACTTTGAGTTTCACTATTCACATTTTAAAAATGGGATGCTAATCCATCACAGATCGAGTTTACCGTCATTTTTATATGCCAGTTATCAAATGGTGGAGTGACGCTCAAATTTCATATTTCAGATCTCCGACCAACAACACATTTTGAAATAGGTGTGTATCACAATATATAGAAACACGCGCCATTTTTCATTCACGATATGAATATTTATTCCTTTATAACTTTCTTATTTTATTAACACAGAATTTTGGGTCCTATTTAAGAAAAACAGAATTATATCAGGTGGCATTACCTTTCTTAGTTCAATGCTGGTGGCGAGCCCAGGAGCAAGGTTTATTCCATGTAACTGAGGGAATGGCATATGTCCTTGTGCTGCTACGACAATTCTAAGCCCAGCATATTGTGAAACTCCATCTAAATATTCGTACTGCTCGGCATTTAGGATTAGCCTCAAACCTAAGAAAAATGTTAGAAATTGAAATAGAATATTCATACTGCTCAACATTCACAAGAAGCTTCAGTCCTATTCAAGGTAAGATAATTGAGTAGATATAAGTACAACAAGACAGGACTTCAAACTATCTGAATGCTCTGAAGCAAATCATCGCATATTGAAAAATCAATCAAATCAAAGGTCTTCTTGAATTCTTGTAATGGAAAACGTTTCTCTCGAGTGAATGCAGCGTCGTATACGTGACGTAGTTTTTTTAAATTAGGTTTCCTAAGATACGTGTACGGCCGGATGCACAAGTATTCCTGGATGTACTTGCCAAAGCCTTCTCACACTTGCCGATGTAGATTTTATTGGATGATTAAACAATGACACAAGGTTAGAGCGCTAATTAAAAAATAAATCATTTGATTCATTAGCACCTTGGAGTCTTGCACTGTTTTATCGTCTAATAAGGAAAGTGCTGTTGGTAAGTAAAACCAGTTTCCTTAGCGCTTGACTATAATTTTAGATACAGCTGTATCCTGGGTGACCGGCCCAAGCCATAAAGATCTAGTTTGCCGGCCAATTAGGTCGGTAGTTAACCATTGTCCTCACCAGGTTTTTAATGATAACTTTAATGGTACCTTAATTTTTGATAATGGACTTGTCAAGTTTGTCTTTCTTTAGATTTAAGCATTATTGAGAGAAACAAAAACGGGTTTCTGTCAACTTTGCTTTGCTTTCATACGTATATATTAAAAATAAGTAGCAAATCAGAAGCCCATGTGTTATGATCCTCGTGAACGATTATACTTACCATTCATATCCCCAGCCAGGGTTGACGTGTATGGCTCAACATTCTCCCCATGATCATCCAGGGCTCGATTAAACATGTAACAGTTGCCAACGTCATCCAGCCAAATGTGACGCCACGTGAAAGCTTCATCAGTCCCGCTTAAGAAAGAAAACAGGTGATGACAAGACTTTCTAGCTAGGATACACAGATGGTCAGAAGGTTACATTCCAACCATCCAACCATCCAACCATCCAACCATCCAACCATCCAACCATCCAACCATCCAACCATCCAACCATCCAACCATCCAACCATCCAACCATCCAACCATCCAACCATCCAACCATCCAACCATCCAACCATCCAACCATCCAACCATCCAACCATCCAACCATCCAACCATCCAACCATCCAACCATCCAACCATCCAACCATCCAACCATCCAACCATCCAACCATCCAACCATCCAACCATCCAACCATCCAACCATCCAACCATCCAACCATCCAACCATCCAACCATCCAACCATCCAACCATCCAACCATCCAACCATCCAACCATCCAACCATCCAACCATCCAACCATCCAACCATCCAACCATCCAACCATCCAACCATCCAACCATCCAACCATCCAACCATCCAACCATCCAACCATCCAACCATCCAACCATCCAACCATCCAACCATCCAACCATCCAACCATCCAACCATCCAACCATCCAACCATCCAACCATCCAACCATCCAATGTATAAGTTAGTTTGCCGATAAAAATGAACATCAGTTTACCGTCGAATTTTATAATTTCCTTCAAACATATTCCCCATTGACAGAGGGTTGCCCGATAAGAATGTTATTACAAAATGTAAAATGTACTCCAAAATGTGATGTTATTACAAAATACTTAGTACAACCAGCATTAAAAAATATAGTCACTGCCATTGCAATACGTTAACTATTTGATTCTGATGGATGAGAATAAGTAGCAAATATAAATGGTACCTCCTCGGTGTACACTCCTCGCCATTAAAGCTACAGTCCAGTATCATCTCATCCAGTTGGTGCCCATATTCTTTCAATTCAGTGATGTTATATTGATTGAAAAGGTGTTGAAGTTGTTCCTGTTCAGCTTGGTCATTATGTTTCAGTTCAGGATCTGGTAAAGCTTTTTGATTTGAGGATTTACGTGTTACATTTTTCGATTTCTTTGTGTTATCTAAGAATCGAGAAAAATCATTACTGGTTGTTATTTTAACTTAAGTACTTTATTTTATAAAATTTTGCATGCTTTACAATGAGTTTAGAGGTACATTACGTCAAGTAGGTCAATATTCTTATGGCATATCAGGAAATAATATTTCAGCATATATATAATATTTTTCAGTTATTACTAACCACAGCTAGCAGTCTATGAATAGCCGAGCATTTCTATTACTATTCTCATTTCTTAACCAGGTGATTTCATTAGCTCTAATCAACTTATTAGATAATTCACAGGGATCCTGCACACCTATTTCCAATTTACTATTTCAATTTCGATTCCACCGGAAAATTACTAAGGGGAAATTTATTTAGGGAAACAAAGGCAAGCGAAAGAAATTGTATTAAATTTTTGCTTGATTTTTCTATTCATCAGGTTTTGCTATAGAGGACGCCATCTTGTTCTCAAATGCCAAAAAAAAAAATGAATAACTAACACTGGACGAAAAATCAGATTCACTTCGCTCGTGGCCGAACTTTGTGCAAAGATGGAAAAAATGTAAAGAAAATACTATATAGTGAATATTATATTTGCTTAACATATTTCCACCCATAAGTAAATGTGGTATTTACCAGATTTGCACCACATTTGCACCGAGCGAAGATGAGGGAATCTGAGGGATTTTTTTGACTCCACTATAAAAATTAAAGGCGATTTTTTTTCCCGCTTTTATTTTCACCTTGCACTTGCACCTTAAATTGGGTTCCCTGTGGATAATCAGTTCAAACATTTTGTTCTTACTCCTATTATTGAAGAGAAAAAATAATAGCTTTTATTTAGAAAATAAATCTCGCAAGAGAAAAGGGCAAACCAAATATTACTTCATAATCCTAGGGAGGCATACATAGGGAAGTCGATGCCCCCTTTCAAATACGTGAACATTACTTAAGCCCTAGTCTCCTTTGCAGCCGTTCTTAGTGTCGGTCTCAAAATCCCTCCCCACTAACGACTGCTTACTACAGAAAGACATTCCATTCCGATTGTTTGCTTTAAGCCAATCAGGAGACAGGCCCGTGACACCTAATTTTTCTTTTCATTTTTGGAATCAGCGTTAAATTCTGTGTGAAATATCTTTCTAAGAACATTTTGTAATTATTCCTTGCTAAAGTAGTCAGTCACCCTAAGCCCAAACTGTAGCAGTTCTAAAAGGGTGTAGTGTATGCCTTGTTCCCCTTTTTCAAATTCCTAGGTGAATTCCAGTAATGAATTATAGAAAATCATTCTTACTTGTTTCATTTGTTACTTTTGCGATCTTGTTGATGAGATCCAAGGGAACTTTGCTCTTTCGTAGTATGTTATGATTACAAATTGTGATGGTAGGAAAAACCAAGTTCTAACAATGATAATAGAAACGAAATACATACACATATAATTTGTACTAAAAACAACAAATAAATACAATTCAGGGCAGAAGAATTGAATATAACAGGTTTTAAATTGGAACTGGGTATCAATCATTTCCAAGGAAGCTAACCTAGATAGATAGCTAGTTTTCATTAATAACCACAATACAAACTTTTCAGAAAAAAATGCAAGGTAGGATACATCTTAACAACTTGTGACTCAGGTTTGGAAGTCGCGAGACCTCATTACAATAATCGTAAAAAAAACTTTTTTTTCGATATCCCGAAATATCCTCTTTTCTAATCAAATTAAGGGAACGATAACCCACTAGTTTACTGGTCGAATATAGCAATTTCGCTAGAAAAACGTACACCCTCGAATCAAGGGAGAATTCTCACAAACTCTACTCATTTTTAGCCAAGAACTGAAACCGAGAAAATCTGAAACCTAATTGTTTAGAATAAAATTTTATTTTCTTTGTTTTACGGACTTTCTAGATCTCTTGCTTGACTATTTTTCCACCTTCCATCTCACAGGGAAACTAAAGACTGCCTTTTAATTTATTGTGTAATGGCTTGAATTACACTGTAATGCGGCATAAGTGGGCTTTCATGAACATCACTAACCTTGCCATGTTTCATCGTTACTTTCGTCCTGATTGGTTTGTCCGTGTAGTCTTTGATGAGTAGATAGGTATGATAATAAAATGCACAATGAGCACCGACTAACATGAGAATCCAGAACACGTGCCATGAAATGCCACGAGCTGCGGCAAGTCTGCTAAACCCGTGTGATGTTGTGTACCCAAAGTATTCTCTAACATAGGAGTCCACAGACTTACGCGCCGGTGTCTTCTCTTCCAGTGTCATCGCGTGCATGGCCTACGAAACAAATGCCAACTTTGTCAGATATTTTTTACGGCCACTTGAATTTCGCGATTTTAAAACGTCACAAATATTAGATATATTCGCATATTTTGCAACACTTTAAGATATGGTTTGAGTGATAGAACATAGAAGGTGAGACCGAATTCGAAAGGTATTTTGGGGAATGACATACCTATGTTATTACTGATTTATTCATTCGCGCTACGCCGTTGATATAAAATGTAGTGTTTTAGTCCTATCATTAACTGTATTTGGTGATCCACGTGTTTGTACCATACGGGAAGTACCATACGATTAAAGCATCACAATCTAGTCTGAATTTTGAGATATCGATCGTGGCACATTAAGTGTAGCACAGTCGAACTGATTAAAAAGATAAGAAAAAGATGCTACAACTGGAACAGAGTCAAAATGATTCAACAAGACGTGGGTAAAGGATACAATAGTGTTGTTATGTAAAGTAAACTCATAGCGTGCCGTGCGCTACTTCAAAGCATGTTTTCGTAGTAACCGACCGAACTGAGATAAATATATTAAATTAGTAATAATTCATAAACATTGTTTACTATATTCCATTTACTTGCGGAAAGTTCTATCAAAAAAATCCTTTATTTTCTTTCAAAGAAAACTAGTACGTAGTTCTAGAAAGTTCTATCGACTCTCTCACAGAAAGCCAATTAATCCTTTTTCGCTCCATACCACTACAGATTTTTTTCAAATATGGTTTCGCAGGGCTTATGCCAGTATATTTGGAGCTCGAACGAGCACGAACACTTAGCTTAGCACTTCACCTTACGCTTCTTTAACATTTGATGACACTCTTGTCGGGAAAAGAAATATTGTATGCTGTTATCAAAGCAGTAAACAGATATATATTGAACAAATATGATAAATCACTAGACTTAACATACCCAAACTATACGTTTCCGCCCGAGAACATAATTTTACAGGAATAAAGTGCTTCCTTATTAAATTTCATCAATTATAGATTGCTGGATATTGTAGCAACAGCGGTAGAACCGTGATTACCTAACGGGTGCTTCTATTCGGCGAACAACAATTCAATATCAGCATCCGGAGTTTCAAAACATCAGATCGATGCCAAGTTTTACCTAGGCTCAGATTTCTAAGTTTTACCTTGCTCAAAGTAAAATGTTGGATTTTAAAATGTTAAGCAAGGTTACCATATGAAGGTATTCGGGTACGAAAAATTATGTTTAGTTAAATCGCGAAGTATTAACAGTTAAAAAACAAAACACAAAGATTTATTAAACAAAAGCTCAATAAAAAGTAAAAAATCCGTGTGAGCCGACAAAGACCCTTGGTACGGATTTCGGGCGTCCTATCTTCCGCTTCTATACAAAATTAAAAAATGTTTGGTGCAGTTATTGCACATAAGACGAAGTACTTTTCCGTTATGTCTGTTCAATTATATAACGCCATATAATAACCAGAAACTCTTACTCTTTCAGTTTATGGACTCATGTGTGATAGAATCCTGAATACTTTCCTTATAAAAATGCTAGACTTACAATTAAGAAATGAAAAGAAAAAAATGTTAGGGAACCGCATAAACCCTTGACATGGATTTAGGGCTTCCTATGTATCATCTGTCTCTATACAAAATACTCGGTAATCTACATAAGAAGATAATATGCGTACTTTCCCGTTTTCTAATTAATGTCTGTTCAAATATAAACGCCAAACAACTAGCAGGTCCTAACTATATTTTTGAATTCAGGGTTCATATGTGTGTTAACTATGTATGATAAACACTTTTCTTGTAAAATGCTTGATGTACGCACAACTATCGATTATTAGATTTCACAGACGCCTATAGCCATAATAATAGAACTTTAAAATATTTCTACATGAAATGAAAAACTGAATCAAACATGAAAACAGGTGGTGAAAATAGTAGGTGACTTGAGAAGCAACTCACCTGACGTGGTAAAAAGCCCAAAAGAGATAGTGGAATTTGTACCAGCAATTTGAGGACAGACTTCGAATAGTTATTTCAGGTAATAACATCTGCGTCCAAAGCGTATGACAACATTCCAATTCTATTTAGCTCAAGATATTGTGATGCTAATAACTATTGTGTTTATTGTAGAAGCTAATTTCTTTTTACGGAAAATAATTGCCCATCAAGCGATCCTATTTTACTTTTTTTATACTAGTGGTATAAGCAATCCAAATCTTAAAGTTTCATTTGCTACAGTCTATAAAACGTTTTGACATGAAAAAAAAAAAATTCTCTGATGAAAATTATGTCAAACATAGGAGTTGTTGAAAGAAACTTGCTTCACCTGCGTTAATCGTTTTTTTTTTTTTTTTTTTTTTTTTTTTAAAGTTTCTTTCAATTGATATACCTGAGTAGGACACAGCTTAGAATGCATTGTTATTCACATTTTGGCTTTAGAAATACCAGTTTTCAATCAGCCTCTTTCAAGTACCGCTGGTTTTTCGTAACAGAATGATTAAAAATTATATTTCAGAGAACAAGATGAGAAGTCTTATTCATTTATTAGTAAGAAGGGCGCTAACTTACTTATCAGCAAATAATCAATAAATAATTATTTGCTTTATCTGTTAAATCTAATGAAAAAAAATCATAAAAATCTATCTGAAATCCGTAATAGCCCCTTTTGACAAAGTACGGCTCTAAACCAAGCGGAATCGCTTATTTTAAAAGGGCGAGTTAAAGTAAGCTAATTGGCATATGAACCGTGCTGTGATTTTGACGAGCAAGCTGCACGAGAAACACCGATTAACCAAAGTCGGTCAATATTCATCAGTTCAGAAAACTACGCCAGCAAACACGAAAATATCAGCAAAATATATTGTAAATGTCTTCAATGGTAAGTATCCTTGTTGTTTCGTGAATGAAGTTTTTGATTTCGAAATTGTTTTTATAAATTCCTAAAAAACAAAACAAAACATTCGACAACTATTGTCAAACAGTAGAATATTCAAACAGCTTTCATTTACCAAAATAAGTGTTTTTATATCCAGCTTAGAGACGAGAGATTTTTTTTAAAATTTTTGTAGATGATGAGTCAATGCAGTTTGCTGAATCCATTCCAATGAAGTCGTTGGGTTATAAGTATAGGTAATAATATGGTTTCGAGTTCAATTTAGGATTAATGTGCACGAGAAACACTTTAAGAAACGAGAAACCATATTATTACTTGTTAATAATATACATGAAAAATCTTACAAACTTTACCGTCCGACATTGAAAAACTCAAGAAAAACTCTGAGCGCGCGCTCAATGACGTGAGATAGGGTCAGCAGCGCGCGCTCTTCAACTGAAACCGATAAAAAATTAATTCAAAAACAAAGAAAATCACCAACTTTTTAGCCATTTTCACCGCTTAAACTTGTTCCTTCACGATCGGAAAATGCATAGTCTTGATGCTTAATAATGTTATCAAGAGCAGAATAAAAAAATTGGTTTCAAGAACGTTTTCGGAAATTGTAATTTGCACTGTGTTACACTTTTTTGCACTGAATTACCACAGGTAGCCCAAGCAATCTACATGTACTTATATGGATGGCAGCTTTGCAATGGTTTCATTGAAAAAAACTGAAATTGCAATAATTTTGTAAATTTTGGATAAGATGATCTTAAACTAGCAAAATGTGTTGTTCTCTTGACTCTTAACATCTCTACGAAATTTCAGATCGATTAAAAGAAGTTTACTATTTTTTTTCTCCTCACCTATAATATAGTGACAAGGTAGGAGTCAAACAGCCAAAAACGAATTCAAACGGCTTCAAAACTAAACAATTTATTTCTCAAAAAAACGAACTCATTCAAAATTGAATGTTATCAAGGCTACAATAAATAACAAATACATCCTAACATCCAAGTATCACGGTCATACCTCTTTTCTTGACTGTAAAAATGACCTTGATGAAACGAAAATCGCTGTCATAAAAACGGTAAAGGAGCCGTGACCAGATTAAGTGTGGCAGGCTAACGGTAAGAAGACTGGGAATGATCGACAAAATAGATCCTAACCGGGTGCGGGAAAGGCAAATTGTACTGTCAAATTGTTCACCACACATACTCTCATCTTTGTGCTTTCGTGATATTTACGTTTTTCTCAATAGTGATTGGTCGGGAAAAACAATGCGAGGCGAATCTTGACCGTAGAGAGTATGTGTGGTGAACAATTTGACAGTACAATTTGCCTTTCCCGCACCCGGTTAGGATCTATTTTGTCGATCATTCCCAGTCTTCTTACCGTTAGCCTGCCACACTTAATCTGGTCACGGCTCCTTTACCGTTTTTATGACAGCGATTTTCGTTTCATCAAGGTCATTTTTACAGTCAAGAAAAGAGGTATGACCGTGATACTTGGATGTTAGGATGTATTTGTTATTTATTGTAGCCTTGATAACATTCAATTTTGAATGAGTTCGTTTTTTTGAGAAATAAATTGTTTAGTTTTGAAGCCGTTTGAATTCGTTTTTGGCTGTTTGACTCCTACCTTGTCACTATATTATAGGTGAGGAGAAAAAAAATAGTAAACTTCTTTTAATCGATCTGAAATTTCGTAGAGATGTTAAGAGTCAAGAGAACAACACATTTTGCTAGTTTAAGATCATCTTATCCAAAATTTACAAAATTATTGCAATTTCAGTTTTTTTTCAATGAAACCATTGCAAAGCTGCCATCCATATAAGTACATGTAGATTGCTTGGGCTACCTGTGGAATTACCTCTAAAATGCACTGTTCATCAGCGAATCAGAATCGAGTAATTTTTTTATGTATATTATTAAATAAATAAACCCCTTCTGGCTCACTAGAACATCGGCTGATAATGTCCTTGTATGAGAAATGGTTCTCAAAATATCACATTTGCCCTCGAAGCTTTGCTTCTCGGCCAAATGTTCTTTTTTCGGACCATTTCTTATCCTCGGACATTATCAGCCGATATCCCAGCCGCCAGGAGGGGTTTATTTACTAACTATCCCCATGAAAATGATTTGCAAAATCTATTTCTAGCTTCGCGCCCACCTATTTCTAGCTGTGCGCGTAGCCTAAACTGATTCAGGGATCGCATGATAAAAATATTTCAGGCTGCGCGCAGAGCTAAAAAAAAAAAGATTTTTAAGAAAATAGTCAATGCTTAGCGTGCCTACATCCAGTTCTGGATGCACGAAGGAGGTTGCTTACACTCCGACTAAAATCACAACGACATCCGAGATTGGTGAGATTGGGTGGGATTGGTGGGATTCAGAAGTCCAGATATGTTTAGAAACAAGATTCTAAAAAAACAGGTGATCTGAGGATAAACGATTAGCCAATCAGATTGCGAATCACTTTTCGGAAAAATAATCAATCCCATGCGTCTTTTCGAGCTCAATCAAGGATGAACAGGGGGAATCAAAACACAACACAATAGCATACAAGTACAAATATGTAAGGAGAAGTGTCATTTAGCCGATGATTTAAGGCTTAAAATGTTTCTACATCAAATAATATGTTGTCTGGATGAGATTAGGAATTTATTTTCACCGGGTTAGGTTTTTATTCATGTTTTTCTATTAAAGAATTACCGTTGAAACGATCTCGAGGAAGCTGCCGAAAAGCCGCATGATTTAACTAAAATTTCCACATCTTACGCTGCTCTTTGGTCCCGGGCAATCTCCAGGATGCTTTAAATCTTAAGAAAATCCTTTTATCTGTTATTGAGAGTGTCTCGTTTTCAGCAAGCTTCTTTTTAAGATGGCCGCCATGAAACTCAAGTGAATTGAGCGTGCATGCGGTGGATGATGGGATTGATTGTTGTTTGTTTTCGATCAGGAAATCATGCTTTGCGCGACTAGTCATATCACCTGGAAAGTAGGCTTCTTAGCAGCCGTTTTTAGTTTCGTTCTCGCGACGGCTGCTAAGGAAACTACTAAAAAGGCGTTCAACAATATTAAAATAACCTGTTTCTACTATTTCTAATTGGTATTTTTCCATTATAATTAAGCTAATAAAGCAAAAAATGGGGCGAAATTTGGGACGAAACGTGACCAGGTTGAGCTGATTTCATTTCCCCTCCTTCATTAGTATGCTCCTTTTGCATACTGCCTCTTAAACATATCCTTGCGCTGTTTTGAAACAAAATAGTTACCATTACATTATTTCCAATTTGCACTTTACAGTTTTCCAAATTAGTCTATTTTTATACAAGGCAGTAATGGTTGCGAAGTGCTAACCAGCTGCATTTTTGAATGACAAAATACTATGATATATATTTGGATCCTTAGCTGTTTTGGACTTATATGTCAGGCTGTCATGCTGGAAATGTGTTTTCTATAATATTAATAAATTCCTGCAAAAGTGTCTTGTAGGTTCTGGACGGCTGAATGCATTCAATTGTAAATCATGATCAGCGCAAGCAAAGTCCAGTGTTTACACCGTGTCACAAATAAATGCTTGAGTAATTAAAGAATCCGAGAAAGTGAGAATTCAAATTCAGCTCTTTAATCAAGGAATTTGTGGGTTTTTTTTCGTTAGATATTTTTTTCGAGGAAATCTCATCTCTTTTATATTTATTGCCTTATTTGTTCGCAATTTTCTGTGTATACTCGAGCCTAGAGCTCTCTCCCTCTTTCTAGTTAAAAAATGAAATAAAGCTAACCAAGTTATAGGATAATAAAATGCAGTGTTCCTTCACTGAACGTTTTAGAAGGATAACAAAAGCACAGACACAGTTTCTTTCTTTCCTGCGGCTGAACAAAGTATCTTATACTAACATCCCTTCCAAAGAAGAGGAGTGATGATGAGCAAACCGAAGACAGCTCATAAATAACATGCTAACTCTTTTCAGAAGTTGACATTGAATTTATTTTCAGTTTGGTATAATGAATCGAACATTGTTTTATTAGAATTCATTTCCTTATGAACTCTTCTCTGCACCTTCAGTTTTTTTCTTTTATAGACAATAATAGATAATCCAAATAAATTCGTTAGAAATGGGCGGTATTTGAAGATACTGAAAGGGTGTTTTCTTACATTGGCCGACTCTAAAATCAACACAATTCTTTCCCAAAGTACGGATATTGACTGTACAAGGGCGATCCTGTTTCAACAAGCTTTTTGTTCCTCGTATTCTATTTGAACAAGTCCGCCAAACACATTAGCGCCCACGTTCACTGCACTTGAAGAGAAATGCCCCGAATTTTACCATCTAAACCAAGACACTTATCTGGGGGAAACGAGCGAATTGACTCAGCTGCACTTGCGAGTCAAACTATCAGAACAGCACTAAACGACGCATTGAATAGAAATGATTTGAAAAATAGAATGGTCATTAAAAACGCCAAATGACTTTTTTGAGTGGGAGTTTTAAAAAGACGTCAGGAACCTAGATGTGTCAGGAAAATTATAATTTCAACTCCCTAGCACCTATAACTATATTTGAATGCCTTTGAAAAGTGGTGATCAAGTTTCCCCTATACTAACAACCATGGCGAGTACCTTGGAGGTATATAAATGAAAATGTCATAAAAAGTTTTATTTCTGTTACGGTTTTGATTTTGCTTCTGCCGAATTTATTTTCTTTTATTTTCCTTTTGATTCCGTTTCCATTTGCTTGTTTTTGTTTGTTTATTTTTGCTATCCTTTGCCTTTATTTTGCACATATTTGTCTTGCAAGAACATCGTGTTTTTCTTTGTTTTTGCTGTAACCTTAACAATGTAGTAGTTCTTACTTAAAAGAATAGCTGGTCAAGAGTAGTACTTTTGATAACTGTAATAGATGTGCATTTGCCATTTGTTTCGATCTTTTAATTCAAACATGTTGACCTTGCATGGCAAGTAGCATGGCAAGCACTACCTTACACTGGCTGAATGATATCATCTATTTGTATTTACAAAGCAAGCTACCGTTTTTTCTGTCCAATACTTCGAACTCATTTTCTAATTGCATGCCTCAAAGGACCAGTGTTTGACAGGCCGCTCTGATTTCATCTTTAGAATTTCAATTTTAAAATAAATGTTGTCCCTTTGTTGAATTATGGACACCATTAGGATGTTATAAGCTGGCAGATGTCAAAAACCCACAGAACCCACGATTTATATTTATTGCTATTACGAAATTTTTTTTGAGTAATTAAAGATAAGTATCTCCTGAAACTTCCCGCTTATGTACACTTGTGTGTACTTGTTATGTAATGCATGAAGTAAAGTCTTATTAAATCTCTAACTGAGATATACCAGAGACCAGTTGGCGACCGGGATGACACAGGTGTAGTAATAGACAAGGCTGTGTGAACGCTTTGACTGCCGCTTGCCGAGAAATCAATTGAACCAGCTCGTTCGGTACACCAGCTATTTGCAAAGCCATTACAGGCCAGGACTTTAACTGCTTTTGGATCAAAAAGCAATTCCAAGTATTTATTGACCTTTTTTATTCAGTTGATCTTCTCTCCCATTGGATGAAATCACTTGCACTCCAAGCTCGTCTCGACATGAACAAAGGCATAAAGATTTTTTTTTTAAATAAATTTCAAAACCAATTACAAAAACACAAAAGAATAAATGAGAGTTTAAAGACGTCTTTTAAGTTTGATATTGGTGGTGAAACTGTTACGGGAGGGTGTTCAGGACACCACACTCAACTCAGCTAGATAGACTGAAGTGAGACATCATCACCTGAGCAAATAATAAGTGATTCGTATAAGTATATCAAGTGAACGTTTAGAAGCCGTTATCTTTTCAAGCACTTAGCCTGAATAAAACTCGACTTGGCTAAAACTGAATCGTAGCCAAGGGAAAAAAGTCTTATATTTTCAGAAAGCCATAAGTGCACTAGATGGTACCAGTAACATAATACAACTGGAACTTCTACTTGCATAATTTTGAACTGAGACAAATTGAAAAGTGAACCCATATCTGACAGATCTTCAAATTATAGATCTTCACTACTGATTAAAAAAGTCAAAATAAAGTCGCTTCCTCACTCGTGTACCTACGGACATGTCAATCACTAGATAGCAGATATCTGAGTTTTTGTTCAAATGTTTGCAAAGGATTCAGTGGATAATCGGCGAAACTGAACCCAAATCGTTTGTTTGTCACCAAGTTAATGATGAATTTCGAGTCGATTAATTCTGGATATTTCAGTTCATACAAGTATGTAGACTTGCCTCAAGTCGACCTCTCTTTCCGAGCGCAGCGAGAGAGGAGCCAGTGTAGATACTCAATGGGCGGCGGACTTTGCAAAAGTCTAACAAGTATGTTGCATCATAGGTTGCATTAAGGATAGAATTAAGTACGTTGATGATGATGCAACATGCAGTTATGGAAGTTATTCCTAAGTGCTAGTTATCCTATTTTACTGTATCTGAAATCTATACCTATGCCTCAGTGAACGTTTTGCGCCTCAATTCCAAGAAATGTAAGGAAATGAGTCATCAATTTTATGCAGTATACTCCCTTTCCTAAGGCCTTCTTGTAGTGGGGGGGGGGGGGGTACTTTCATAGAGAGGGTTAGTAGCTACAAGCTGTTAGACGTACATATCACAGAAGACCTGTCCTCGAACACTCATGTTGATTATATTGTCAAAAAAAAAAAAAAAAAAGGCCAACAAGCGTCTGTACACTCTGCGCGCGCTTAAGAAATGTGATCTGACAGTTAGCCAATTAGTTCAGGTATATTGCAGTATCATAAGATCTGTTCTGGAATATGCATCACGCCCGTTCGGGCTGCTCTACCACAGTATTTGAGAGATGTCATCGAATCTGTCCAAAAATGGGCGTTGGGCATTACTATTCCTTATGTTCATTATGACAATACGCTAGTCAAATCTGGCATTTCCTCTGTCTTTTAGAGAAGTTCATAAGACGAGGCTACTTTTCTTCGCTTCTAATGGGGTCCTTAATCCCGCCGCGCCCATCAATTAGCAGACCATATGGTCTCCGTTCTGACGAAATCGTGCCAGTGCTCCTTATGCCTAAAACCAAGCGTTTTGCAGATTTTTGCACTGTTAAATATACCAAAAGTGAATCTCTGATATGTGCTATAGTTATTATTTATACCTCTATTTATCTATGTAATATATATTCTCATGTATATAATGTCTGTTGTCCAACCTTGTAATTCAGCCCTTGGCTGGGAGAAGGAATAAATAAACTATCATTATAATTATAATTATCAAAGCAGATAGCTGGGGTAATCTAATTTAAAGTTTTCAAGAAAGACAATGCATCTGAAAACGAATAATTGTCCTTCCATTTCTTTCCCTTCAGTCTTCCGTTAGCCATTAACAAGAAAACAAACCGCCATTAAAAAGTACCTCACAGCCACTCTCATTCTGTACAATGTTCTCTTGTTAATTTTGAATTATTTATTTGAATAATGATCGTTACAAAACTGATTGACTTCAATCAGTTATAATAACATGGTAAACATGGGTCTCATGCCCATCACTAAAGATCTGCTGATTTATTATAATTTTGTCAAACAAAAAGTCGAATTTTGTATTTTTCAGCTTTTGGGGATTTACAAAATTTGACAAAATAATACTGTACAAACAGACTGAAAAAAACCCCTTATTAAAAGTGCCAAAACAAAAGATAAACATTCTCCAATATAAGCAATTAAATTGGCGGTTTTCTTCTCTTAGAGCTTTCCAATAAATTGCTGTTCTTTCTAATATGACAATCATTTTCGGAACACGTTCAACACGTAGACTCTGAAATTTGTAAGCATTTTTGACTCCTTTTGTCAAAGTATTTTGTAATTGTTTTTAGATGTACAAGAAAGAATCATGCATTAATCATGTTTGAGTCCAGGAAGAGGGCTAGCCATTCCGTGAATCGTTATAAATTATGGTCAAATTGAAATGTCACCTTAAAATGATTGTATTGTCAACATCTAAAATAGTAGCATTAAATGTACAAAGAAAT
This sequence comes from Anthopleura sola, assembly GCA_023349425.1. Taxonomy (NCBI): domain Eukaryota; kingdom Metazoa; phylum Cnidaria; class Anthozoa; order Actiniaria; family Actiniidae; genus Anthopleura; species Anthopleura sola. Next base: position 5,996,161 of record JALHLI010000016.1, on the reverse strand, counting down.
ATTCATAGGGAAAAAAGAGTGTGAAAGAAAGCTTGCTTTTTACATGACGGATTATTGAGTGGTATAATCAGTGTGGAACAGGTGCTACCCGAACAGGCCGCTTGCAACGTAATAAGCATACAAACGTACTTCGAAATTCTCTGTTCATAGCAGCATAAATAGCAGGATTCAGAGCAGAGTTGATCGTAGCGAACATCACAGCTCCCGCGTAAAGATATGAATTCACAAAACTGATTTTTATCGTGTCTATTAGCATTATGACAAAAAGAGGAGTCCAAAAAATGATGAATGAACCCAGAACCAGCGCCACCATTTTTGCAGCCTTAGTCTCTTTTAGAAATGAACTCGTGGCGGTTGAATTTCGAGAGTAGTTCAGCATTATATTGTTCATGGCTGCGGATATTCGCGTTGAATGCATTCTTGCTGTCTTAAAGATTCTGTAATACGCAACTACCATGAATACCGAAGGAAATGAAGCAATTGTACAAACAGTGATGATATAGCTTCGATCTAAGTTCAAAGTCACTTGACAAAATAGTCCTGATTTGACAAAAATAACGTCCCTCCAACCCGCATACGGGATGAACCCGAAAACTGTCGAGAATATCCAGACAGACGCGATGATCCCAGCAATGAGCCTTCGCCTCATGATCGCTTTGTATCTTAGAGGCGACATGATAGCCAAATAACGATCCAGACTAACAGCCCCAAGGTTGGCAACCGCGTTAAACATCAAAGAAACTGCAACAGCTATTGTTGCATGGCAGTATCTCAAACCTTTATGATAGTCGAGTCTCGGTCCAACAACGTTAGATATGATAATCAAAGGAACGACTAGTACTGCAATCAAAATATCACCTATGGCAAGACTTGCTATGAAAGCACTTGTTCTTGTCTGGAGTCTCTTGTTGAGAGCGATGGAAGCGATTACCAGGCAGTTGCCAGTAAAGATCACAACTGCTACGACAACAACGCCAAAACACATAAATAAGATTGCACTCTCATTTTTTGAGCTCACAAAAGTTGAGTTGTGCGCCATTATGAGTTAATTTCCAAACTAGAACCAAAATTGGGGATTCTTGATCCAATCACGAAACGGAATTAATGTACGTGGTGCGACGCGAATCGGCCATCGATGATACTAATTCTGTCCCAACCGAACTAAGACTTTTAAGCAATGTAACTAAATTTAGAAGCCATACAAATTGATCCAATCCCAGTGCGAACACCTGATGTATTGTGTGAACTTTAACCATCAATTCAAGCCCTTATTTAGCATTTCAAATGACAAATATTTAAGTGCCTTCATTCTCATTCATTTTTTTTATTTTCAAAATTAAAACAATATTTAATTTATCGCTGGTTTAATAATGTGCAATTTTTCTATTCGTTTCTTTTAGTCGACTGTCAAATGAATATTTTTCAGGAACAATCTTTAGCTTTTTTATTATCAATACACTGCTTGCGGAAAACTAAACTTGTAACAAACACACAAGTGGCAATGAATGAACAGCGCTCTGTAGGTCTGGGAGGATTTTATTAGCAATGCTAAGAAAGAAAACAACTGTTTAAACAATGAGTTTTTTTCTGAACTGTTCACGAGGTTAATAGACGAACTGACCACCGCGATAAATTGAATGAAATGAAAAAGCGGATAAAAAAAATATTGAAAGTTGAAATCAGCTCGTGAAGGGAAAAAAAATTTAAGAGAGAAGGATGAAAAGAAGAAACTAGAAAAAAAAAAGAAATATAGACTGTGTACATATGGAAGGTTTTTAATATTAATGAACAATGTGAGCTGCAATCAGTCAACTTTAGTTCCGAAAGCAGTATTTTAATTATTTTTTCCTAATCTCTTTCAACATTTTCTATGATGTTATGATTCCGTTAATTCCAGTTTATAGAAACCATCTGGAGATTTCGTGAATAATTATAAAGTGCAATGAGACAAGCTGTTCTGTTAGTAGATATTGACTATAATCATGAGTCTAGGATGTCCTCAACACGCTTATTCTACTGGCTATATGTATGAAAAGACAGAACTTGTATGTCTTGCCATGTGGTATTTTCAATATCGTAACTACTTAGTACTGATCCAATTCAAAAGCTTTTGTTTGACAGTCAATTGAGAAGAAGAAGAAACGCTGCTTGATTGAAATCATTTTTACCACATTAATCAGTATTTGTGAAACAAATTGCATTTTATTCCAAAGTAGGTGAATAAACATTTTGATAAAAAGAACAGAAAAAAAAGAGAAAAGAAAAGGGAAAAACGGAAAGACATTAATCAGTATTTGTGGAAAAAAAATTGCATTTTATTCCAAAGTAGATGAATAAACATTTTAATAAAAAGAACAGAAGAAAAAGAGAAAAGAAAAGGGAAAAACGGAAAGAAAAGAAGAGAAGAGAAGAGAAGAGCATTGGAATAGTACGAACAATGCTGTTGAACCTAAGAAACTATAGAATCAGTTTTCTTCTCGTTCATTTTTTTCTTGCTTTATTGTTGTTTTGTTTATTCATCTGTTCTTTTTAGTGCTTATTTTATGTCATATATTTGCGAATATTCAGCTTTTCCGTTGTTATACGACGATCTGTTAAATACATTAAAAGCAATAAATTTTGCAAATGACTCATTCCATATATTTGAACATTTAGCATATCTAATCATAAAACGATGAAAAAAAGTCCTTAAGTCACGGATCTGTGAATATAAATTAATAAATATCTACAAGAACTTTTTTAAAAAACTGAAGGCTCTAGTACTCAGATACCTATGAGTTATATATGATATCATTTAATGTAGATAGCTATTTTCCCGTTTACCGGATCCTGCTCTCTTGCAATTCAAAACATAAATTTCCGTTGCTTTACGAAAGGAACTTCTTGTTATAAGATAGTCATTTATGTAGTCTTCTGTTTCAATAATGATATTGGGTTTCAGTCTCACAGTATATTACGTAATATGTACGCCTAGTCTTTCCATTTTACTAGCCAGCATAGTATCGAATGAATCAAATTATAAACTAAGATATAGGCACCATTTTAAAGGTCCCTTAAAAACATCCTGTCTATAGTTAGTTGCGTTGTTTAGTACCGTAAGAGCAAACTTGTAATTGGAATATCATCATCATCATATCTTCCTTATCATCATCATATCATTATCATCATCATCATCATGATCATCATCTGATCATCATCAGCATCATCATGATCATCATCATCATCATCATCGTTGTCGTCGTCATCATCATGATCATGATCATCATGATCATCATGATCATCATAATGATCATCATCATCATCATCGTCATCATCATCATGATTATCATTATCATTATCATTATCATTTCATTATTATGCTGCGCTCGGGCACAAAATTGATGCTACTCGGGCCACAAATAAACAATATGCTCAAAACCGCATAACAACCTTCAAATTTTTATTGATGAACTCGTTTTGAACTTCAACAGGCCAAAAAATCCAAATTTTGCTCGGGACTCGGGATATTTTTCTTTGAATTTTCGTGGGCAGAAATATTCAGAAATTGTTTATCGTTTGTTGAACAATCAGAAACGACTTTCTATCTCCAAGAAGTTTATCTGATTACAAATAAGTCAACTTCTCGCAGTTAGAAAATTGCTTCAGATTGCTCAAGGAACGATACACGATTTCTGAAATATTTCCGTTTCCACGGTTTTTGGTTGGCATTGAATTAAGCGACCCAGACGACTAGGTATTCGAGGTCTGAGCTATTGAAAATTATATTTTGATCGACGGCAGCCAAAATCCCAGACGTCTTGGGCTCACAGTGCATGTGTTTGACAGGTGATTACGAGGGAAAATAGATGTAACAAGTTAAGCTCGGCTCAATTTCCGATGAAATTGAAATATAAGTTGTGAAATATAAGAAGATTACGCCCAAGTTAAAGGAGAAAGAGGCCCAATTAACAATTAGTCCTCGAGTCCGAATGGTCTACGAGTCAATAGCCCATGAGGCCGAAGGCCGAATTGGCTATTGACTCGTAGGCCATGAGGGCGAGAGGTCTAATTGTTTTAGTAAAAACCTACTAATCGGTCCAATAAAAGGATGCAAAAAGTTTTGGATTTTGCTTTAAATATATATATTTTTTGGTTTTCAAAACCGGCGCTTTTCGCTACTAGAGGTCTCACATCACTAATAGACCCCTGGTAGCTCAGCCAATCACAGGGCTCGATTGGTGATAGACCATTAGTAGGTTTTTTCTAACAACTAATATCCTCGCACAGGGTGATATGATGCCGATTGCCAAAGGCTGTTTCAGGTTATTATAACCTTTAAAGGTTTGAAGTCTAGGAATCGAACCCAAAACCCAAAGCAAAATACGAGAATCAGACACACGCACTTTTTTCCTTTTGCATGCTAATCTTGTATCTTTTTTTTTTTCCTTTATCTTTTCTTTCTATCTTATCTCCATCCACTTTAATTTGCATAGTATCCCTCCCACTGTAAAATGTTCTCCGCCGTCCCTGATGTTGCGTGAATTTGAAGCTCAAGTACGAAATATTAGTTGAAGTTCAGCAAATATGTTGTATGCAAATCAAGGAAAAGCTGACATTTAAGTAATTCCAGATCGTTAAGCCGCATCTATATTATAGCATCAATAATAGCTTGCAGAAACTTATGAAAAATACACAAGTCTGATCCATTTATTTGTTTTCTATAATGAGTTTTTCCCTTGTCGACATTTGTGTAAATTTTTCATAACGACTTCATCCTTAGGCAACATATGAAAATTTTCAATCAGACCGTGTTGACTTTTGAAATAAGTTAAAATTTACTTTCAAAGATTGTTAATCAGTTAATAAACTGCTTTTATTAAATCGTCTTTTAAGTAGAATCTCTTCTGCAAAGTCAAATATTTTGATGTATTAACCCGCAACAAATTTCATGAAAGTACCTATAGGATGAAAAAATATTATTCATCGTGAAATACGTGCGTGAGTAGAAAGAATGATACTTTTGATTGCAAGCTGTTAGTCTTCATTAGGCGATGGTATAAACTAGATGATAATAATAATGATAAATATGTGCTTAGTAAGCATATCATGATCTCTATGCGTTTTCAAAAACTTGATCGAAAAGAAGAAGAAAAATATTAAATATAAAAACACTAAGAGAAATGTTCAGAAAAAATAGTCCTTGAAAAGAAAAGTCTAAAGTCTGGATTTAAAAGTATGCAATGTCTCTGACATTCTGACTTTTTAGGAAGTAGAGTTTCGCCATACATTTACTGTAATTTCGAGGTCGAATTGAAGTAAAACAATCGTCGATATTGTGGTATTTTCAGGTATTTCCAGGATTTTATTGGTATAAGCTAAGGCACGTCATGAACACTTCGAGCGTCTTTGTTTTTGCCAATAATTATTGATCGGAACAAAGAGAACGAGGATTTCGATGTTTGAAGTAAATTTTGTATCAAGTATACATTTTGATCCCCCTCTCAAAGTTTAGATCCCCTTCCAGCCAACCAATTCCTCGATCCGCCAAACATCGATTTTTCGCGGGCTCCCTGTTTTAATATTTCCACTACATTCATCGACCCTCCCCTCCCCCACACTAAAGTGATTAGTGTTTGGTATATTTTCAAGATGGCGGTCGGTATTAGAGCCATTCTCGTTGGTGCAACTGGTTCTGTTGGTGAATGTTTACTAGGAGAGCTAGTGGCTTCAAAGGTATCGCTTTGCTTTTTAGCTTAGTATTTGAAGCTCTTTTAAAAGTATTGATCTACTACATGCACACAACACTGTCTTATTCTGAGAATTTTGCACTCCCCTCTGATAACCAGGACTTCTATAAAGTCACATATCTCCATTTCCATAGCTCGCAGCTGCCTTCAATTTGGCAGAAAATCAGGCAACGTTGTGTTGTTTTTGGCAAAGATGAACATTTCATAATCAAAACGAGCGCAAAATTCGCGGGCTTCCTGTTTCAAAATTTTCACCACCAATAAATCGAGCCTCCCCTCCCCCACAATCAAGTGATTGGTACTTTCAAGATGGCGGAGGGAGGAGTAAAAGAAGGCAGTGCAGGTGATTCTGGAGAATCTCTCGGTATTAGAGCCATTCTTGTTGGTGCAACTGGTGCTGTTGGTGAATGTTTATTAGGAGAGCTAGTGGCTTCAAAGGTATCGCTTTGTCTTTTAGCTTGAATAGTATTTGAAGGTGTTGAACGTGGTGGCACACGACAAGTGGAGCATAGGTCTAGAGCACTCTGTCCCCTGGGGCAGTCTTCCCAGTCTTCTAACACTTTTGACCTATAAAATTAGAAGAAATCACAAAAAAATATTGAAAGTATCAGAGATTATTGAGATTTCTTTGGATTTTTAGATAGTTTCAGTATTTTTTATGTAGTTTTTACGTGTGATTCATTCATGTTTGCCCCGAGCAACTTGAAAAATATCACTTAGCCGCTCGTTGCGAAACCTTGAGATACGGCATCCCTGCAAGGTTAAAGGCATTTTAGTCGAAAAGTTCAGGAATTTTTATTTTGTGTGCGTAATCCAGAAATTGTTATCGAATTTATAGGAGAGTTGTAAAATTGCTTAGTCATCCTCCAGCTGCGACTCAAAGAGTAAACAACAGGCAAAACGACAATCACTTCACTAGTGTTGGGGGGAGGGGTGGGGTAATTATACAAAAGGAGTTATATTTTTAGCATCGTTCAATTTTTTACTATCCAATTTAAAAATTAAAATTTCAGCTATTTTTCACTCACTGTAAAAGTTCCTCTGCTCACAGCTGATAATTATGATGTTTCTATTACACCTTTTGCCCATCATCAGAAAATAGAATAGAAGAGTTCAGGATATGATTATGAAAATCCAAACAAAGTTGATGCCTCCAAAGGTTTTATGCATACGGTACTCTGAATTGCAACAAGAAACCACAAATTATTGTGCATGAAACCAAATTCTAATGGGCAACTCCAAACTTGGTGTCCACATAATTATGAAAATCACAGTAAAATAGGATTTCATTATAGTGGAATGAAAAACATTTTAATGGAACTCAACAATCATTCAAATTAATAAATGTTTTAATTACCTGAGTTATAAGGGACCAGTCATTATTTACTGGGTAGGGGTGGTGCATTTTGATTTTCACTTGCACACATTTTCGTAACCCCTCTCCCTAAATTGCTCTAATTGACTCTCTTTAAGCCTCCTTTGTGGAGCATAGAAAGATGCTACCCCTCCCCCTCTATTTCCACCACTTTACCCTGTAAATAATGATCCAGGTCCCTAAAGACCCTGGCTGTTAATTCCACTGCTCTAATACAACTTTAAATTAAAGTTAACAATTTAATTCAGCCAAAGTTTTATTTGACACAAAAATGTATTCTTTTTAAGAATTACAGTAATATAGTTGTCCTTGGTAGACGTGAGGCACAAGTTCCAGAAAAGTATGGTGTTGATCAAAAAGCAGAAGAGAGCAGTGGCAGACTTCAGCAGCACAAAATTGGTATGTAACTTAGAGAAATGTTACAATAATTTTATTGATTTGCTCTCTTACTAGTCAATGTTGTAACACTGTACATACATACATGCATTAGAATTTTCATTATGAAATATTAACTGTAATTTTCAGAACTGACAATAATATAGATGTTTCTATAACTACTCTGCTTCATGACATGTTTCTCCTAACTCTTCTCTTGTGTTCTACCAAATCCCTCACTATTTTATTGTTTATATTGGAGGGCCACAAGTTCATGCATCAGTGCAAACTGTTTCTTGTTTTACCCTCTATGAATAAAGTTGGTTATTATGCTGACCAGTATTTCTTAAAACTTGTTACTTTTTCATCTTCAGACTTTGAACAAATAAGCAGTGATACTGTAGGCAAATATTTTAAAGACAAGGATGTCTTTTTTTGTGCTCTTGGAACAACAAGAAGGACTGCTGGATCAGCAGTAAGTACTAACTTGTTTGCAACATAGCTTCATTGTAGAAGTCTGTTTATTGATCTTTGATTAATTTGATTTGTTATAGTTTGGATATAGATAGTATGCATGCGCTGATTGGTTGAGAACTGTGCTTTATTAAAGGGGGACTAGTACGAAAATCGCTCAAAATTTAATTCGGCTGAAACTTTCCTAGAATAATCTCTAAGGGTCTAATAAACACTGGTTAAAGTTTTTTCTTGATATTCCGAAGGGAAGTATTATATTTTTACGAATCTTTAACGGAGTCAGTGACGTCATTTACTCAACACTAAACACCACTCCATACATTTCTTTGTAAATAACTTCTTGATTTATTTTATTTCTATGAAGCCCAAAGGTCGACTGACGGACTTTACTGACATTTGTTGTGATTACAATTGATTTGTAAGTCTCTTTTTTTCAGTATTGAGTATGAAACGAGCGAATATTTTGATCACAAAATAAAGGGAAATGTATGGAGCGATGTATGGTGTTGAGTAAATGACGTCACTGACTCTGTTAAAGATTCGTAAAAATATAATACTTCCCTTCGGAATATCAAGAAAAAACTTTAACCAGTGTTTATTAGACCCTTAGAGATTATTCTAGGAAAGTTTCAGCCGAATTAAATTTTGAGCGATTTTCGTACTAGTCCCCCTTTAAAGCCTGGTTTTCACTAGAGACGCAAGCACAAATGCAAGCAAAAATTTTGTTTTCACTGTTACTCAAGCACATTAAGTGCAAGTACAAATAATGCAAGCATAAGTATCAGAATTTTTTTATCCTTGCACTTGTGCTTGTGCTTTAATTTGCTTGCTTCAACATTTTTTCGAGCGTTTTTAACATGAGCTTCGCTGCTCGGAAGATTGGGCGACCACTTCCAACGTCATCGACCCTAAATAAATTATTATTATTATTATTATTATTATTGTCCTTGACCTTGCATCATATTGAAAACCAGGAGCATGAAGCATGGTTGCTGATGCCATCCGCACACACTGAGCAACCTTTGCAAAAACAGCATTAAAAATAGAGGATATTACAGTGTGGCACAAAGATATTATGAAAATTATCTATGAGTGGTGGAAATATTTTATGAGTGAGTATGGTGATGGAGTGAAATATTTTTCAACACAAGAAGATACACTTCAGAATTATATTCAAGCCTTTAGATGTGTAATTTTCTTTTTATTATGTAGACACATCCACAAACAAAAACACCATTTTCATTGACTGATCTTGACTTGTTGCAATGTGCATTAAAATCATGTGTGAGGATATGGGAAATATGTCACTGAGGTCCAGGATGTAGTTTATATGAAAAACACAAGTTAGTGGCATATTTCCCAGTAAAACACTAAAATACATTTAAGCATTTAATTTTGGTTTTGTCTCTTAGGAAGCATTTTACCACATTGACCATGACTATGTTGTGAACTGTGCCAAGGTTGCAAAAGATGCTGGTGTTTCAGGAGCCTGCTATGTTTCTTCACAAGGAGCAAATGCAAATAGCTGGTTTCTTTACCCAAAAACTAAGGGCCAAGTTGAAGAAGCATTTAAAAACTTGAAATTCAAGTTTACTAGCATATACAGGCCAGGTCTTCTGGATCGGGGGTCAAAAACCAGATTTGTAGAAAAAATTGCAGGTATTGATAATGATTTTTGGTAGCCCAGGCTTTTTCTACAGTAGATGTTTCATCCTTGGGGAGGGGGCTTCAATATGAAAGGGGCCAAAATATGAAAGGGGCTGGGATGCTTTTAGGGGTTCATTTTCATTATTTGGTACCTTTTAGGGTGTTCCAAGGAAATTGAATTAAAATTTATTTTAATTAATCAATTTAAAATGCTATAAAATTATAGTCATTTAGTAACAGTTTAGGGATGAAATTTGCAAATTTTTAGGAATATGAGATAGAGATTTTGGTACCTTTTAGGGGTCATTTTCAAGATTTCTAACAAGCTTCCCCACCTTCTCTATATATAGTACCTCCCCCCCCCCCCCCCCCCCCCCTCCAAACCCCCTGGGTTACATCTGTTCATTTGCTACTAGAGGTTTTCTCCTGGTACTCTGTTTTTTTAATCCTCTATTAAAATTCAAAGCCTTGACTGACAGAAGCTGAGTGTGTACTTTATATTATGAGTGTACATGTGAAATGGAATGAACTGTTACCCTTGTAAAAATTAATTATGATTATGATTTAAATTTAACATCAATATACACTCAGCTTTTTCAAAAAAGGTTGTAAGAATTTTTGGTGTTATGTTTTGATTTTGCATGATTAAAACCTGACTGAAATGTATGGATTATATTCATTATTCATAATTTCAGCACAAAAGCATATATTAAAATTCCATACTGTTATGATCCTTCACTGATTGGATTCACATTGCCCATAGTGCATTTCAGGCTTGGTATTTAACATGATCCTATGTTATAGTGTATAGGTAAGATATATCCTCATGCACCAAAATGTGCTATTAACTTATATTTCTGAATGTCATATAGGTTGGGTGGCTCCTTCGATTGCAGTCAGTGATGTGGCTAAAGCCATGAGAATAGATGGAGAAAAACAAGTACAGCAAAAATCCTCTGAGGGTGAAATCTCCAACCTGTACTTCAATGATGACATACGGAAGCTTTGTTCAGAAAGTTAGATAGCTTAGTGTCCCATTTTTATGGTATTCAAAATACATAATTGGTAGAAGAGCCAAATATAATCACTCATTACAAAGTTAACATACTTTATTTTGATTTAAATTACTGGATTTATCAGCATGGGTACAAGACGAGCAATACAAACTATACCTCTCCAGATGGTTATAAATTGTCATTCACATAATTCACATAGTTATACAGAATATTATATACTTCAATAAAGTTAGTCACCTGAAGAGCTACAAAGCTGAGACAGGCAAGGATTATGGGTAAATACATTTTACATGTTTCAACTGCTTGATAACTGTTGATGGACTTGACAGAGATATTTTACCAGTAATGAGTTACAGTCTCACCTCTTGTGAGCATCCTCAAGCTGCCTTTTGTATCAAAAGCTTTTAATTACTTGTTGGATATGAAATGTTTCCAATGATGCTGAGCAGTCTCAGCTTCTTTTTTTCTCAGGTTTTATGTGACTCAATTTATTGATCAGAAATATTAAAGTATATACATGCACTCAAGCAGGAACTTATATCTCATTCAATACAATACAATACAATACAATACAATACAATAACTTTATTTACAGAGGGATACATAATAACCTTTAACAGTTTTCTAACTTATGGCCCTCATTCATTATCATGATTGTTTAATAATATGCACCAGCAGTCAGTGGCATTTGGCAATTGAAACCAACATTTAGGAATAAACAACCAGTCAACAAGCACCAATTACATATCATATTGATGATTAGCTTTGTATTAAATTTAGGGAAAACTTGTGAAATAAAATTATGTATAATTGATTACTGGTAATAAAAAGAATGAAATCCCTAAATCAGTGTAGGTCAGTCTTGTCCATTTTTAGAAGCCCTTTACGATTCCGGTACATCCCCTGATACATAGCAGGCCCGTAACCAGGGGGGAGCAGAGGGTGCACGTGCACCCCCCCCCCCCTCATCAGACCAAAAGGTCCGCTTTTTATCAACATTTGTTTGTTAAAGTTAATAAAGTTCATTATTATTATTATTGCTTGAAAATAAAAAAATAAAATACAGATTTAATGTAAATCAAAATATTAAACCACTATCATTTCCCAGTTTTCTCTATTTGCTTCTTTTTTCCAATAATGTGTTGGGTTACCTGTGGTACACTACACTTAGGTCCATTTTTACTTGATGTGCACCCCCCGATAAATGTTCTGGTTACGGCCCTGCATAGCTACTGGGGACTACCCAAGGTTGTAGGCTCAGCACTGTTCGGCTAAAATCGGACTAACTGTACTTACGATATTCCATGTGGGAGGTATGAAAACAGCACATGAAATGCGAGAACAACTCAGAATCAAAAGTTTTGTAAATTCAATAACAAAAAAATATAGGAATGTTTAATTTTTACTTTTAGACCTATTAGGCCATACTTCCAGACATAGTGCAGTGCTGAAGCCCAGTGCGAAGCTTTCACGGCTTTAACGGAGATTTCGACCCCGACACCGCTATCCATATTGACTGATCAGGGAGCTCGGCCGAAGCTTATGGAAGAGTAAAGTAGGCCAATAAACCGTTTAAGATTACCCTTTTACTATAATCAGCGATATAACAAAATATTTCTCGTGATGACTACTTTCCTACACTTGCTTCATTCCATGTGGGAGATATGAGCGAAATATATGCGCGAAACACTTAGAATCCAAAGTTTTGTAAATTCAGTAAAAAGAAGTATATAGAATATATTTGATTTTTACTCTTAGGGCCAAACCTACCATACTCCAGACCTAGTACTGAAGCCCAGTATAGTAAAAACTAAATATTTTCCTATATTTTTTTTTTCTACTGAATTTACAAAACAAAGCTTATTTCATACCTCCCACATGGAATGAGGCAAGTATAGAAAGGTAGTCATGACAGAAACAATTGTTTATCCGCTGATCATAGTAAGGGGTTAATCATAAACGGTCAGGCTTCGGCTGAACTCCCTGATTAGTCACTGGATAGCGGTGTCGGGGTCGAAATCTTCGGCATAGCCGTGAAAGCTTCGCGCTGCCATACTGCGCTTCAGCACTAGGTCTGGAAGTATGGTCCTAAATGTAAAAAGTAAACAATTTATATTTTTTTTTTACGAATTTACAAATATTTTGATTCTAAATGGTTCACGCAATTTTTGTGCCGTTTCCGTACCTCCCACATGGAATAAATGAGAATTAACAGTGGAATCCACCGAGTGGCTCTGGAATGAGCTAAGTACAGTTACATCAACCAATATCGAAGCTTGGAGGCGAGGCTAAGGTTGTTGGCCAACAGCAAACTGTTAATCTACCAATATCCTATTGATAACCTTACGTCACACTACTGATTACTTACTAACAGCCTACCAAAAGCTTACCAACAACATACTGATACACTACTTTTTTGTAAAAAAAAAGATAGCTGCAATTAGAAAATACAGTCAAAGCCAGTTAATAGGACTGCCAAAGGTACAGGCCAAAGTGGCCATATTAGCCGGGTGTTCATAGCGGAGCTCCCGCGCGGGCCACCATACTTAAGAAAAAATGGTAACCCATCGACTTGATTTTTCATGGCTTGATTTGTCCATACATACATACCTACATACGTACGTACATACATACATACATACATACATACATACATACATACATACATACATACATACATACATACATACATACATACATACATACATACATACATACATACATACATACATACATACATACATACATACATACATACATACATACATACATACATACATACATACATACATACATACATACATACATACATACATACGTACGTCCGTCCGTGTACCACTTTGCACAGGGTTCCCGCGCGCTTTGCTTACTCACAAATGCACAGAAAAATTGCAATAATGTAGCCAAAGATGGATCAAGAAGTATTTTTTTCTTATTTTTGCAATACGAAAAATACGTTTAATCGAAGTCATGTCTGTCTTAAAGTGAACAAAAACAATTTTTCGACTTTAGCGACTTGTTAAAGAAGATTTAGCGAGGGAAGATTCTTAATCTTATGATGAACTAAGTTTCGTGACTGAAACTTCAGTGAGAGAAAAAGTGGCCTGTAGACCAGAAAAACCTGATTATACTGCAAGAGTGATATTTCAGTTTCGTAGAAAACACTTCATAGAAGGTAAATTCATTAATCTTAACTAATATTTCGTAAAAAATCGACAAGAAATGTGTAAACTAGCTGAAGAAACTCTCAGACAAGTCAAGGACGTTGGTTCGGCAAACATTGTCAGAGAAACTTGGATAGTTTGTCGTTTTTACTGCATTCTAGATTTTTATCATCTTTTTCTTCATTACTTGTGAACCAAAAAAGCGATAATTGAAGCTTTGATTATTTGTTTTTGATCCCATTTCAAGAAAAAAGGCTAGACTTAGTAAAAAGACTTGGTTCTTTGAAAAAATATATTTGACGGCCAGCGAACCTTACGCGAAGTCAAAACAAGATTCCAGTTTCATAATCATTTGAATATTTTGACATTTTTATAGATAATTTATTCTAATGTTGAATGAAATATGAAAAAGGAATACATATCACACCAAATATTTGCTATTTATCGGGCTTTTCCAGCTATTACTATTACACAATCGCAAAAATGATGAGCTTGTTTTTTTTTTATGGATAAGCTTATGTTTTTGTAAGATTTTTCGCTCGATAATAAAGTTAAGAATAAATCTAAAAAAAATACTTTTCAAAGACCAACTTACTCACAAAGAAAATTATTATCTTGCATTAATGAATATGTCTCTTTTTACGTGTGAAGTTCAAGTGAATGTAAGCTTAAGCTTATCAGTAATATTTTTCGACAATTTTCAGTGTAGTTTACTTTCCACCTAAAAAAACTTACAACTTTGATTACTAAGATTTGCTGAATAAAATCCTTCGTTCTATACATGTATTCATATGTTCTACAATCTATAATTATTATTCTTCGAATTGAAAAGTTGTCTAAGGCTTTTGAAGGCTTAAAATAATGGTTTTTCTTTTAGTTTTTCCTTCTGGATTCTGGTAAAATCAAACAATGTGGTAACGCTATAACCAGCGTTATGCCGCGTCACACAATTGTCACGTTTTTAGCACTAAAATATACTATTTATGGGAGCTCCGCTTTTAGGCAGTGCCTAAATCTATATATTATTAAGTGGACAAATTTAATAGTAAATGTGTTTCTTTTGGACCTCTACAAGACTGTCCGTAATAACTGGCTGTAGAGCAGGGTTCCACTGTATCCTAATGCTGCATATGATTGTTGGTTAACGGTCATGCTAGTATGATCACATGACGTGGATAGCGTGTGATCAAGTTAGCCATCAATAGCATTAGCCATCAATTATAGCACAGAATGTGGAAAGGGTAAGGGGTCAAGAGTCCAGACGGAGCATCCCCGTATGAAACGACCCGAAGTACCCCCGGGGCCTGGTCGAGTTTAACTTTGCCCAAATTTCATTTAACCACACATAAATAGCAAGCACTTCATAGTTTAATGTTAGATAATCTTACAAAATGATTGAGATTCAGTGAGTTTCCAGGTAAACATGGGTAAACAATGAACCATCATCAATTTATGATGATCTTGTTTCCCTCGGGCTGAGCTGTTTGGATTCCAAGTCTGTTCTCAGATTGTGTTAAATTTTCCCATTTCAGACCATGTGCTTTTCCCTAGAGTACTATATCTTTGTTGGAATTGTATCCATATTCATGTGTCTTAATCCATTGCACAACCCTTCATAATCAAAGACATTGATACTAGGGAATGACACATGATCTAAAATGGGAAAATATTACAGCTCACAAACCAAAGGGGTCTACATTTCTGTCAAGTCTTATGATTCTGACTCCCCTAGCTTACTAGTTTATACCATTGCTATGTCCTACAAGCTCAATAATTATTTATCTCGTGTACATTCTTATTCCTGTGCGTTCATCCAATCCATCTCGTGTATATTCTTATTCCTATGCCTTCATCCAATCCATCTCGTGTACATTCTTATATTCAAATGCGTCTCTCCAATCCATATAGTGTACATTCTTATTCCTATGCGTTCATCTAATCCATCTCGCGTACATTCTTATATTCAAATGCGTCTATCCAATCCATATGGTGTACATTCATATTCCTATGCGTTCATCCAATCCTTCTGGTGTACATTCATATTCCTATGCGTTCATCCAATCCATCTCGTGTACATTCATATTCCTATGCGTTCATCCAATCTTTCTCGTGTACATTCTTATTCCTATGCGTTCATCCAATCTATCTCGTGTACAATCTTATTCCTATGCGTTCATCCAATCCATCTCGTGTACATTCATATTCCTATGCGTTCATCCAATCTATCTCGTGTACATTCATATTCCTATGCGTTCATCCAATCCATCTCGTGTACATTCTTATATTCCAATGCGTCTATCCAATCCATATGGTATACATTCTTATTCCTATGCGTTCATCCAATTCATATGGTGTATATTCTTATTCCCATGCGTTCATCCAATCCATCTCGTGTACATTCTTATTCCTATAAATCCATCCAATCCTTCTCGTGTACATTCATATTCCTATGCGTTCATCCAATCCATCTCGTGTACATTCTCATTCCTATAAATCATCCAATCCTTCTCGTGTACATTCTTATTCCTATACATCCATCCAATTTATCTCGTGTACATTCTTATTCCTATGCCTTCATCCAATCCATCTCGTGTACATTCTTATTCCTATGCGTTCATCCAATTGTTCTCGTGTACATTCTTATTCCTATACGTCAATCCAATCCATCTCGTGTACATTCTTATTCTTATGCGTCCATCCAATCCATGTCGTGTACATTCTTATTCCTATGCGTTCATCCAATCTATCTCGTGTACATTCTTATTCCTACGCGTTCATCCAATCTATCTCGTGTACATTCTTATTCCTACGCGTTCATCCAATCTATCTCGTGTACATTCATATTCCTATGCGTCAATCCAACCCATGTCGTGTACATTCATATTCCTATGCGTCAATCCAATCCATCTCGTGTACATTCATATTCCTATGCGTTCATCCAATCCATCTCGTTTACATTCATTTTCCTATGCGTTCATCCAATCTATCTCGTGTACATTCTTTTTCCTATACATCCATCCAATCAATCTCGGGTATATTCTTATTCCTATGCCTTCATCCAATCTATCTCGTGCACATTCTTATTCCTATACATCCATCCAATCCATTTGGTGTGCATTCATATTCCTATACATCCATCCAATCCATATGGTGTACATTTTTATTCCTATGCCTTCATCCAATCTATCTTGTGTACATTCTTATTCCTATATATCCATCTAATCCATCTCGTTGACATTCAAATTCCTATGTGTTCATCCAATCTATCTTGTGTACGTTCTAATTCCTGTGCGTTCATCCAATCCATCTCGTGTACATTCTTATTCCTATGCGTTTATCCAATCCATCTCGTGTACATTCTTATTCCTATGCGTTCATCCAATCAATCTCGTGTACATTCTTATATTCCAATGCGTCTATCCAATCCATCTCGTGTACATTCTTATTCCTATGCGTTCATCCACTCAATCCATCTCGTGTATATTCTTATTCCTATGCGTTCATCCAATCCATCTCGTGTACATTCTTATTCCTGTACGCCCATCAAATCCATCTCGTGTACAGTCATATTCCTAGGGTTAATCCAATCCATCTCAGTTCAACGAAGATGATACTACCTCTGACATGATCTTTACTTCACTGTCGGATAGTAAGTGTACCAAACTATACCGTATTTTGGTTTGGTACCTTATGGTATGAATGATTTTGTCCGGATAACCTCTAAATCTGCTCTCATTTTGTTTTCTTTTTTCTTTCTTTCTTTCTTTCTTTCTTTCTTTCTCTTTTATCTTGTTTTATTTTGTAGTCTACGGGTTTAAAAATATATTAAACAATCATGAAACGAATCTGCTAATTAAGTGTCAGTATTTCATATGTCCAAGACACTTTGACAAGCGCGGCAGTTTTTAACATTCATTGGGGAAAAAATGAAAATATGATCTATCCAGCTAAGAAAGGACTGAAGTATGATCAGAAAACAGTACTAAGAGCAAGTTGCGCATTTAGAATTCCTCTTGTCCTTTCAAAACGAAAGATTCAAGTTTTTGAGATCAGTATGATTGTTTTTTATTGCTTGATTAACCAGGACCATACTTCCAGACATCGATTGCTGAAGCATCGTATGGACTTACGGCTATGCTGAAGATTTCGGCCCCAACACCGCTATCCCGGGAGGACATTACTGACTGATCAGGAATCTCGGCCGAAGCCTAAGGGAGAGGTTAGTCGGTCCCTAGACCGTATATGATTAGCCCCTTGCTATGACCAGCACACCCGGTATGTCGATTGCGTCGCTGATGTTTTGTTACAATGGTTATTTCTTTCCATGTGGGAAGTGCTTTCAAAAGCCCATTCGCGGTGTATACATAGAACAGCTAGGGGTAAAAGTCAGAATTGAGTTTTTATTCGGTCTCATGTCTTAAAATACTTTGAAACATGGTATTTTTTGGCATCAATAGAGATAAGCAAGTGCTACAAAGCATGCGCATGTGTATATGAGAATCATCAGCGTCAGCGGGAAAAACAAACAAACCAAAAATGGAAACGACACCAAACCTGTCATTCAAGTTTGTAGTTCCCTTTACAGAGAATTTAAAGGCTCAGTATATTAATCAACTTTAAAACTTCGGCTTATTATGACCCATATATTCTTATTACTATGGCAGGATATGATTGCATCCTCCAGAATATGATTGGATCCTCCATGATATGATTGGATCCTCCAGGATATGATTGGGTCCTCCAGGATATGATTGGATCCTCCAGGGTATCATTGGATCCTCCAGGATATGATTGGATCATCCAGGATATCATTGGATCCTCCAGAATGTGATTGGATCCTCTAGATTGTGATTTGATCCTCCAGAATGTGATTGGATCCTCCAGGATATCATTGGATCCCCCAGAATATGATTGGATCACCCAGAATATGATTGGATCCTCCAGGATGTGATTGGATCCTCCAGGATGTGATTGGATCCTCCAGGATGTGATTGGATCCTCCAGGATGTGATTGGATCCTCCAGGATGTGATTGGATCCTCCAGGATGTGATTGGATCCTCCAGGATGTGATTGGATCCTCCAGGATGTGATTGGATACTCCAGGATGGGATAGGATCCAAATGAATGTAGCCTATACATGTTTATTGACATTTATATGTATTTCAATTTTTAAGTCGGATTAATGGAAAGATTGTAGAAGGCAAAACGGCAAAGCTTTAATTCAATCTTTTACACGGAATGAATTACTTATTTACAGTATAGGGAGCCCAATTTAGATAAAAGTAAAAGGTGAAATTAAAATCGGAAAAAAAATCGCGTTTAATTAATTTTTTAATTCCAGTCAAGATAATGTCCTCTATAATACGAAAAAGCAAAAAAATCCGTAAAAAATGCACCAGAACATTTTTTTTCGCGCGCGCCTTTGTTTTTCAATGTAATTTCCCTATGGTATCCTACGTGTGGATTTATGTCAATATAATTTATAATTTTGCTTTTTCGTATTATAGAGGACATTATCTTGACCTGGAATTAAAAAAATAATTAAACGCGATTTTTTTCCGATTTTATTTTCACCTTTTACTTTTATCTAAATTGGGCTCCCTGTGATTTACAGTTTAAAAGTTGTAAAGCAAATGACTCGTAGTAAAAATATTGTTTTTCAGTAGAATGAGACCGTTATTTCGTCTTGCTAAATTTAACCAATAAAGTTATAATCTTCACACATGAGCTAGTTACCGGCACTAGGCTAATACACACTAATAAACGCTAGCAGATAGTCGTAGACTTTGACTAACAGATTTTGTTGAACGGGTTTATTGTAATCACTCTAAGTATGTAGCATGCTAATGGTAGTTACTCATGGGACAGCATGGATTTTTCTACTGAGAAAATGATGCTACTGGTATATGTTTATAATGGTAATTGGTTTACAAGATTTGGAACTGTGTGTGTTTGAGCTGTTCATCAGCTCTTGAAGAGGACAGAGTAAAAATATATTTAAATAGATAAAAATTAAAAAAAAAAAACTATGAAAGTTTATCACTCGGCCAAAATACTGAAAGAAAGATTTTTTTTTTTGTGCAAGTGTGTCTCAGATTTTTTTATTTATTTAATATATATCTTTTTGAATGAGCTTCATCATAAGCCAAAAAAATAGATATTTAAAAGAATATATAATAAACCCCTTGCATGTGATGTCAAAGTAGCTCAATTTGGAGGACAATACAAAATAATTTCAATTTCCTAAGGATTAGAAACCTATTGTTTTGTCCTCCAAATTGAGCTGCTGCAATTATGAAGTACTACAAGCTAGGGGCTATATATTGTATTGGGTTTAAATAATTAGCACTTAATGACTGGTCCCGAGGGAAACAGTTTTGTTTCCCAAGAATCTCAATGTTTCCCCAAGGCTCCGGCCGAGGAAACGAAATTAACTGATTTCCCGAGGGATCAGTTATTAAGTGTTTTATTATATACTCTAGTCAAACGAAGAAAAAATTTCTCTCCATTTTGAAAATTTTTGGATATATTCCCCTCTCATGCTTTGATCACGTGCATTTATTACCCGCGCGGGAGTTATTGAGATTTATTGCCATCCACGTGATGTACTCTCGACCAATAAGAAAACGAGTTTGACTAGGATATATAATAATATTTATGACTCACATTAACTTATTTACTGTTAGTATAAGTCTAATAATTACAGTGCAAATTGAAAAACCGTGGGCACCCAGAAATATTTCAGACCTGTATCCCCTGTTGAATAATCTGAAACAACTCTCTAACTGCAAGAAGTTCAACTGATTTGTAGTCAGATCCACTTCTGGTAGTTAGAGAGTCATATCTGATTGTTCAAAAAAAAAAAAATGAATCCCAAAATATTTCTGGCTGCCCACAGTATTTTGATTTGCCAAGTAAAACACACATTGTAGTAATGAGTAAAACTAGAAATTAAACGTTAAATAGATTCCAAACAATATACCCATGAAACAAATAGTATATGCATATATACCGGTACTCATTTCAATAAAGTTAGTCACCTGAAAAACTACAAAGCTGAGACTGACAAGGATTATGGGTAGATCTATACATTTTACATGTTTCAACCACTAGTACTTGTCATGATAGAGAACTATTGATAGACGTCAGATCTTTTACCAGTTATTTCTTCTCCTGTGAGCATCCTCAAGCCGCAGTTTGTATCAAAAAGATTTACTTGTTGGATATGAAATGTTTCCCATGATCCTCAGTGGTCTCAGGTTTGTAGTTTTTTGGTGACTAACTTTATTATTATTATAAATAATACACCAATAAAGGTTGTCACAGCTAAAAGCAACAACTGACAAGCAACAAGCCAAGACCACCTGCAAACAAAGTTTTGATTAGCTGAAAATAAGGGACAAGACCTTAATATATCAAAACACTTGCAGCCTACCATTAATAATAATTATTATTATTACCAAACAAATAAAACTATAATGAGTAAAATACAGATGTTCTTTGCCATCTTGTGCTGTTGCTTGTTGCTTTCAGCTGCAACGTTTTTTGAAATAGGTGTATATATATTACCAGTTACTTAGCACAACACCATTCTATAATATTATTTTGGGTTTCTTAGTTTTTTAGAGGGCTTTGTATTTACACAGGTCTGATTTGTAATTTCCACACTAGTATAGGCAGCATGACTGCTGTTATTAAACAATTATTGGATGAGGTTGAGCATGATAATGTAAATTATCAAGACCAATGCAAGGCTGTGTATTCTGCCAAAGTCACAGGTGAGGCAGATACAGTAAAATGGCTGATGTCTTGATATTTACAATATCATGCAAAAATCAAACTCAGTAATTGTTTTAATAATTATACATTTTGTAAACTTAGCAAGATTTAATTCTGCTCACGAAAAAAAAGCTGAGTTCCCAAGATATCAGGGATTGGCTGAGGGCTCTCAGCCAATCAGGAGCAAGATAGTGAGTAAAATGTATAATAATGGCCAATATATACAAAAGCTGTGAAAATGAGACAATACCCAATTGGGCTATTACAGTACTGTAATTATTTTATCCACCCAAAATTAATTAAGACAACATCTGGATTTACATATTACCCATCCCATGAAATAAACCTAAATGTGAAATTTAAAAATTTCTTAACAGCTTCAATCTTGCGGTTTAGCCTGGGGTTATCCCGCACTTTGAGCTGATTATCTGGTTCAAAATAGAAAATAAAAATAGCCAGGCAATTTTATTTTTCTGACAGCACAAAAAATTTTGAGGCAAATTTTCCCTCCCATTTTATTTTCCATTTGGCAGTTCAAAATTGTTTTCACCTGTCAGTAGTAAAATTTGATCTGTATTTTGGCCATTGGCAGGCTGCTATTATATTTAGAGCCCTGGAAAACTTAATATACAAGTATCTAAGCTTCAATAAATTATAAAAAATTACACATCATCATTGGCTACTTTTTTCCTTAGTTTTTCTCTATAAATAGCATCTAGTTTCTTGTTTCTTTGCCAAACTGACAAGCTTGATACAAGTAGCAATACAATTGAAACACCCTGGAAAAAAACAGATGAAACATCAAAATAAATACTTGACCATGCACACCTACAGTAAGGCCTCTAAGTTGATTGGGCACATAATATTGCTCATATGGTCGATCCTTTCTATTCATAAGTGTTGAGATTGTGTAGAACGATGATGTTTATTGAGTCTCTTGATACAACTACTAAAGTACAATAAGTAGTGTCTATGATTATGTAGTGATAGCATTGGGATCATATAACATTACGTCATATGTTACATCTCCTCCAACCACAATGAGAATGAACTCGGCCCATCTTAACAGTATGGATAAAAAGTTAAATTTTACACCATAAAAAATAAAAGAGATCACTTACTGAGAATTCTCTCTTTTACTCCGACGAAGGACTAGCGTCCGAAACGTCAGTAAGTGATCTCTCTTATTTTTTACAGTGTAAAATTTAACTTTTTATCCATACTGTTTCATTAGAAACACCGACGCAACTCACACTAGCTTACCGCTAGTTATCATCTCGGCCCATCTTAGTTTGATTGATGGAAGCCAAAACACCAAACTGTGCTTTTCATCGTGAAAGAGCACATGACCCTAGCAATTTTCCAAAGGAAGCCAATTTTTATGATCATTTCACAAATAACTACAACATATCTTGTTTTTGAAAGTAACTTTACACTACCTCAAAGGTCCAAAAATTTCTTTCTTCAATCCATCTTACATACAGACAACTGTGTACATAATATTCAAGAAAGCAAATGTTAAAATGACAATAAAGTATGTAGTAAGAGACTGCATGACAACAACAAAATGTATAAACTTTGATCAGCCCAGAGGAAGTGTTTCAGGGTATCGATAAAATATGAACAATGCAAAAACAATACAAGATTTTTTTAGCAATATCAAACCAGGTTATGTAATTAAATTTAATAATATATCAAGAGAATGCAATGCTTACCTTTTATATACTCTCTTTTTACTAGCTTTACATAATACAAGTTGTTTGTTACCAGTTAATAAACAGACAGGACTAACTCTCTGGAAAAAAAAACAGAAACATGTGATGATAGTGGAATGATGAAATTTGTGTCCTTTACTAAACCTGAATCATGAATTCTCCTAATACAGGTATTTTATCATGACTGCTTTTTACATGGGTATTTACATGAAATCATTAACAGAATTTTCTAATCTTCATGATCTGTGATGTGCATGTTCTAAACTTTGTGAACCAAGAATTTTCTAGAATACGAATACTTAATAATTTTTGTGAGCCATGATTTTCTTTTTTTAATTGCTGTCAGCTGTGCTGAGACCCCCCTGTTTTCACACCGGTATTTTCTGAGATGATAAAAAGTAATATATTCCAATTGGGTACAAAAAAAATTGTGTTTATCATGCTCTATGTGGCATTGCTTATATACCCAAGCTAGACCAGATATTTAAAATATAAAGCTTGGTAAACCACCCTTCTGTGTTATACCACACTTAATCATGTCGCATGACTTTTTCGTGTAGTATTTGGCATCTTTACTTGTATAACCCTGTTCATAGACTTGCAGATTATCTATCTGCTGAATGCCACATTTAAATCTAAAAAGCCAACAACTGCTAGTACATATCATTTATACTGTCCAATCTTTCATCAATAACCGATTGTGTATACCTTTTCATAAGAGCTGCACCGCAGACATTGGCCAATTTCTTCAACTTCTTCTTCTTCCCAACAAAAATGAGTATGTTTTTTATATTCTTGTCTGGCATCTTTAAAGAATCGTGAGATAGAAATCAAAATTAACCCTTACACAGATATTTTCATATGGAGTTTATAATTTACACTTCAGACTCTGATCGTGAAAGCAGCTCATAATACCATCACACAACTCACCTTTTGTTTTTTCCAGACTCTTATTTGCTATTTTCTTTTGAAAAACATTTTGTAGCTTTCGACTAATGTTCTTATTACTAGGAGAAGAGGAAGTAGACGGTTCTTGGACGTGACGAGGAACGTTTTCACTCTTTAAACTTGGTTCAGATTTATTTCGATTTCCTTTGCTATCAGAGCCTTTAGAGTACTTTAAACTGCTATTGAAAGAAAGAACAATATGTCAGCTAAATTAATATGTATAAATAAGGACAAACTCATCGTTTTTTTACCCTAATTGAACGAAGAATAGAATGGTTAGTGCAGAAACAGCAACCATGATTACAATCCGCCATTGCTTCATTTCCGTTTGCCTCACTTCCATGGCATGCATATATTTATACTCGATACTGCAATGCATTCTGGGTATGTTTTCTAATTTTCCCGGCAAAACCACAGGAAGCCCATAATTTCTACTTCTAAGGGTACATAGACCCTTGCAGCCCCAGTTCAATTTGGAGGACAAAACAATAGTTTCCAAGGAGGTGGAAATTCTTTTGTTTTGCCCTTCAAAAATAACCTGCATTCCGACATTATATTTATTTTGTTTGCTTATTGTTACATCGTATATTATTTTTGTATTTTTCAAGTTTTATAATTTTTTTTATTTTTCGAGGGCCATAAGTTCGATAACTGAGAGGTTGATTATGTTACCCTCGTAAAATAAAGATTAAAATAAAATAAATGAAAATAAAAATAAATTCTTCTAGGGTACTATTATAAAATGTATCTACGAGTCGTTGAATGTACATTCTTAATCCTTGAATAATGCGGCTTCGAATTTGGCCATGTTTATCTGTTATAAGATTAAAACTTGATGCTTTTTTTTTTAAATCATGTCTTAATGTGCTTTGAATTTGTACAACCAGCAAAGAGGGAAAACAATGTAACAAAGAAAATATAATGCCCTGTCATTCACTGGGCTTTAAAATTAAGTCAGATAGTATTTCATATTCGTTTGTACTACTTTGTTTTTATTTTTATTTTATTTTTTAAAAGCTACGAAAAAAATTGTTGCACTAAATATCTAATTTATCAAAAGACGCCACTAAACGTTTCCGAAGACTGATAAATCAAATTTTAATGGTCATAAAGCTTTCCGCCTCACTTTAATCATTTTTTGCCGACACCTACCTTATTTGAATAAAACTATCTTAACAATAAGTAGAGCAGTCTAATGACGAACACTCGAAGCGGAGGCGTCAGTATTAAACAAACTTTTTTGTGTAAGGTATTTACTGTGTACGCATATTGACTTTGTAGGATTTAAAGTCATAGAATATCAAATCTTGAATGGGTCTTCTTTTTTCTTTGGTTTTAAAGAAATCTGTTTATTAGATATTATTTGACAAAGCTGCCGAAAAAACGTAAGTCAATGCTAATTCAATTCCATTCAATTCATCATCCCAGTCTAAGGCAGCTCCTCCAGGTTTCATGCAAGCGGCTTTGGATAATGCTAGTCAAAAGCTAAGTAAACATTCCTACACTAAAAGTACTGACTGACTTAATATTCAAACAAGATCTCGGGGAAACAAATAGCATTCTTTTGAGCATCCTTCTCTGTTGAAGTTGAATTTTTAAGGTGCCTCGTCATTTTCTTTAAATTCTAATTTTTTCCTTATTGCAGGATTCTTGGGTTATTGATTTCCAAGACTGCGTGACTCAGAATCTTACAGAATGAAGCTGCTGCCTCTTTTTTGGTTTCTTTTGTTTTTGATTTTAAGTTATGAAAGTAGTTCGGCCAAGAAAGTGCATAGAGGAACAAAGAAACCATGTACTAAGCACAAACACCATCGTCCTTTAACTCGACCAACTGCTCATCCAAGTGAACATCCAGTTACGGAGCATAGAAAGCCTTCTCGTAAAGTCAAGACACCATGTACTCGTCACAAACATCGACTAACAACTCAAGTACCATACACAACGCGTAGGAAACCTCCAACCGCAGCTCGGCCAGTTATTACAGCCTGTGACAAGACCTCCTGTGTTGTTAGCAAGTGGAGCGAGTGGTCCAAATGTTCTTCTTTATGTGGTAATAATGGAGTCAAACAGAGATCAAGAAAGGTAACCGACATTCTCTTCTAAAACATATGCATTTTCAATAATATCATTTTGCTGCTCAAAGCAGGTAGTACTTAGTGATCTTAAAGCCCTCTGAGAATCAGTAAAAGCGCTCAAGCTAGCAGCATTTCACCGGCATTCAAATAATAACAGCTGCTGATTTGAGAAGCACAGGAGAAAACCAGCTACGTATACATATTAACAATTTTTGTGCATCTTTTTGATTATTATAATACATGTAGCGGTGTAAAGTAAGATTAGAAAAAACAGGCTGCTCTTCACGGTAGATACTAACATGCATACATACTAACAATTGTTTTTGCATTATTTTGATTATTCTATTGCATGTAGCGGTCTAAAGTAAGATTAGAAAAAACAGGCTGCTCTTCACGGTAGATACTAACATGCATACATACTAACAATTGTTTTTGCATTATTTTGATTATTCTATTGCATGTAGCGGTCTAAAGTAAGATTGGAAAAACAGCCTGCTCTTCATGATAGATACCAAATGCTTAGTTCGTATTTTCTTTTTCAAGGTTATAACTGAGTCAACATGTGGTGGAACGTGTGCGTATCCCTTACACGAGATTAAACTCTGCAACAGAATGTGTCTGAATGGTGGAACACCTTTAGATGATCACTGTAAATGTCAAGTCGGATACGCTGGGAAGTGCTGCCAAAAAGGTCTTTAAAAATATATTTCCAAACTTTTTCTATATTTTTGCAAAAGTTATTTCTCCATTTCATTTTCAAAATCTTAATAAATCGTTTGAATATTTTGTATTACGGAGGTCCATTTATTCACAATCGGTTTGTTGGAATGTCAATATTTATGATCTACAGTCAATGGCAACTGGTCACCGTGGGGCAAATGGAGTCAGTGTTCTAGATCTTGCGGCAATGGAAAACGACAACGCACACGCACTTGTGATAATCCTTCTCCAGCGAATGGTGGTAGTGGTTGTCAAGGAGACAGCCATGAAACTATTGAATGCAGTGAGAGAGAATGCCCAGGTATAAATAATGATCTAGAATTTGCGAATTAAATAGTCTATACATTTTAATTAAGTGTCGCAAAAGATAAAATATAATGACGCCAAAATCAAGTGGCCCTCAATTCAAAGAAAAGCCAAAATCAGCTAGTGAGATGTTAGTCCATAATATTGTATTTTATCCATCAATCTCCATAGTTAATGGTGGTTGGAGTCTCTGGGGACCGTGGAGTCCCTGTAGTTCTACTTGTGGTCAAGGACAGAAGTTTCGTCTACGGCAGTGCTCCAACCCATTCCCCCGTTATGGTGGAAGACCATGTCTTGGTCTCATGCTGTTGACCTCTCAGTGCCAGCTCGAGGAATGCAAAACCCCAGGTACTTTAGCAACTTTTTTACAAGCTTAATAAACATTATAAGCATGCAGAAAACGTGCCTGTGTTTTTTTAAATAAGTAAGTCTAGCTTGATTTTGTTCCAAATTAATATTAAAGGGGCACTTGGATGAAAATCGATGAAAATTGGAAATGCCTTGAAACTTGGTTAAACTTATCTATATGACCCCAATAGTAGCCCAGCAACATATTTTCTTCACAGTCAAAATTTGCGGATAGAAATTATATTTTTTTTTCAGCATCTAAATTGTGAGTAAATGACGTCATTTACTCAACCCTATTGTTCTTTTAGTTTTTAAACCAAAATTTCTCAACTGCGAGTGGCTCGCAGGCTAAAATGTTTGCCAATCTGGTTTTCATAATCATGATTGAGTCATATTATTTTTAAATACTTGAACTATTCAGACTTTCAAAATATGTGGCGTTTTCATCCAAGTGCCCCTTTAAGTATAACAACAACAACAACATTTCATGCAACAAAAACAACAATAGAAAGGCAACAAGTTCAAACAAATAAAGCAATCATATTATTGGTCGGGGTTGAGCAAAATATCGTAATTTGTTAGTGGCGAGCAAGCAATCATATTTGCCGATTCCGAAGGCAGGGGTACATAATTGCTTGTAACAAATCACGATATTTTGTGAAAACCGAGTTCAATAATTCTTTTATCATTCAATCATTTTTGGTATTTCGGCTGTTCTTGATGTCTATCAAACACGCCAAGTCATTTTCTGACATCTCAGGGACTGAAGCGAGGCATGTTGACAAATGCAACGTTACTACGCATGAGCAGACCATCATTTGCGGCAAAACGGGTTTGCACCGTAATACGCGTGAGCAGACCGTTATTTGTAGGCAGTTATTTACAGTTCTCTCGGCCAATCAAAATAATAGTAAAAATAATTTGAATGGTAATTGATATTGTAACAGGTAATAAGGATTGGTCGCATTGGGGGTAAATGGAGCTCATGTTCAAGGACTCATGACAAAGGAATACATGTTGCCATGGGCACGTGCTCGTGTATGAATCCACTAACCGTTGCATGGTGTTTCGGTGCCCGGAAATAGATTTTGCCTAACTAAATCATCTAATAATTGAAACAAGCGAAGTTACTTATAAGAAAGGACGATCGCCTCCCTGCGCTCAGTCTCCCACTTTATAGAAATGAAATATTATCATTATATAACCCAATTAGTTCATTATCATTAACTCAACATTTAATGTTCCTGTTAGGAGGCAATGCAGGCAGTGGTGCCGTTGGCAAAAGACACGTGACCAAGAGACGTCTTCTCAACTACGTGGATAGTGACATCATCAACGACTTTGAAGACATTGTCCAAAGGAACTTCGAAATGCTCTCAAAGCGTGAAGACCGAACGAGTAGCAGTGGTCCATGGACAAGTTGGAGTAGCTGCAGTACCACGTGTGGTACTGGTCAGCGGTTCCGATCACGTGCTTGTCAAGATTTAGCCAATCCCTGCGTTGGAGTTCCAATGGAGATGCAAACTTGCAAAATGGGAGAATGTTCACCATAAGCAGAATAGCACATTCATAGTAATTTGAAGTTTTTTCAGTTGGATTTTTTAATACCGTTAGACAAGGGTTTGATTTTCTTGTAGCTCCCGTCCGCACATTAGCGTTTTTATATGCAAACGTATCAAACTCGTGTTCATTCCCATTATTTTGACAATTCTTTTAAACGTCTTGACACGAGAAAAACGCCGAATTATCAATATTGAGCGTTTAGTTTGCTTGATATGATGCACCCTTACCGAAAATCTCCCTTTTGACGATAAGCTCACCCTTTCGCTGACCAAAAATGCCTAGGGGAAAAGTATTCGTTTTCGTACCAAAACGTATATAGGTGTGGACAGGGTAACTATTAGACATATGCGTCATTATCACTGGAAATCATTAGTAATTTGTTTGGAAATAGACTGTAAATTAGATTTACAAGGTTATTGGAAACTTACAAATTTGTAAATGTCAATTAATTTTGTAAATTAATACTTTGGAAATATTTCGAATTAAAATTTACAATTCATTTCCAAAGTGAGTAAGTTTATAGAATTTTCCATTGTTAGTGCAACAATGTGTTAACAATGAAATGGGCTGACTTTCCTTGCGCGCTAAATTTTCACCTATTTGCGCAAAATTTAATCGAAATTGTCGTGCTTAAATTTAATTAATGAAAATATACGGTTATCGTTTAAATAGGTGGTAATCTACTAAATGATTAACAAATCTCAGTTTAATCTCCACTCCTTTCACCTACACCTTCCCAGCATCAGACTCGTACCCAGTCGCTTCTTTCTTTGCGCTATTTATTCTTACTCGCTCTGTGCTTGATGGGAGGGATTTAGTGAGTTCACAGTATAAGCAACGTCGAAAAAGTGCGCCCTGCGGTCCCTATACCTTGGATGTCATATGCAAATGATGACCAAAAAGGTTTTGATTATCAAAACCTAAAACAACCGTCTGCATGTACTCATGTATGTCAGGGCAAGACAATTAGGCAAGACTAACTCGCAGATTGAATTAGAATTAAGCTTGATGGGTTTTATATTCGGTATATTGAACGTTTACATTTTATGATATCAATGATTTTGCCACAAATAGATGAGACATTTTTAACATAAACAATTGCTATGTTGACACATGACACTATAGACCCCCTTTACGTGACGTGAAACTGAAGCACGTCTCAATACTTTGGATGACAAAACAAAAGAATTTCAATCTCCTGAGAAGATTGTCAAGATTGGAAACCTATTATATATTGTTTTGTTAGAAGAGCTATGATGCCGTGCAGCAAGTCGGAATGTAGCTCAATTTTGAGGACAAAACAATAGGTTGCAATTCACAGGAGATTGAAATTCTTTTGTTTTGTCTAGCAAATTGAGACGTACTTTGACGTCACGTGAAAGGGTCTATTCAATTTCTTTATCAAAGTGTGTGCCAGGTCTCAGCGGGTACAAACAAAAATGGTTCTCTTTAAACATATTTGAATAATGGTCCAAAGTTGTTATGTTGTTTCGCCTTTGTTCTCCGAATGAAGAAGCAATAAAATATATATGGCTATTCACATACTGTTTCTCCAGTTAAAACACAAAATGGCATAAAACAAAATGCTGTGATGCATGTACTTCTAAAAGACAATAAGCAACTGTTAATCGAATATTTTCACCGGATTTATTGCGTGGGCAGTACAATCAGATGTCTGCATACCAAGAAATCGAATGTAACCAAACAACAAAACTGTATTTCTTTCATTCATTGTTTACTACCATTTCTTCATTAAATTAATGCTTAAAAAAGTTGTGTTTCTTTATTTTTGGTTGTTTGGGTGTAACATAATATTCAAGCTGAATAACTCGTGCCAAACACTAGTAAATAACACATAAAAGCAGTGTTTTCTATATCAGAAGTTTTCTGTAAACATGCGATGGTTTTTGTGTTCACTAATTGTTTACTTTTGCATTATCGGGGCTTTAAATTCCTTAAGTTGCTGTTCGAAAACTTCACGTTGTCTTCACGCCATCGTCGTCGTAGTGTAAAGCTTAGAACATTGTTTTAGCTGAAGTCCGCTACTGATCATGAGGTTTTCACTATTGCTTTTATTACTATTGGTCGTGATGCTAGTGATGGAGTGCTACGGTGATCCGAGATATCGGAAGGGCTACAGAAGTCGTCCAAGCTATCGCCGTCGATACAAAGGGTGTAGGTACCGCAAAGTAGATTGCAAGGTTAGCCAATGGCATGCATGGAGCTCATGTACCGAAGACTGTGGTTCCACAGGGTTAAGAACTCGTGCAAGACATATTATTCGTCCAGCCCAGTGCAATGGTATACCATGCCCTTTTCGTACACAACAACAAGCTTGTAACAGAAAATGCTACAACGGTGGAATACCTAGACCTGGTTTTTGTTCTTGTCGATATGGCTTTAGTGGAAAGTGCTGTGAAAAAGGTATGTCTTAATAAACTCGATTATGATCATATAACACATCCTAAATCTGTTGTTACAACTAATGCGATAAATCCCATATTCAACAATCTTGCTCATTAGTATGCGTTAAACAGTGGTCAGTGATAACCTTCATTTATCGCCACTAGTGATGATAACTAGTTATCGCCACTACTGATGATAACTAGCTATTGCCACTGTTTAACGCATACTTATGAGTGCCTTGAAATGCTGAAATACCCGACTAACATTAGTAACACAATATTTTCCCGCCGACCTTTAAAAACTGAAACAGACTTGAATTGCTAGAGTTGAAAATTTCTTGAATTTTTGAATAAACTTACTGTGCCTCTTACTGTGCCTCTACTGTGACTTACTAATTATTTACTTACTAACTTACTGTGACTTACTGAGCTGTAGATATCGCTCGAGATAATAAATCCCTTTAATATCACACCCGCGTCCATTCGATAACCCTAACATATCGCACGAAGCCAATAAAATTAACACATCATCGATAACAGCATAGGCATACCTTACCAAGCAGATCATGAAGATAACATATATGTAGCCAAAATGATCGTCGGGCAGATCAGTCTGGCCGGGTTTTGAAATACTGAATCTCATTAAATAGAAGTTGGTGCAAATTCGAATCAAACACACGGGTTTATTTTTACCTATAGTTAATTTTGGGTTATCAACTTGTCAGTCTTTTTCAATCTTAAGAATAAATTATATAGTAATAAAATATTTGCTAGTGATTGCAGATTCATTTTCATATGTTGAATTTAATCTAATCTACCATAAAATATTTCATGCTTAGTTATCAATGCAGACAGAGGTATTGAGGATAAACAATTACTATGTAGTCGAAACAATTTTTTCTGCATCGATCAAAACCGAAAGCTGAGTTACAAAGAAATGCTATGGGTACAGTGTTTATTGCATCGGTTTATTGTTGCCAGGGGTGCGTTAGACACTCAGGAGCTTAGTTAAATATGATCTTTGTATGTCAATGTTGATGCGATCGATGCTTACCTGTCACCTGACCTGAATAAATGTCATCCACATCACGCATTTCCGGAAACGTCTGGAAACAACCTGCACCAGGTTGATTGTTAACATAAGACCCTACTTTACAACAGAAAAATTTAAGATATTGTACAATTTTACTTGACGCAGGCGGAGACGGCCAAGGAAAATTCTGTACTTCCAAACCAGATGGTGTTTACGGAAATCCAAAGGACTGCACGTCATTCTATCATTGTGCTCACGGCCAAACCCATTTGAAGTACTGCACCCATGGTCTTCACTGGAACGATAAAGCAAAGACTTGTGATTGGAAGGAAGATGCTCAGTGCGGAAAAGGTAACTATAGATAGCGATGAATGCAAGGTTAGATGTATTCTTAATCCTTAACTTTAGTCATTTATCATCTGGTATATTACGCATATATATCACGTGGAGCGCGAACTGCAATGGACATTTCTTGAAGTAGAAGGATGCCCAAATTTAAAATTGCAATTTCTTCGGTAAGATCGACTACCCATTTCCTATTTCATATGTTTTTTTTTTCTAAGACTTCATAGATCGTATGGACGTCTTATGTTCCTTCCTTGTTTTATACATGTAAAAGCAAAGTTGATTACCCCAGTCAATCTCATGCATATCATCATAAAACTCAAGCATGAATGGTAATACAGATCTTATTTTTTCTATATAAAAACAAAACTTTTTTCAGCCTGTCATTTTACGGCTAAAGAATAAGTGCAGAAACGGGCTGAAAATCTGGTTAGTTCTCGTGAAATTACGAGAAAATGAAAGATATAATTATAACAATTGCGTTTCAGTGGACGGTGGCTTTAGTAAATGGACTGCTTGGAGTAAATGCAGTGCTACCTGTGGTAAAGGAAGGCAGTTCAGGTTACGAAGATGCAACAGCCCGCCTCCTAGCAACGGAGGTGCGGATTGTCATGGCAGCGCGATGGAGATGAGAGATTGCGTCCTCAAGGATTGTGGAGGTAATCATCATTAATTTAAACCATGGATAATAAATTTATTATCCATGATTAAACATACAGTAGGATCCATCATGATTATGAGTAATTGGGAACTAAGGGTGGTGTAGCAGTAGTCCATTCGCACCTCACTGAGCTCTGGGGTGACACAATTCCTGCTGCACTCGCCATCCCTTGTGACTAATGACTTCACTTTGCCATTGGAAAGGAATGATTAACACTACAAGCTAGATTAATAACTGCAGCACTCGCCATTCCTTGTGACTATGACTTCACTTTCCATTGGAAAGGAATGATTAACACTACAAGCTAGATTAATAACTGCAGCACTCGCCATTCCTTGTGACTATGACTTCACTTTCCATTGGAAAGGAATGATTAACACTACAAGCTAGATTAATAACTGCAGCACTCGCCATCCCTTGTGACTATGACTTCACTTTCCATTGGAAAGGGATGATTAACACTACAAGCTAGATTAATAACTGCAGCACTCGCCATCCCTTGTGACTAATGACTTCACTTTGCCATTGGAAAGGAATGATTAACACTACAAGCTAGATTAATAACTGCAGCACTCGCCATCCCTTGTGACTAATGACTTCACTTTGCCATTGGAAAGGGATGATTAACACTACAAGCTAGATTAATAACTGCAGCACTCGCCATCCCTTGTGACTATGACTTCACTTTCCATTGGAAAGGGATGATTAACACTACAAGCTAGATTAATAACTGCAGCACTCGCCATTCCTGTGACTATGACTTCACATGAGCCGAACCTGTTGGTGAACCTTAAGCCTGGTTCACATGGAGTTCAAATCATATTCATAATCATAATGATCATTACGAGGCGTGTGAACCGCAAAATCATAATCATGACGGCATAAAGAATTTAAAAACTTCCATCAGTTTCTTGTGATTATGGCTGATTGCACTGTTCAACGCCATGATCACAGTAATAATCACAAGAAATGATCAGCAAAGTTTCCATTCTTTATTACGGCCCTTATGATTATGACTATCAATGATTATGACTAAACGACACCATGTGAACTAGGTATTAGAACAAATATTTAAAAGCAATCAGTGTGTATTGGTATCTAAAAAGATAATAATTTTTACCTAATGTGAGGAAAACAACATGAGAAGAAGAGGAGAAAGAGACAATTAGCTCTGATATTGTAAATAATTTTGCAACTGTTGCATCCGGAGTTAGCTTTAGGAATATTTTTCAATATTTTGAGAATTTGATATGTAACTTTTTTTCAGGCAGTTGTGCATGGAAAGTATGGAGTTCCTGGTCACAGTGCAGTGCAAAATGTGGCTGTGGTTCAAAAAAACGAAGTCGGAAATGCTCATGCGATGAAAACGGTGATTATGATAAGCGCGGTTACCATGGCCACCATGGGCATTGTCTAGGCAAGGGTGCAGAAGAGGTGGATTGTAACTGTCACCAATGTCCCGGTGGGAATGTCAATACAGGTAAGAACTGTAATTTAGTAATTATTTGTATAATGAGATTTTTTTCATCCTTGAGACAAAAGCTAAAAAGACGCTACTCTAGTGACGCAAGCATAAGCATAACGACATACGCAAGCGCAGATTTCGACTTTTTGCTCAGCTTCTCAAATTCTCCATTATTTTTCATTGAACATTTCATATAATAAACAGAACATTACATGGCCGCTTGGAGATACGAATTTTATCTTCTCGTGCTGATCGTGTCTCTCACTCGAAGATAAAATTCGTATCTCTGCGCGACCATGTAATATCCTATATATCCAGTGGATAAGTCTATGCTGTACGTTATCCAATAAATTTATACACTAGATAAGACTTATCCATCGGATAGTGCTATTCACCCTTCGTACAACCGGACCCTGTAGTTTTAATGTATTTTTTTAAATTTCAGAATCCGTTGGTTGTTTCTCTGACGCATCAAATCGTGCTCTTCCAAACTTCGTGGCCAAGTTCCACGGCAGTACGTTAGCCAAGGATAAAATCAACGCATGTGCTCACCTGGCCAAAACACTGAAAGTGGAATATTTTGGTATGCAGGATGGTGGAGAATGCTGGGTGGATAGAAGTGGAGTTAATGCTTACAACAAGCACGGAAAGAGTACTAAGTGCAAAGATGGAATTGGTGGAGCATGGGCTAATTTTGTGTACAGAATTGTCCAATAGACAGTTCACGATTGTTTTTATTTGTTTTCTTCCATGCTTTACGCAGTTTAGCTTACTATTTTGCACTTGTAAACATTGATCCGGCAGGGATAGAACGGTAAAACAAGGAAACGATTTATATCCTTGGCCTGCACGTTGCATCACCGCGGTCGACATGTTGGTGGTTTTTTCTTTATTGGTGATATATTAAAAAAGTTGTTACATGGCACTTGTTGTTAGTGATATATTAAAGTTGTTACATGGCATTTGTTGTTAGGATATATTAAAGTTGTTACATGGCACTTGTTGTTAGTGATATATTAAAGTTGTTACATGGCACTTGTTGTTAGTGATATATTAAAGTTGTTACATGGCACTTGTTGTTAGTGATATATTAAAGTTGTTACATGGCACTTGTTGTTAGTGATATATTAAAGTTGTTACATGGCACTTGTTGTTAGTGATATATTAAAGTTGTTACAAGGCACTTTTGTTTTACGTCAAAATATTAATGACTAGTAATACATGGACGGATTTTAAACATTTTATATCGTTCTGCCTGGATGATATCATAAGTTGTGCATCTATAAATACACTCTTTCTCTTAGTGATAATTTGATAATTTCCAAAAGAAACTTATTCTATGTCCCCCCCATTTAATACGGCTATACATCGATGATATGCAGCTGATCTCTTCAGGTGCGGATCCAGGATTTTACAAAGGGGGGTGGCTAACTCTAAAAAAAATATTAAAAGGATAGGTCTAGGGTTGCGGACAACTCTTTAGGTCCAGGCAATGCAAAATTCATATCATGCATTTACTATTTGTAAAAATAACTCGATATCTCGGACACCTCTAGTATATTACGACCATGAAGGGTTTTTTCGGATAAACGCTGCTACCATGTACTACAGGCTCTCATGACAACTGAGATTTGCGAGACTAATAAAGTATAAATTCCGATCGAAATTAAACTTATTATTTAAAATTATAAAATTACTCATGTTAACTCTTTAATTATTTTTATACAATGGGACATTTTATTTTTCCTATTTTAAACCCTGCAAAGAGGGGGGTGGCTAGCCACCCAATCCACCTCCCTGGATCCGCCCCTGCCCTTGAAAGTTTGTTTCGTGCTAGTGCAGGATTAATTTCCAAAAGAAACTTATCCAATATTTAACCATGAATAGTAGTCCTTATCAAGTCTTGAACGACCAAGTCCTGCATAAAGAGTGGGCTCCGTGTGCCGATGATACGGTAGAATCGCTAGAACATCGAATTCCCGATTCTATGAACATAATAAGAATATTGAGGGTCATATGGGTGTTTAGGGTTTTTATATATTTTGAATCGCCCTACATACTGCCAAAGGTTAATACTCCCCCTGAATATGTAAACATCTCTGTTTAAGATAGTAAGTTTCTCTACTTTATATGCTTCAAACTCGATCTCCACGACATAACGTGTCCTGCTGTAAATCCCCGGACTCGTAACCTGCGTGCCTCTGTGTGTAAAACAGTTTAACGCCAATCTATCTGGTTCCAAGTCGTACGGAGAGTACGAGGTAAAGTACACGCCTGTTGATAAAAAATCATGTAAACTTCACATACGCGAGTATTCAAAAAATGATGGCCGGCCTCAAGCCTACGCAAATGGACCGAAACGACGTATGGGTAAAAATCACTGTAAGTGGTATACTGCACGGAACTTTGCTGGGGAGTGGGTAGCGCTGAAGGAGATAATTCTATAATGACATAACATTTTGAAAATTGGGAAAGTCTTCATTTCAGTCAGGAATTAATATGTCATAACGGCCTTTGTTATCCTTCCGAAAAATCAAAAGACATGATTTTAATGAAATGTTGCTTGACATTATTCTTTTATTAGTAAACACGAGTCGAGCAACTAATTATTTATGAGAGCGAATAATCAACAGTCTCAGTGATTTCTACCCCTACCCTCCCATACTCCCGTTTTGGTCCAATAGCGTTGACCGTTTTTTAATTGACTGTAAATCTTCTTGCCATGTAGCACCTACCATCTTCTTACCATCTAGTACTACCTACCTTGTCCATATCTTCTATGTTGCTGCTGGGTGTTTTCATCCGACGATTTGAGAAGTCTTTCGCTTGAAATTTTCATAGCGCC
Source organism: Anthopleura sola (assembly GCA_023349425.1). NCBI lineage: Eukaryota > Metazoa > Cnidaria > Anthozoa > Actiniaria > Actiniidae > Anthopleura > Anthopleura sola. The sequence goes on along the minus strand of JALHLI010000016.1, from coordinate 5,958,175 downwards.
ATTATAGGTTGTATAGTGGTAAAGTATGATCTAGAATATTTATAGAATTTTAAAATGAATAACACTAATATTATAAATGATATGTGTTTTTGTTTTGATGCGAAATCTTTTTTTTATTATTTTTTATTTTATTTTGAGATTTGCCCGCAGGCTGGTGCTGTACAATAGAACACGAGGTCCCCTTCGAGGTACATTGCACCAATTCCCAACCCCTTAAAACTCCCATACCCATCCCGCAATCAACCCATTAAGAAATCATTATTCTCAAACTCATTAATAATTCATGACTTTATGGTCCAATGATATGCTTCTTTTAGGGTCACGTGCATACGCTTAGATACCTTGATGCTAATTAGATCCAACTCCATGGAGTAGGATCTGATATCCAAATCCATGGACTTTGGATCTAATTAGCATAAAACTAATTTTTCATTCATTCTATTACTTTTGTTTCATATAAATTTTGATGAAATTTAACCGTCTAATTGAGAGTGTGGCGTGCCTCCCCCCGACTACCATTTTTTGGAACCCACCCCTTAATCTGTTTGGTATGCCCCGAGGAACAGTTGTGCCAAGTTTGGTGCTTGTACTCAAAAGTGCACGATCTTTACTACTTTTGTCTCTAACAGACCTGACTATCAGTGGTTCTTTTACGTCCCTCCGATGCAGGGTTAGGTAGCTGGAGAGACGGGACCGCCATTTTACGTGGTCATCCGAGCCACGCGAAGGTCTAACCGTTTGTAGATGTAATTACAAAGGCAGCACCTTCTCCTCAGTTATTTTAAGACCCTGAGTGTTGGTCCGGCCGGAGCTTGAGCCCACGACCTCCCGCACGAAATCCCGGTGCTCAACCAACTGAGCCAACCGGGTGGCGGTAAATCTGATATGTGCCAAAGCATTTAGTTGCTGATTGAAATCAATACATTTCATGAGTTATATACCCAGAAACCTTTTCGTTCTACAAGTTTCATGTTTATATCCTTTTGACCATCATTCTGCAATTTGGTATATCCTAGCTTCAAATATCGATTCTTTTTAAGTTTTTTATTCGCGAGATAATGAACAAACAGATATATATCTACCACGAAACTTACTCTTCCATTACGTGATCTTGGCTTTCGATCATAGGGCAGACCACGATTGCCCTGTAATAAAGAGTTAGACAGTGTTATTATTATTCAAGTCAAAACTGAACTGACAACTTATAGGTTCGTAAATGAAACATTCCAAGATGATTCCAAGAGAGGGATAAAAAAAGATATTGTGGCCGCCATGTTGAGAAGACATCTGATATTGACAAACGAAGCTCAAGACAAATCTGTAGTCAATGTGTATATAAGGTAAGGACACTGGGCCCTTGAGTGGTTCCATGGCAACACCAAAAATTAAGCATACAAAATTATTTTGTTATTTTTTTAAATAACAGCGGAATGATTTAGATCCCCCATCCCCTGATCCCCCTACTACGAAATAATTGGCCGGACTATGTGAGCCCATCACGCGACCACAGGAGGCACAACAATAGTCTTTTTCACCTGGCGGGGTTCCACTTCACAAGATCAAATGTTACAATTGTGATTTTGTAAATTATGGTCAGACTGAAAGATCTTATATAAACACGAGAATAACAGAACACAAGAGCAGAGCCATTGCTCATCATTATAGCAATTCGAAGATTGCGTAACATACGAACAAAACTTGAAAACTTAATTGAAATCGTGGCGAGTGAAAATAGCTATCAAAAAAGTGAACTAAGCATGCACTGGCACGAGCACGCGCTTTCATAGTATTCTTTGAAATACATCCCCGCCCACAGTTGTTAACTGACATAATTGATGAAGACTGTTGATTTGTAGTCTAAATACACTGAATACATCTAAAGCAGCTAAAGTCAGAGACAAAAGTTTGCTGATGATGTTACCTGTACCTGCAGCAAATTCAGGTATTGTAGATTCAGATCCGTAAATGGGCGGCGCTCTCTTGCTACCTAAGTAAAGCAAAACGTTTGAGTCAATATATCCATACAGTCATGGTGTGTGAGAGCGTCCATGGGTGAATATTTGAATTGGGAGCATAGAGAGTCAAGGGATCATAGCTGAGGGATGGAGAAGGAATGATCAACCACTCAAAGAGTCAGGCGTCTGGAGAAAGTAAATAAATGAGGACAATTTCTTCACCTTTCTTTCTTTAACGATTGTGCTTCTCTCAGGGGGTGTTTCCGTCTTTTGACTGTTTCCTGGATTGCTCCAGAAACACCAGCGTAAAGCGAACACAATAATGATGACAACAATAATAGTGATCTAAAAAAGAGGAGGAATACAGTTAGGATGGAAGAGCTTTGAAATGTTTTTCACTGTTCATTTAATGTAATTGAATAAATAAACAAACAAACAAACAAACAAACAAATAAATAGATGGATGGAAGGATGGATGGATGAATAAATAAATAGATGGATGGAAGGATGGATGGATGGATAAATAAATAAATAGATGGATGGATGGATAAATAAATAAATAAGTAGATGGATGGATGGATGGATAAATAAATAAATAGATGGATGGAAGGATGGATGGATAAATAAATAAATAGATGGATGGAAGGATGGATGGATAAATAAATAAATAGATGGATGGATGGATAAATAAATAAATAAATAGATGGATGGAAGGATGGATGGATAAATAAATAAATAGATGGATGGATGGATAAATAAATAAATAAATAGATGGATGGAAGGATGGATGGATAAATAAATAAATAAGTAGATGGATGGATGGATGGATGGATAAATAAATGAATGAATGAATGAATAAATAAATAAATAGATGGATAGATAGATAGATAGTAAATAAATAAATTGATTAATTAATTAAATAAATGATTAATATTATTGTTATTATCATTAATATTTACTATTATTATTCATTTATTTGTTTACTGAGGGTATTACACGAAATAGTTTAAAAAAACTAATAAACTTGTTGCCCAAAAAAATAAACGAACGAACGAATGAATGGGATAAAGAGTGGCATCTCTACAGATAATTTTCCATTAAAAAGTTAGACGAAAAAAATGTTAGATGAATTTTTAGATGAGCCAAAAAAGCACTCACTTTCCCATCATGCTTTGTGCTAAAAATTGGAATTTCGAGAGAATTTTCCAGCGCGGAGGGAATTTGAACCAACTAGCGATCACATGAATCTAGCGGTTATGACGTATATCCGAATCCAACTACTCACAAAAACCGTTAAAAGAATGCGAAAAATATTTTCAATGATTTAATCCTGTCATGAAGAAAAAAAAATGAGGAACATCTTTATAAAACTGCTTTTGGTTTTGTAACCGGAAATCGATTTTTCTTACGATTGACGTCACACTTAAAAGCTCATTGAAATTAAACGTTACAGAGTAACGGGTCACCGGTTCTCACCGGCTGGTATCATTTCAAAGGGGCTTCACACAGGTAGCCCAAGCGTAGAGTTTGTGAAAATTAGTTACCAAAATTTTCTTCCACTACCAAACAACATTTGTAGAGACTTGACAGCAATTTAAATCCTCCTGAAAGCATATTTTCAAACCATATGAAATTTTAGTGGTCTTTAATGGTTCACTCGTTAAAACTCAACAGCCCACTAACTCTACGTTTGGGCTACCTGTGGGATCCCCAGTTGAAACCTCCTTGTCGTAGTTTTTAGTTTCCGGTCTATAAGAATATGGTCCAAGCACTAGTGACCCTTGAATAACTTCAAATAAAATACCTTTAACCATCAATAAAATTTGGCTTTGTAATGCTAGGTAATACTCTTCCCTTACTAAAGCATTGGCATTCGTATATAGATCACCGAAGCAGCACCACTGCCTGGCATTGTAGTTGTATTTATTTTCGTTTCGTCTTATGTTTGGCCGTTTACTGCAAGCCCTACTAACCTATAAGCTTAGTCAAATGTTTTTATGTTCAGCGAATTTTGAGTGATTGAATACTGAAACGTTTGCCTAGTTTAAATTGTATTAGGCTGGCCTCGAACGCGGTGAAGGACTTTCTAGCAGTTTTAGCCTAGCTGTGCAAATCAAAGAGACGGCTCCGTGTAAATGGTATGTGCTGGTCAAATTTTAGAACGGTTGAAATTTCATTCGTAATTTCAAACAACAGCATTAATTTCAAACTACATGGACACCGTCTTGGCTGAAATGAAACATGGTATATATTAAGATTTAAAAAACCACATACCGGATCCATCTAGGTTGATAAGAACAGGTCCTGTTAGTGAAATATATTCTTGAAATTATGACTCCAATATTCAAACAGGAATCAACTTACACAGTTCCAAGAATTGTGTTCTACTTGAGTGCTCCCACGTGAAAATGGAAACCACAGGTAGTCCAAACCCCAGCAAAGAAACGAATATTTATATTTTGATTTGAGCTATAAATCACGAACTTCAGAAGAAAAGGACTTGTCTATACATGTACAATACTAATATAAAATATCTTTAGCTGGCTAGGGTCATTCTTAAAAGAACAGGTTAAAAGAGTATCTATTACAGTTCCGAGAATTAGGAAGCACAATTCTTGGAACTGAAGTGACAGGTGGACCAATCCAATAACACGAACAACATTCATACTTTCATTTCCGCCACGAGCTTAGACAAAGTCTTTACTGTGCAATGTTTGCAATATTGATGTAAAAACATCTTAACTAAATAACTAGCTACTAATAGAGTGGATTTATTCAAGATGCTGAATAGTTGAAGTTAATTGGATTAGTATAGGTAATAATATGGTTTCGAGTTCAATTTGGGATTAATTTGCACGAGTGTGCTTTTCAAAGAGTTCAAATTGCACGAGACCGTAGGTCGATATACATAAAAACCTTACAAACTTTACCGTCCGAAATTGAAAATCTCAAGAAAAACTCTGGGATAGTGTCAACTGAAAACGACAAAAAATGTATTCAAAAACAAACAGAATCAAAAACTTTTTAGCCGTTTTCACCGCTTAAACTTGTTCCTTCGCGATCGGCAATTGCAGTCTTGATGTTATCAAGAGCAGAATAAAAAAAAAATTGGTTTCAAGACCGTTTTCGGAAATTGTACATTGCACTGTGTTACACTTTTTTGCACTGTGTTACAGATTTTTGCACTGTGTTACACTCGAACTGCACTGCTCAATGCCAATCAAATTCGAATATTTTTTTCATGTACATTATTAGATAGATATCTTATTTAATATTTTAGGCAGACTAACATGAATCTACGACCATCTCTCTTGTTTTCATCTCAGACCAACGTAATTAATACTCTGGACCTGATTTACACTGAGATTTGCATTTTCCCCCTGAGATATGGACTTTTTTTTATAAGTAATATCATGATTACCTCGGGATTCATTGTTTCCAGAGGGCTGTTTAAGGTCTAACATCCCCCTGGATGAATAGTGATGAGGGATATTTAGTCTAAATATCCCTCATGAATATAATCATGAGGGATATTTAGACTAAATGTCCCTCATGAATATAATCATGAGGGATATTTAGTAACTAAATATCCCTCATCACTATTCATGAGGCATGGTCCCTCATATGACAATCACCGGGACCATGGCTGGGTAGCATTGACCCAATCGAAAATTTTGCGCAATGACTCTGGACTACACACTATTGAACACCCCAGCACTTGTGGGATCCATTGAACAATCTTTGCGCATACGTTGACTAGCCGAGAATTTTTCTTACTATTTGTAACGTAATCAAGACGGTTTTAAAACACTTCATTAATACCGCTCTAGGCCAACCAAAGTGAATTAGAATAAAGAAGCACGAATGAATGAATGCTGGTTCAATTCGCCATTGTCGCATTTAACAAAGGCAAATTCCCTTAAGTATGCCGCATATCAACAGCTTTGTAAAACTTTGTAATTTATGCATCGTACGAAAGCTAACATATTTCCTAAGAGCAGTTTTATTCCTTGGTAATCATAATATTACAAACTAATAGCATGAAATTTCGGGTGATTAGTGATTAAATGTCCCCTCAAGCCTCGGGAGGTTTAGTTAAAGTCCCTCCGCCTTCGGCGTCGGGACTTCAACAAAACCTCCCTCGGCTTTCGGGGACATTTAATCACTAATCACCCTCAAGTCATGCTATTACTTATAATAAAAAAAATTGAATATCAGTGTCAAAAAGGTCCACAGTATTACGATGGTAAGGATGCTGACTGAAGATGATGATTATCATTATTATTAAGATAATTATTATGATTATCATCATCATCTTCAACATTATTAGTGGTCGAAATATCCGGGTACCGATCTTTAAGGAAATGGCCCAGGTCTCAGGAAAAATCTTCCATTCTCAGCAAAAAAAGAACTCTATCTTTTCCAAATTTTAGGTCCCCGTCTCAAAACAAATGGTCCTTATATCTGATAAATAACCTATTCTTAGTAAAAACGTTCCTTATTTGTCAGCAAAACAACTTAAGGTCCAATTCTCAGCGAAAAAAGTCCAGATCTCAGAAAACAAAACAAGTCTCAGGGTAAAAAAAAGGTCCAGGGTATTATCATGGTGATGATGCTGAAGATGATGATAAGGATGATGATCTGATGAAAGGTTCACTTCTCAGTAAAAATTAAGGTCCCTTTGTCAGCAAACTAGGTCCAATTCTCAGCAAAAAAAAGTCCACATGTCAGAACAAAATTAGGTCTCAAAGTGAAACAGGAGCTGAGTCTTAGGATGGTGATGATGATTCGAAGGTAATGATAATCATGATGATTATCATTATTATCTCGTTCTTCATTGGTTCAAGGATCAGAGTAGGAACAACCAGAAGGTGAAGAATTCGTAACCTGTCTAGAAAATAGTTTTCCTTATAAGATGGTATCTGAATTAGATCCCCCTCCCCCTCCCCAGAACATTTGTTTTCGAAAAAAACGTTCTTTTTTGGGGGGAAAGGGTCATCGTAAGAAAATTTAACTGTGTATTACACAAGATAGTTTTTTTTATACCAAAAATGAGAAACATATATAAACAAGTGGACTGTCAGGTGGACTTGAATATTTTCCAGAGCCCCTGCACAAGCTATGTACTGACTACTGAATAACTCTTCTATTATATAAACACCACTATATATATTTTTTATTACACGTTGTTCAGGTTAATTACTAATTACATACATCATAATTTTATACAAATTTACAAAGCTCTAATTACTCGTGCCCAGGCCGTAGGCCGAAGGCACGAGTCATAAAATGCGTTGGTTTTTTTTTCTGTCTTCAACGCTAGAAAATGACGATGTTGCGCAACAATATCACGTGATCCTTAGAGCCTTCGGTAATGAGGCTTTCGATTGGTTAGGCTTGGGATCCATGGTAACACATCCGGTTATGTCTCGATTATGTGATTGACGTTGTCAAATCGTTGAAGGACAGGATCACATGACCAACCATGAGGTTTTCGTGTGGTCGTGTTTGGAAACACGACTCTTCGTTTTTCGACGGCCATTTTGGAAGCGAAAGGATGCAAGCTGTGGACATAAATGCTGAGATTCTTACACTCTTCACTCGTCAGAGTGTTAAGGCCATGTTGGATTCACATGTGAAGGAAACTTCCAAAACAGTATACAAAGCCATGGTATTGAATTAATGAACACAAAGATTAATCTTATCTTTCTTTTTATTGCTCTTTTATTGATTATCTTATTTAATAAATGGATCATTCTGGATACTGTATTTTCCGTCTATAATGTTATGATATTAGCGAGTGTTTACGCTACTTTTCTGGGTGTTAATTTCTGTATCAACTTGTTGATGTCTTCGACACAAGATGCACTCGATGAATGTGATATATTTGACAAAGCCATACAGTTATCTGTTATTGTACATGATAATAATGAGCCAATTTCAATAAAGAACTGTAGATCACGATATGAGAAGTTTGTTCATTTGAGTCGCCACACTCGTACACGTGCTGTTCGTATTCGTGATAGAGAACCCAGCAGAATACCCCTGAGAAAGATTACAAGCATTTTGCATAAATCTAGACTGAAACGTCAGACGTATGCTGCCAAAATACATAAAGAAAAATATACCAAGCTCTTCCCGTATGCATATTTTTGTTAGCAAGAGTAGGGCACATAATGTTAGAAGTAGACAAAAAGGGAAAAGAATGAAATACCTTCTATCATCCAAAAGAATGCATCGTAAGTTTAGCAAACATAGAATCAAACTGAAAACTAATTATTATCCTGATCAATTAATGAAAAGTACCAGGGCAAACCAGTCAAATGCTTGCAGTAAGTGTCATTCAGTACCAAGTGTTTATAAAAATGTGAATCACAGGATAAATCATTGCAAGTTCAATCTGTCTAAGGATGTGGAGACAAACCCTGGTCCTCCCATTGATCCTACAAAAACAATCCAGGCTCCTTACAGTCAAGACAATGTGTTATTGTTCGGCTCAAATGCAGGTACACAGTGTGTGGCTATGTCCCTTATGTCCCTCGTATACAACCACAAGAATGGTATCACTTCCTCAATGGACTTGGTTAATATCATGAATATAGGTAATGAACTGTATTCTGGTTTATCTCGACTATCCAGACAATCCTATTTACTGCTCACAGAAGTACCTGAAATGATTACAGTGTGCAATACTAATTATCAACTTCAATATAGTCCAAGCTATACTGGTGCTATATGTGATAGTTGTGCTGTAGAAGATTTCAATTATTACATGCCATTAGAGAATTCCATACAGGCTTTGCTTCAACAAAATTATAATTCCTTTTTCTTAAACATTCTAAGTACTACTGTGGCTATTTACTGTACTACTGATGGGAAGTTCAAAATATTTGATTCTCATGCAAGAGACTTATTTGGTATGCCCCATCCTCAGGGAAAGTGTGTATTATTAGAGGTAGACACCTTAAATCAGCTGATAACCTATTTTCAATATGTTTATCAAAGTCCAGATGTTTTATTTGAAATAAAAGGTGTCCATATTACTGAAATGCTATGTGATAGGGTAGAAGTTCTTGACCAACAGAGCAACATCCATGAAAGAAGCTGTAATACAGATACTAACACTGTGAGCAGAAATATTCCTTTGGAATGCTGTTGTGCCATATATTTTTATTCTATTTGTTTCTCCATGATCAAGTCTTGTGGATATTGGAATGTGCAAACTTTAGAGGCAATTGTTGATCATGCAAGCATATTTTATAGAGAAAAACTCTATATCAATAAACCGGACCTCACTATCAATGATTTCCCAAGTACACTACAAATATATGATGCAGATATTAGCACTGCATTTAATCTGGAGAAGCAAGGAAGACTATGTTGTACCTCTTTTGCTAGCAAGTTAGTATTGCAGAACTTAATCAAAGACAATACAAAGCATAATACTGGGTTTTTAATGTGGATATCCAATTATTGCATAAGTTGCATTTTTGAGCATAAGGTAAAGGGGAAGACAAACACTGTGAAATATTACCTTGTAGCATTAAACCCTGATGCAAAGCTTAACATATCCCAAGGTTTGAACAACTTAGATTCTCTTAGTCAGTCATTATTGGATATCATAAAGAAGGAATTTCACTCCAGAGACAAAGAATATTGTATCAAATTTCTATGCTGTTCAAGTAATATTTCAAATGCTACAAGACAAAAGGTTATGGCCAAACATAAGTCCAATGGTCAAAAAAGACTAAATCTAAAAAGGCAACAACAAAATTATGCACAAATGGAACCTGCTATTAAAAAAAAGTGTTTGATTGATCAATGCAAAAAGTATAAAAGTATATGGATCCTTTGGAAAAAGAAAAACTATTGAAAAAAAAAAAAGGGAATGGCACAATAAGGGGTATAGGTCACTTAGTTCTAAAAATAAAGAAAAACTATTGTCTGACAGAGCAGAATGGTATAGCTCACTAAATCCTGAGGATAAAGAAAAACATTTGGCTGACAGAGCAGAATGGTATAGCTCACTGATACTGCTGATAAACAAAATATTATATCACGTGTCCAATCCAACAAGCAATTACACAAAAACTCACTCAAACAAGACTTGGAATACAAGATCTCAGTTTTTCAAAAGAAGATTAGGGAAGGCCCATATTATATTTGTTCAGTGTGTAATAGATTACTTTACAGGAAAACTGTTCTCCTGTTGAAGAAACAAATATAAAAAACTTGGCCAATTAACCTTTTTACTGACACAAAGTCATTTGATGGAAAACAATACATTTGCAGAACCTGTCACTCAAAAGTTTCAAAGGGAAAAGTTCCATGCCAAGCTGTTTGTAACAAATTACATGTTGATGATATACCACCAGAATTGTCATTACTAGAAAAACTTGAACAGATACTTATAGCACAGAGAATAGTATTTGAAAAAATAATCATTATGCCCAAGGGTCAACAGAGAAAAATTAAAGGAGCAATCTGTAATTAGTTAATTAATGTAATTAATTGTAATTAATTTAGTTTTGGAATGACTGGGCAAGATGAAACATTTTTAAGGAAACATTTTTTCTAAATTCTCCAGCCCTCTTACCCTCTAATATTCCCTTCCTTATTATGCAGTTTTCATTTGATTTTATAGAATAACTATTTCAATCAAGTGGTGTATCAATCCTATTTTAAAGCAAATCAAATTAAGTTGACTACCCGAAACAAGAGTGCATAAAAATGTCTATACCACATGCCACATAAAAATACTATATTGGAATGAAAAAGTGAATTATTACATACATTGAACCATTTTTTTTCCTGAGCTTCTTTACCAAGTTCATTGCGGGACATGTTATAATCCAAAATTTGCACTATTGTTAATGAAAAAAAGTGTGTTGTTACTTGCAACACATTTTTTCCACGAACGTAAAAATTTCAGTCCCACAAAAATAAGTAATGCATATAGGTAAATATTACTTTATTCCTTTTTTTCCTTCTTCCCTCTTCATTTTTTGGTCGACGGAGGGGTCATTTAAAGACTACCACCTCACACGTGAAAAACTCATGAAAAACTCATGAAAACGAAGGGGGCCAGCTTCAGTCGTCCGCATCCGGAAAAAGCCCTTTTTATCGATGCGATGGAATTCGTTTTCATATTATTTCTTATGATTACAGAATTTACTTGCAACGCCCTTGAGCTTTTTCTGTATACGGAGTTGTCAACAATGCAAGAAGCGAGTGAGAAAGCCACTACACCACCCAATCGTAACTCCCCCCCCCCCCCCCCCCATTCTCTACCGTACCAAGCTCCACACAGCAACAGAAGCACCAAGGGCACGAGTTCACCCTGGCTACAGGGTCTAGTTAGCTTTAATACTAGTTATTTATGTTTCAAAAATAATAGCATTCGTGTGTGTGCATGTGTGCCAATTTGTTGTGTACCGAATTTTTCCTAGAAAATTGTATAAGCTTCATCTACTCTTTCTAAATCGATTATTTGGTCCTAACTGAACTTAAGCTTTTAAGATATTTGTTAGGGCCAGTACCTTAATCATTTTAAATTATTCATCATATTTTGTAAATATTTATTGTATAGTTAGAATTCTGGGTACAAAATAAAATTGTTGTTGTTGTTGTACTTGCTATGTTTTTCTGTATTAACGAATACTATAGTGTGTGCAGGTTGCAGTTGGTGATAGTCATCTATTACTTCTAATATTTCTGCCATTTCTAGTACCTGATTGGACATTTTTGGTTCTCATAAATTTTGTATCGCCCTTCGTATTGTGTCAAATCAATACTACCTTTGTATAAGTAAACGTCTCTGTCGGGAACATTTATCTTTTTGACTTCATGGTTATCAAAATTAATTCTTACAACATATTGCATTTTCTCATAGAGACCTGTTCCATATATACAATTGCCACGGTTCGTAAAGTTATTCAGGGCTAACTTGTCTGGTGGTAGTTCTGGTGGCAAAGAGGTGAAATACACACCTGAAAGATGAAAACGAATTGTAAATATCTATAACATAAAGCACAGTAACAACAAAGTTATCAATCATGTTCAAAGATCAGTTTTCATCATATCTACAAATACGTAATAGAAAGAAAACTCCCATAATAGCACAAATTGTGTCCGTCAGATTAGAGTCAAACAGTACTGACTCTTGGTCTCTAAGGGCATTTTGTAGAGTTTACTTAAAGTGACACATCCGACTATATTTTCAGTATAGATTCTACATGAGGTGAGCTGTTGACTGGCCAGGAAAAAAAATAGTTTGAGTGATGTGTCTTGAAGTTATAAAGGTTTGTTTTACCTATAACTCTCCTACTGTACAGATTATTCATAATTAGTTTTCATATCAGTAGCCATTGTTTCGAATTACAAGCAACAACTAATAAACATAAATGACTCCCATGACGTCACATTCATTAGCATATGGCATGAATAAACCTTTATTATAACTTCAAGACGCATCACTCAAACTGTATGATCTTTTTTGGCCACACAACAGCTCACCTCATATAGAATCTATACTGAGAATATTGTCAGATGTGTCATAGGCACTTTAAAGTATAGTAATGATGGATGATGATTTATGTAATATTTTTCCCCCATGTAATTCTTCCCTTTTACGTTTCTGTATGAGTGCGTGTGAGTGTGATATGTGTATGTATACGTCAAAAACATTGGTTTGTAAATAAAAATATACTTAAATATATAAAATAATTTTAAAATGTAAAATGTAGGGAGTATGTTAAAATTGTATAGAATTGTAAAATGTAAAAATTATGTAGAGTAAAAGTAATGATGGATTATAAGATTCAACAAGTATAAGCTAAGTAAACGTAAGAAGTACTCTTTTAATCCTCGCTCCTTGATTACTACATTCAAAGCATCCAGTAATTTACCCTCCTCCTTACTGCGCATGTCTGACACGTAATGTCACGCTATATGCTAAGATGTAATGACACTACAGATAACTTACCGTCACCATAGCGACGATACTGAAAGGCAGTTGTCGAAGGATCGGATCCTCGGACTAATTTTTCGCTTTTGATGGTCATGGCATTTCGTTTTGTGGTGTAGTGATACAACGTTATCTTGAAAATATATAAATAAATAAATAAACAAATAATAATAACAATAATAATAATAATAATCTAATCAGTAATAAAATAATAATAATAATAATAATATCAATAACACTGAACTAAAAAAGAAGAAAAACAAGGAAAATATCATGATCATTATGAAGATGGCAATATTCTATAATTACAACCATAGAACAATTTTAAAACAAAATGTATTAAAATGATTATAGTACACTCGACAAAATTACTTGATTCTGATTGGTCTATAGGAGTACAATTAGAGCGTTAAGTTGTACTCCGTAGGAGTACCAATTAAGTCGCCATGGAAACACGGCCAAAAGCAGCAAATTTCCCCAATGAAATTCCCCAAAAATCAGTGTTTTATAGATTAAAATATAAAAATTTCAGAAGACTGTTCAATACAGACATAGGAAGGCCTCAAATTATGATAACTAGACAAATTCAAGACCTAATAAATCATGTTTTGTAGTAGAAAGTCGTTTTTTCTTTCTAGTTTTCTCCAAACAATTTGAGTTGGAGCTTTCAATGTTCTCGTTTTACTACCTGTTGTCTTTTGTGGTTTTCTCAAAAAATAAATTCGACACCACATCTACAATAATTGTACAATATCTAGAAAACCGCTAACAATAGTTTTAAAGCAAATTTCTTTCCGATTAGCGAAAAAAACACAGCGAGTAGAGGTTTTAAAATAGTTAAGATCAAATCTTACCAGCAAACTGTCGAGTAGTTGTTGAGAGACGGATTCAGCTATTTATCACGAGTTAATTCATCCTAAGTTGTCAATCCAGTCTTGAAATAATAAAATTTTCAGATAATTCACCATTCAAAGCAAATAGCAGCGAAATTCTTCAAGCTACAGGAGGGAATAATATCCAAAGCACATGGTCTGATCACTGGCGACTCGTTCACGGCAAGCTGTACTTCAAAACTTTTAACTTGAACGACATATTTGTCGCTTTTATCCCTTTTGATGTTGTCCAACTAACTTGTTTTGAAAGAATGTACGTTTGAAATTGTGTTTTTTGCAGTTATTAGCAATGCTAAGAGGAAAAAAACTTATTTTAGCGAACTGTAAACTCTCAACTTTTGCTTAGTTTTCACACAGTACGTTTTCAAAGAAAAGTCGCTTTTTGATTCGCTGTTTAGCTGTCAGTACTGTCATTCAATAGTTGTAAACATGCATTAAAATGGCTTTTTACTTCAGATAAATAAAATACTAATTTTAAAAGGTTTTACAGCAACGTTAACACTTTCTATGCTGTTCTTGACTTAGTTTTCTTGGAGAAGGGTTGGTTATAGAAAAGGTTGGCAATCAATATGGATGAATGCCTTCGCTTCGCATTTTTTATAAAATTTTGTTGAGTGAACAGTAAACAAAAAATCGCACGACCTTCTCGTACATTTTGGAATTAATAGGCACTCGTAATGTTTTGAAAGTTCTTTAATTGCACTCGCCTAAAGGCTCGTGCAACTGAATACAAGAACTTTCAAAACATTACTCGTACCAATTTGTTTCCAAATTGTACTCGAGGTCGTGCGATTTCCTATACGAATTTGTCTACTTATCATCATTTGAGGCCTTCCTAAGTGTGTACCAAACATTTTTTGGAAATCTTTCCATTTTAATCTATAAAAAAACTGATTTTTCGGGGGGAATTTCAGTCGGGAAATTTGCAGCTTTTAGCCGTGTTTCCATAGCGACTTAATAGGTACTCCTACGGAGTAATTGTACGCTCTAATTGTACTCCTCTAGACCAATCAGAACCGAGTAATTTTGTCGAGTGTACTATAATTACTAAAATAGAGCGTAAAACAGTAAATTACACACCTGGGCGCCAGTACTGTCAAGTCTATGACTTACCGGTCTTGAACGACCAGATAAAAAACTCTAAATAAATAGATGAAAATTAGTTAAAAGAAAATATAATAAAGATTTATAATAAAACAGTGAATTACACACCTGGGCCACAGTACTGTCAGATCTATACCTTACTGGTGTTGAACAACCAGATAAAAAGCTCTAAAAAATTAATGAAAATTAGATAAAAGGTAAAATAATCATGATTTTATAATAAAAAAGTGAATTACAAACCTGGGCGACAGTACTGTCAACTCGCTGACTTACCGGTCTTGAACGAGCAGATATAAAACTCTAAATAAATATATGAAAATTAGATAAAACATACTGTAATAATGATTTTATAGTAAAACAGTGAATTACACACCTGGGCGACAGTACTGTCAACTCGCTGACTTACCGGTGTTGAACGAGCAGATAACGAGATCTAAATAATTACATGAAAATTAGATAAAACATACTGTAATAATGATTTTATAGTAAAACAGTGAATTACACACCTGGGCGACAGAACGGTAAACTCGCTGACTTACCGGTGTTGAACGAGCAGATAACGAGATCTAAATAATTACATGAAAATTAGATAAAACATACTGTAATAATGATTTTATAGTAAAACAGTGAATTACACACCTGGGCGACAGAACGGTAAACTCGCTGACTTACCGGTCTTGAACGACCAGATATAAAACTCTAAATAATTACATGAAAATTAGATAAAAGATGATATAATAAAGATGTATAATAAAAAAAAATAAAAAAATGACACACCTGGGCGACAGTACTGTCAAGTGGCTTATTTACCGGTCTTGAACCAGCAGATAATTCGCTCTAAATAAATATATGAAAATTAGATAAAACATAGTGTAATAATGATTTTATAGTAAAACAGTGAATTACACACCTGGGCGACAGTACTGTCAAGTCGCTGATCTACCGGTCTTGAACGAGCAGATAATTCGCTCTAAATAAATATATGAAAATTAGATTAAAAATGATATAATAAAGATGTATAATAAAAATTTTTTTAAAAACGACACACCTGGGCGAAAGTACTGTCAAGTCTATGACTTACTGGTGTTGAACGACCAGATAAAAAGCTCTAAATAATTACATGAAAATTAGATAAAAGGTAAAATAATCATGATTTTATAATAAAACAGTGAATTACACACTTGGTCGACAGTACTGTCAAGTCTATGACTTACTGGTGTTGAACGACCAGATAAAAAGCTCTAAATAATTACATGAAAATTAGATAAAAGGTAAAATAATCATGATTTTATAATAAAACAGTGAATTACACACCTGGGCCACAGTACTGTCAAGTCGCTGACTTACCGGTGTTGAACGAGCAGATATAAAACTCTAAATAAATAGATGAAAATTAGATAAAAGATGATATAATGAAGATGTAACATCAAAAAATTTTAAAAAATGACACACCTGGGCGACAGTACTGTCAAGTGGCTTATTTACCGGTCTTGAACGAACAGATAATTCGCTCTAAATAAATACATGAAAATTAGATAAAAGATAGTGTAATAATGATTTTATAGTAAAACAGTGAATTACACACCTGGGCGACAGTACTGTCAAGTCTATGACTTACTGGTGTTGAACGACCAGATAAAAAGCGCTAAAAAATTAATGAAAATTAGATAAAAGGTAAAATAATCATGATTTTATAATAAAACAGTGAATTACACACCTGGGCCACAGTACTGTCAAGTGTCTGATTTACCGGTCTTGAACGAGCAGATAATTCGCTCTTAATAAAGAGATGAAAACTACATTAAAAATAATGTAATAATGATTTTATAGTAAAGCGGTGAATTACACACCTTGGCGACAGTACTGTCAAGTCTAAATCTAAATAATTACATAAAAATTAGATAAAACATAGTGTAATAATGATTTTATAGTAAAACACTAAATGACACACCTTGGCGCCAGTACTGTCAAGTGGCTTATTTACCGGTCTTGAACGAGCAGATAATGAGATCTAAATAATTACATGAAAATTAGATAAAACATACTGTAATAATGATTTTATAGCAAAACAGTGAATTACACACCTGGGCGACAGTACGGTAAACTCGCCGACTTACCGGTCTTGAACGACCAGTTAATGAGCTCTTAATAAATATATGAAAATTAGATAAAAGATAGTGTAATAATGATTTTATAGTAAAACAGTGAATTATACACCTGGGCGACAGTACTGTCAAGTCTATGACTTACCGGTCTTGATCGACCAGATAATGAGATCTAAATAATTACATGAAAATTAGATAAAAGATAGTGTAATAATGATTTTATAGTAAAACAGTGAATTACACACCTGGGTGACAGTACTGTCAAGTCGCTGATCTACCGGTCTTGAACGAGCAGATAATTCGCTCTAAATAAATATATGAAAATTAGATTAAAAATGATATAATAAAGATGTATAATAAAAATTTTTTTAAAAACGACACACCTGGGCGAAAGTACTGTCAAGTCTATGACTTACTGGTGTTGAACGACCAGATAAAAAGCTCTAAATAATTACATGAAAATTAGATAAAAGGTAAAATAATCATGATTTTATAATAAAACAGTGAATTACACACTTGGTCGACAGTACTGTCAAGTCTATGACTTACTGGTGTTGAACGACCAGATAAAAAGCTCTAAATAATTACATGAAAATTAGATAAAAGGTAAAATAATCATGATTTTATAATAAAACAGTGAATTACACACCTGGGCCACAGTACTGTCAAGTCGCTGACTTACCGGTGTTGAACGAGCAGATATAAAACTCTAAATAAATAGATGAAAATTAGATAAAAGATGATATAATGAAGATGTAACATCAAAAAATTTTAAAAAATGACACACCTGGGCGACAGTACTGTCAAGTGGCTTATTTACCGGTCTTGAACGAACAGATAATTCGCTCTAAATAAATACATGAAAATTAGATAAAAGATAGTGTAATAATGATTTTATAGTAAAACAGTGAATTACACACCTGGGCGACAGTACTGTCAAGTCTATGACTTACTGGTGTTGAACGACCAGATAAAAAGCGCTAAAAAATTAATGAAAATTAGATAAAAGGTAAAATAATCATGATTTTATAATAAAACAGTGAATTACACACCTGGGCCACAGTACTGTCAAGTGTCTGATTTACCGGTCTTGAACGAGCAGATAATGAGCTCTTAATAAAGAGATGAAAACTACATTAAAAATAATGTAATAATGATTTTATAGTAAAGCGGTGAATTACACACCTTGGCGCCAGTACTGTCAAGTGGCTTATTTACCGGTCTTGAACGAGCAGATAATGAGATCTAAATAATTACATGAAAATTAGATAAAACATACTGTAATAATGATTTTATAGCAAAACAGTGAATTACACACCTGGGCGACAGTACGGTAAACTCGCCGACTTACCGGTCTTGAACGACCAGTTAATGAGCTCTTAATAAATATATGAAAATTAGATAAAAGATAGTGTAATAATGATTTTATAGTAAAACAGTGAATTATACACCTGGGGGACAGTACTGTCAAGTCTATGACTTACCGGTCTTGATCGACCAGATAATGAGATCTAAATAATTACATGAAAATTAGATAAAAGATAGTGTAATAATGATTTTATAGTAAAACAGTGAATTACACACCTGGGTGACAGTACTGTCAAGTCGCTGATCTACCGGTCTTGAACGAGCAGATAATTCGCTCTAAATAAATATATGAAAATTAGATTAAAAATGATATAATAAAGATGTATAATAAAAAAAATTTAAAAAATGACACACCTGGGCGAAAGTACTGTCAAGTCTATGACTTACTGGTGTTGAACGACCAGATAAAAAGCGCTAAAAAATTAATGAAAATTAGATAAAAGGTAAAATAATCATGATTTTATAATAAAACAGTGAATTACACACCTGGGCCACAGTACTGTCAAGTCGCTGACTTACCGGTGTTGAACGAGCAGATATAAAACTCTAAATAAATATATGAAAATTAGATAAAACATAGTGTAATAATGATTTTATAGTAAAACAGTGAATTACACACCTGGGCGACAGTACTGTCAAGTCGCTGACTTACCGGTCTTGAACGACCAGTTAATGAGCTCTTAATAAATAGATGAAAATTACATCAAAAATAATGTAATAATGTTTTTATAGTAAAACAGTGAATTACACACCTTGGCGCCAGTACTGTCAAGTGGCTTATTTACCGGTCTTGAACGAGCAGATAATAATAATAATTATTATTATTATTATATTTATATAGCGCCTTAATTCCACTAAATATTCAAAGCGCTTAATTAGATAATTCGCTCTAATTAAATAGATGAACATTAGATAAAAGATAATATAATAAAGATTTATACAAAAAAAAAAGCAAATGACACACCTGGGCGACAGTACTGTCAAGTGGCTTATTTACCGATCTTGAACGAGCAGATAATTCGCTCTAAATAAATACATGAAAATTAGATAAAAGATAGTGTAATAATGATTTTATAGTAAAACAGTAAATTACACACCTGGGCGACAGTACTATTAAGTCGCTTGTTTACAGGTCTAGATCTTAGGAGACCAGATAGAAAGCTCTAAATAAATAGATGAAAATTAGATAAAGAAATATATAATAATGATTTTATACTTAAAAAAAGCAAATGACACACCTGGGCGCCACCACTGTCAAGTCGCTTATTTACCAATCTTAAACGACTAGATAATTCACTCTAAATAAATAGATGAAAATTGAAAATAAGACAAGAGGTAGACTTACCTTGAAGGATAATTGTAATTCTCTGAGCCATATGAGACATTATGACCTTATTATGCGTATTTTCTTGCGCAAGCGCAAAGCCCACATTCCAAAGAAACCACTGTTATGCAAATAGGAAACAGGTATATAATGTGAATGCCGGACAGGCGAGGCCTCTCCTTTCTTATGTGCAGATTAAAACAAAACAAAACAAGGACATTTAGCATTGTAACACTGGTTAAGGGTTGGGAAGTCATATATCATGCTATAACCCGGGTGGGAAAATAATGTCATAATGTTCCATATGGCTCAGAGAATTACAATTATCCTTCAAGGTAAGTCTACCTCTTGTCTTATTTTCAATTCTCTTTCACCATACTACACATTATGCCCTTATTATGCGTGTTTAAAGACAAGATGCCAAATGGCAATAAAATAATTGAGCTCTCTCAGTTTTGATTACTCATGGGTCTTTATTGGCAAAATTAGGATAGCACAACAGCACCTACGGGCTTGCATAAAGCTACAATAGGCTTATTGTAAAACCTATGGAATTTGCTTTCCGCGGACCAGTCAGCTAGTTTATGGTAATTCCGTAGTCATAGATCCGAACATAGAATTTTAATAAAACTTCACACAGTCATTAAGTTAATGCTACTTATTCCAAAAATGAAATAAAAAAGTGGGGTCACCGTGCTCGTTTTGGCGCTAGATGACGGCAATTTATGGCATTTTTGGGGTCGTGCGAAAGAAATTTTCGAATCATGAGAATCGAACAAAAGGCCCCAACACTTTCAGGAAGTCATTGCTTACATTAAACTATTTGCGTTATTCTTTCTTTTATGAAGCAAAGCAGCAGTTGGATGCCGAAAATTTTCCAGAAAATTCAGTCGTAAAAAACAGGGACTTTTCAACTTCGATGTTCTCCCTAATATCGATCTGGAAACAGTTTTCCGCAGTATGTTTTTGAGAATATCTCGAAAACTGGACATGGAATTTTGTTTGAATTAAGATATATTATGGTAAACCTATTCCTTATTGATTTACTGAAATAAAAAAGATAGGTCACCGTGCTCGTTTTCGCGCTATAGCTCGCTAAAATACGAATTTTGTCCTCGAAATGTAGTGATCTAGAAAGGACTAGGGAGAGTTTACACACAAAAAAATATAAAAAAGACTGTGATATCTTTCTAAATTTATACAAAACTCTCATATCAATGCCAGATACCTTCGATTGATAATTTCCAGGTTGTTTTGGTTTGTTTTCTGTATTTTGTGTATTTTTAACAAATCGTTTTTACAAGCCGGCCGCCATCTTGAAATCGTAATAATAGCCAATGTGCACGAGCTCGCGCTGGCTAAAATCGTGCGCAGTAGCACGTGCGCAATGCAAAACTACGGAATTACCTTAAGGATGTCTGACGGAGAGGGAAGCTCCTTTAAGAGTGGCTGCTGAGGTAACCGCAGCGAAGAAACTATGAGCCTTATAAATAGATGTGTCAATAGATGCTTGTTGAAGCACAGTCTTTAGCCAACGGGCTATAGTACATGAACTAACTGCCTTATTGGGCTTGCAAAATGAAATGAATATTTGATTAGTTGATCCCTCTTCTCGGGTTCTATAGGCTTCAGTTTGAGCAATAGAATGCAAAATGTGTGCACGTGGGCACAAGTTGATATTTAAGGTCTTTCCTGGTCGCGATGTCTTAAGACGGTCTTTGATAACAAATACAATCTTGTTTTCATAAACTGTCATGTTTTCTAGAATGAGCTTCTGAAGCGACTGACACCTCTGGGCACTAGCCAGGGCAGTTAATGTTAACAGTCAACTCTTTCAGCTTTAGACCATCAACAACCTCCGGTACTGCATGACGAAACCGCTGACCGATAGGTATTCACGTTACTGTAAGCTTTGCCTTGTTTGGACACATCATGGAGGAAATCGCTCAAACTGGCGGGGTCACATGCTATAGTGATATCGGGTGAGGGTGAAATAAGGGCTAAACTATTATGATCAACAATGTTGGATCACCCACTGGAAATCAGCGCGTGCTTGGGCACTCAGTGGACATGGGTCTTCAAACGAAGCGCCACGCGATATCAGCTCAGATTTGCACATTTCGGTGGAGCGATAGAAGAGTTTCATATACTTTACAGTTCGGAAAGCAGAAGTTAAGAGTCCCGAAACTTGGGCACCCTCGCGAACGGTAGGAGCGGGGTTCAATAAAAGGCGTTTACAATGAGAGACAATCTTGTCAATCTTACTCTCAGGGAGCGATAGAGTCATGGATTCTGAATCGATGACGAACCCGAGAAAAGTTATTGTTTTCGACGGGTTGAGTTGGGATTTAGCAATGTTTATGGTGTAATCCCAATGAATAGAGCATTGTTCTGCTGTTTTTCCGATCACCAAAGCGTCGTCAATATAAAATACAACCCTAATGCCTCGGAATCTCAAGGCTGCATAGACTGGTTTGAGTATTTTGGTAAATGTAAGAAGGGCTAGTTTATAGCCAAACGGGAGACATGCAAACTCGTAAAGTGAGTGTTCCCAAGCAAACCGTAAATATTTTCGGTCATTGGGATGAATAGGGATGCTAAAATAAGCATCTTTTAAGTCAATAGTTGCTATAAATTCTCCTGGGTGCAACAAATGCTAGACATAATCTATACTTTTCATCTTAAAATGGATAGTACGAACAAACTTATTAAGTGGCTTATGATTGATGACTGGTCTAACATCACCTGTCTTTTTGGGAACCAAGAATAAATTTTAGATAAACTCATCTGAAAGGTGGTTCGTTTTAACGATCGCTCGTTTAGACAGCAATTTTTCGACCTCAGAGGGAATTAAAGAGTGATCTGAGTCAGAAAGAGGTCGGGAGATCGGACGACGAAATTGCCGTGGTTTTGTCTCGAATTCAGGACGATAGCCTTGGATAGATTGTAAAATCCAAGGGTCTGTGGTGATCTTAGACCATTCATGGACTTTATAAGCTAGATTACCAGCAAAGGGAGAAACACTTACAGCATTTACTTGTGTTTCTGAGCAGCAGTGTCTGACTCTGTTGACTGCTTTTTCTCGTAAAGAGGCGTCGAGCGGCTCTGATTGAATCTGTTGTAATTGTTGTTGCGCCGGGCCGAGCCCGGCTTTGAGGACAAAAAAGCCTGAGAGCCTTGTCCTTGGTGGTTTCGGTTCTTATTTCCGCCACTTGCTCGAGTATCAGGGTTCTTGGTAATCCTGACATAGGAACAAAGTCCCGTTTAATAGTCAACTCGTTTACAAAATTGTATCAAGTAAAACGAGCAAGGAACGTGAGCTTACCTTGTGCGCTGGCAAAAAGAAAGGAGAGGCCTGGTCTGTCCGGCATTCACATTATATACCTGTTTGCTATTTGCATAACAATGGTTTCTTTGGAATGTGGGCTTTGCGCATGCGCAAAAAAGTACGCATAAAAAGGGAATAATGTGTAGTATGGTGAAAGAGAATTAGATAAATGATAATGTAATAAAGATTTTATAGTAAAACAGTAAATTACACACCTGGGCGACAGTACTGTCAAGTCGCTGATCTACCGGTCTTGAACGACCAGATAATTCGCTCTAAATAAATATATGAAAATTAGATAAAAGATAGTTTAATAAAGATTTTATAGTAAAACAGTAAATTACACACCTGGGCGACAGTACGGTCAAGTCGCTGATCTACCGGTCTTGAACGACCAGATAATTCGCTCTAAATGAATATATGAAAATTAGATAAAAGATAATATAATAATAATTTATACTAAAAAAAAAGCAAATGACACACCTGGGCGACAGTACTGTCAAGTGGCTTATTTACCGGTCTTGAACGAGCAGATAAAAAGCTCTAAATAAATATATGAAAATTAGATAAAAGATAATGTATAGATTTAGGCACTGCCTAAAGGCGGAGCTCCCATAAATGGTATATACTGTAAATCATCTATTAAGCCCTCCTCTTTAACAAGCCCCCCTTTTTAAAGGAAGCAATTTATTAAAGAATTACTTGCATGCTCAGAGCAATTTTTAACTTGTGTTTGTCAATTAGTTTTAATACAATAATATTTATTAAGTAGTTTTCTTTATTTAACCTAGATTATCTTATTATGCCTTTCTTCTCGAGCGAAATATCTTACAAAAACATAAGCTTATCCATAAAAAAATAAATAAAAAACTCATCATTTTTGCGAATATTTGGTGTAATATGTATTCCTTTTTCAAATTTCATTCATGACAGCATTAAAATAAATTTTCTTTAACATATACATAGCAACATGAAATATGGAATCTTGTTTTGACATCAGAATTCCTCGCGTTAGGTTCGCTGGTCGTTAAATATATTTTTTTCAAAGAACTAAGTCTTTTTACTAAATCTTAGCCTTTTTACTTGAAATTGGATCAAAAACAAAAATCTAAAGCTTCAAATATTGCTTTACTGGTTCACAAGTAATGAAGAAAAAGATGATAAAAATGTAAAATGCAGTAAAAACGACAAAAAAACTATCCAAGTTTTTTCTGACAGCAACGTCCTAGGCTTGTCGAGAGTTTCTGCAGCTAGTTTACACATTTTTTGTCGATTTTTTACGAAATATTAGTTAACATTAATCAATTTACCTTCTATGAAGTATATTATTATATGAAAATATTATTCTTGCAGTGTAATCAGGTGTTTCTGGTCTACCGACCACTTTTTCTCTCTCTGAGGTTTCAGTCACGAAACTTCATCGTAAGATTAAGAATCTTCTCTCGCTAAATCTTTTTTAACAAGTCGCTAAAGTTGAAAAATTGTTTTTGTTCACTTTGAGACGGACATGACTTCGATTAAACGTATTTTTCGCATTGCAAAAATAAGAAAAAATACTTCTTGATCCATCTTTGACTACATTACTGCGTTGTGATTTTTTTCTGTGCATTTGTGAGTAAGCAACGTGCGCGGGAACCCTGTGCAAAGTGGTACACGCCGTATGCAGGGGGGTTGGACACAGTGCGCGAAGCATCACGGTAGTAAAAACTGACCAATCAGAACCCTCTATTTTGAGAGAGGGAAAAACAAAAATGGCATAGAAAACTGAGAAGTCAAGTGCTAAAGTTAGTAGATTTTATAGCATTTGTTTTTTTTAGGAACGAAATTTCGTAGGATTAAAGTGTATGTTATATTGAAGGTGTCATAGAAGTTTGTCTTCATTGCCGTGTGTTAATTTTGATCTCGAGTCCTTTTGTCTAAACTGCTTGCTTCACACTTCTGTCGTTTACTCTTGAAATATAAGGGATCTTGTATTGAAACTATAACAAAATGTAAAGGAGGAAATTACCTTTCATGTGCTATAAACGCTCCCCAGGGCTCCCCAGCACTTTTTGAGATATAAAGACCCATAATGAAGCCTTTCTTGAGCTAGCTTTCGTAGCAGGTAACTCAGTTCTTCCAATATTTGACGAGGAAAATTTTATAGTGTTGTACCACTTTGGTCAGATAAATGTCGAAATAATATCAGTTTATCATCATGCAAATACAAGATAGGTACAGTACCTAAATTAAGCTTGTCAAGGTGAAATTGGTGAGATAAAAGTTGTCTTTTAACTTTGCATGCACTTGCTGTTCGAAGAGTGAACCTATTCGATGCTCCAAATGGGCGCCTTTTTATTCTTTTTGTTTTTCTTCATTGTAATTGAAAAAAATTCTTCTAAAACAATATTTTATTTAAGTTGTTTGCTTTGTGGGGAAAAAAGACCAAAACAAAAGAAAAGTATATTATTATTAACAGTGAACTGAATCAGAGGCATTCTGCTTCTTCATTACAAATTGAAAATACTATTTTGCTTTCGAAAAAGGATGGAATTCTATAACTAGTTTTAGATGTTGTAAACCAATAAATACTTTAATAATATTCTATCTATACTCTTATATTTAATTTAATTTTGTTGATCATTTCTTTGGGGGAAAGTTTGATATTTTGATTGTTCACATTGGTTAATATGTAGACAGGGACAAGGTTTTCAAGATTACGCGATACTGTTTTTCACTGAACTAACAGACATTTTTATGATCAGAATAGGAGGCTATTTTTTTTTTTTATTTTTTTTTTAATTTTATTGTTTCTATATTTCATTTCATAAATTTCACTTCACTAGTATTATCCAGATATTTACATTGAGTGCACTAATTTCATCTTTTCTATAGTTTTTCCGGACCATTTTGGGCGGAGCTTATTATTCATCATTTTTACCCTGTCAATCAAGCAATTGTGTTGATTCGATTGTGATTGGGCTATTGTGAATGTGACAATTGAATGTTTACCTTTCCGGAACGTTGCGATAATAATGGCGTCTCGACAAGAAAAAGGGTTTTATTTGGCATTAAATAGCACTTCAACAGTTGATATTTTACCCAAGATTTTAAACAAGATTGAATAAATGAAATAAATAACTTTTAGAAGAGTTCAGTGTGAAAATCTTGTACTCCAAAGTCAAGTTACATCTCAAGATGGAGACAGAAATGGAAGCCCTGTTAATGCTAAACTTCACCTCGTAAAACCGAGACGAAAATTTAATTCTTTCTTCTGAAATTTCGTGAAATGCTCAAGACATACTTCCTCAATCGATTGGAAGCAAAAAGGTACCCCTTTTATACACTTTTTTGCCTGATAAGGTACCCCTTTCATATACTTTTGAAGAAAAACGACCCCTTTTTATACCAAAATTCACAAATTTCCACCCCTTTTCTATACCTGCGGCCTGAAAAAAGTACCCCTTTCGGGCGGAGCATCCCCGTCAGTATAGTCAATTATAGGGAATACCCCCTCCCCCCGGGAACTGCTCACTGCCAAATAAGCTATTTTATATAAAACTAGGGCTCAATGATGAACATTCCAAGACTCGCCAGATCACAATGCTAATCCTTACTTATTTCGCACAAACGTTTTCCTTTCCTCTGGAGAACAACATTTTATCCTACTTTACTGGTGCGACAATAGCTTTGATTACGTTACTAACGCATTTTAACGCCGGAATATTAAAGTTGTTGACGTACACTACATAAAGACTAGCATGTCTGATGAAGATAGCTAGCTATGGTTATTTCAGAACCGAAACTGCTCACTGCCAAACAAACGTTTTATCAATGTAAATACTCTTAGCCAAAATGTGTTTAACTGGTTATTTGTTTTTCAGTAATAAGCGCGAAATATCATAAATGGCAACGTTAAGGCCGATGTGCCTGTTCTCGCGTTTAGTTTTTTTAGAATAAAATTAAAATTTTAAAATTAAATGTTCTAGATTAAGCGAAGGGAGTTAAAATTAGGTTAGAGTTAGTCTAATAGATTTATATTTACCTAGTTTTCAAAGGTTAAATAAGATTTTTTTTTTGAAGCAGTTTGCTGGATCTATGTGTTTCACTCGTTATCCGTCCGTAGCAGCAATTTCTTAACAGTACGAATAAAACTTAATACGAATAAAAAATAATACATTGCATGAGAATTAAAGTTACAATTTGCTAAGTTTATGACATACCTGTTCCATTTGGAAAATAATATAAATATTATGTCGGTGATTCGATTATGTTATCGATGTTTCTTCAAATCTACACGAAGTAGTAGTTGTGTGAAATACTTTTGAGCTGCCAACGTCAGGCACAATCTCCTACGGATACTGTTTGGTTGCTATCAAGAATTTAAAAAGCGATTTCTGCTATTTTGTCCCAAAACTCCGATCCGAAATTCCTTGTAGTTGAAAAATTTCGAATTTTCATTAGGAAAGACAACATACGAATCTAGAAGGAAAAATAAATAAGTGTAACGTTGTTAGATTTCCTGGAACATACGCTTGCGTGACCTACATTTCTTAGAAATGTGATTTAAAAAGATAATAATATCAATAATAAATCATCAGAGTATGAAATTAGAGGCGATTGCGATAAAAACAACATGCATGACTAGTATTGACGTAAAACTCATTTGTTCTTACTTTTCAATTGAAGCTGAAAAGCGCAAAAGATCATTAAATTATCTTCTATCCAGAGAAGTATCCATTCAAGTCAAAAGTGTATTCCTTGATCATCCATCAGGGTTAGCCTTACTTTAGCTTGATAATATTTAACAATTATTCACCAAAGGCGAAGTGAATAGCGGTGAATATTTAAAACCAGGTGTCTGTAAATATCGACTAACGTGTCTAGGACGGGAAAAATGAAAATGCTTTCATTGCTCAGGATGAAGATTTGGATAACTTGACGTTGTCTCTCAAAGTAACGTCGTTAACCAAATAATTAAAGTCAATAAGAGGCAAGGAAAGTTCAGTTTTTACTGTCGTGACCTCTGCTCAAATAATTTAATCGCCCAACTACATGTAACGGTAAAACAAACTTTTAATTACAACTATAATACCAAACTTGAGATAACTTTGAGTGTTTTAGATATACCGGCGTTAAAGTCGATGAAGGCGTATTTAAAAATATTTAGGATATTCGGATGAAATTGTCTTTCAAACAGTTTAATTTATGCAAAGAAAGCAATAGACGTTTTGCTTACATTATTGAAAACACTGATGCTTGCTTGATAATGATTTATGAGCTCCTCACTCAATGAGGAATTTTCCCTGCATTTGTGAGGACGGAAATAACTTTTGGTTTTTACAAGCTACAGAGTTTATTCTTATAAACAGTGTGATTCGATTAAACGCAAAATATAAAATGTGTGTTATTGTGCACACTTTCTCCTCTGATGTTTAAAGCAATGGAATCTTATATTCTAAATTAGAAATACTTCTCGGGTATAAGTTTAATCTTTCCCTGATGTCTGGCTCAAAAGACTGAAAGGTTTGCAATTGAGTTATGCAAAAGTCAGAATATAATGTAAATCTACATTATTATTGTAGCTATTAATTTGCTCCGTGAATATCAAAAGAGAATTGAGTCGTGATTAATATTTCGACACACTTTACACTTGAGATAGAAAACCAAAAGTTATTTCCGTCCTCACAAATGCAGGGAAAATTCCTCATTGAGTGAGAAGTTCATAAATCATTATCAGCTCTTTGAGCAAGAATCAGTATTTTCAATATTGTAAGCAAAACGTCCAGTTGTTCGATGCTATATAGTGTATAATATAGCGCTGGCAATCAACTCCACGCTAGTCACGCTTCTTTACTTTGAATCGCGCGCGAAATCCTTCCCACAATGCACCCGATATAGTTATATACTTCGCTCAAATGGATCAGAATTTCTGCATATCGCTGTGTATATATATATATATATATATATATATATATTTTTTTTTAAATACAATTCTTGGACAAATAAAACCAGGAAAGTTTAGAACGCGAAACGACCAAGCATGTCATCTAAATATTAGCTGTCTTCACGGATTACGTGACTAGAGTGACACTACTATCAAATGCGAAAAATCAGTAATGTTTACACATAAAGTCGAAAAACACTGGATTTTGAGCTCAACTGAAGTCTACTTTATGTTTCATATAGTTTACAAGCTATGTTGTGATAAATTGTGAGCTTGGATTGTGCGAATTGCCTGACATGTTTATGTCCTTTAGGTCAACAGTTCATGATAACATTTGTGTGCAAGCTACGGAAGCTCAGACTCGATTTTTTCGTTTTATCCACGGTCCCTGTTGTTCAAATTCGTCGAAAGAATAATAATTCGAATAGTTTAATTTGCTGTGTGAGATGTGGAAACTCCGATCGCACACTGATCAGTGGCTACAGCTAAACATACTGTAACACAGGAAGCCCGGTTTCTCGTGTTTAGTCGGAGTTTAGCTTATATAGGTAGCTGACATTGTCTTTCTTTAGGGACTTGTCAGAAAGGGTTGGGAAGTCAGGGGTGGGGAGTGGAGATTTGAAATTGAGCGTTGAAAATGATTTACCTCCTTGCAATGGGATGAAATTTCCTGACCCTCCTCTTTGGCTTGACCGAGAAAAGATCAGGAAGGTCAAATACAGATTCAGGGATATTTGGATCCAGGTTTGACTGCTTAACTGACAGAGGTTGTTGGTAGGATCACAGATCCTTGGGGAACTAAGCCAAACTTGGATTGACTCATTGTTACATTTTCCACAAGATTTGGCCATATTCTGGTTTAGGATGCTGGTCTGAGAGTCCTGGGTAGGTCAACAGAATAAAGGGGCTGTTTAAATGGTTTGAAAATAGTGCTTCTTACACCGCAGACGTTTTTTCTTTGGTGGCTTAAATGACTTTTTGGGGCTTTTGAATGACCACATCTAAGACAGCTGGTAGAGTAATTTTTTTCTGATATTTTCTTTGATTTCCCTGTTTCATTTTTGCAGGACTCGGTTTCTCAGAGTGCTTTGTGAGCTTTGATGCACATTGCCTATTCGTTTTTAACACAATTTTTGATATGGACTTTTTTTTGTATATTATGTAAATAATAAATATAGGCCTCTTGCAGTAATTCCCAATCTGGGAGTCAAAACAAAAGAAATCCCTTCTTTTGAGGATTGAAATCTTTTGTGATGTTAATATTTTTCATTGTTTTGACCCCCAGACTGGGAATTAGTACAAGGGGTCTACTGGCAATAAATAAAAATTGTCATAAATAAATAAATTGGAGGGGCTAATTATCCTTCCTTGCAGCTGAAAAGTTGAATTGCGAAGGACGCAGCTCAACGTAGTCGAGTCGAAGGCATACGAAGGCGCACTCGGCAGCCGCCATACGACTCATTTCTGACCACGGAGCACGGCTCAGATCGAATTAGGGTTGGTCATTGTCATACTATGTAGAAACTAGATGATTTTTAGTCCAGAAAATAGAGCATTACTAGACCAAAACTGGATTCTTAGGCTTACTAGACCATACATGCGGTTTCGGATGGGATCCTTCTCGTCTTATGTTCGCTGAAATGTTTGAATTTTTCTGAATAGACCCCTTTAGCTTCGTTGTTTATTGTGCCCATTTCAGCCCATGTGATCCACTCTTGGGAGTTGATTCTTTCGAGTGTAAATATTTCATACGAAGCCCAAGAGGTCAATTAACCTTGATAGAGGTTTTGCACCATCACTTGATGGCAGGTATGTTAGATGGCAGGAACAATACAATCGTTTTACATGAGAAAGCAAGGAAAGGGATTTTATTGTTTTGCCATCTAGCTACAGGCAGCCCAAGCAGAGGTTTCCTTTAATTTCCTTCTCGTTAGAGGAGAGAAATAAGAAAACCTCTGCCAATCAGGGTAATTGCATAGCAAATATTACCTTTCAAAAAAATCGGTTTTGGTTCCTATGATAGTGTTCAGAAATATACGTTATTATCCGAGCGCTCTAAATCATTCAAAAAACGAGTTGATTCTGGGTTGTTTGGTGCTATTATAAGTAGAAAATTATTCGCCATGAAATCAAGTTAAATTTATTAAACTTAAGACCACAAGGATTCCATCTGAACCAACAGATACTTAGACCCGGTTTAGACGTCAAATTTCACGTGCCGAATCTAATGCAAACTAGACGCTCTTGGAGCGTTCACTGGGTTGCCTGTGCGAGAGCTCGCCCACTCACCAATCCTCATACTCTATTATTTCTTACCAAAGTGTTCCTTTTGGGTTCAAAGTCCCACTTTATTAAAAATATTTTAAATTCTAGTAAGACATTAGGTTGCGTTACTGATTTGTCAACGCATATTATATATCTACTTGACCTACTAGCAGAGTACCTTTCAAGACTAGCTGATGAAATAAACATATCTATTTCAGTATCGAAACTGTTCGCTGCAAAACAAACGTTTTATCAATGTAAATACTCTT
Source organism: Anthopleura sola (assembly GCA_023349425.1). NCBI lineage: Eukaryota > Metazoa > Cnidaria > Anthozoa > Actiniaria > Actiniidae > Anthopleura > Anthopleura sola. The sequence goes on along the minus strand of JALHLI010000016.1, from coordinate 5,926,672 downwards.
AGCCAAAATGTGTTTAACTGTTCATTTGTTTTCCCCTCAGTTTTTGTTTTCTGTATTTTCATAAATGGAAATATTCAACAAGGAGTCTTGGCAGTTCGCTTTCTTGTAGATCACTACCAGCTCGTCTGACTTCTACAAGTTCTTGGAGTCAGCTTTCATCAAAGCTTTGTTTGTCACTCGTTTTGTAGTTTGTCTCTCGTTCTGTAGTTTGTCTCAGTATACTGTTTTGTATCTGAGATCTGGTAAGATCTAGTTTGATCATAGCTAGGTAGTTTATAGATTATCTTAGTCTATTTTGACTAGTTTGTCTAGTTCTACGATTCTTATACCGTAGTTTGCTCATAGATTCTCAAAGATAGCTCATAGATTCTCAGACTTCTCTCTTTGAGTATGTGGACCAACCCGTTCCAAAATCGCTCAATAACATCTTTTAGAGTGTGTCTACCACGTACGGCGTGTGTGTTTGTAAGTAGTTTAAGCGTAGCGTTAAAAAACCTAAAGACAATAGTACGCAACATGCCTACAGACAAAATAGTACTTCACGAACCCTGAACGAATGAATTTATAGTGACACAACACTAAAAGCTATAAATACATCGTCCTCGATGTCGTGTGGCAACTTCATTGGACATTGTTTACAAGTTCTCGACCAATCATGACGTGTGAAATTATGGTCTACCTGACGCCCGAAAAACGGATCTCATTTTAAGAGTGGTTTGCTATCATAGCAACCCAGTAATGAACTCAAGCAATAGGTTTGGCTCATTTGATTACATTGCACATGTGGGGTTCGACGTCTCAACCGGGCCCTAGTCTGTGCTATATATGGTGTGTTCTCACTAAGTTACGTCACATGCAAAACGTTTAGGGCAATAACGCGTGCGCTAGGTACGATCTTAGACAAAAATATTTGGGAATTTTTGATCATATCAAGCAAATAGTTTTCCTTATAAGATGTTATCTGAATTAGGTCCCCCCCCCCCCCACCCCCTAAGAATTTTTTTTTCTGAAAACCCGTTCTTGTTTTGGGGGAGGGGAATTTAACTGTGTATTACACAATATATCCTCCCAAACCTTAGAGATTCTCAACCATTTTGTCCAAGATTGTAGTGTTTACCACACGCGCATCAATAAAAATCCAGCTATGGTGTAGAGAATAACAAGCAGAATGCAGTTTTTTCAGTTTAAATATAAAACTGTGTATTCCTTTCCCTTTCTTATCCATTCATCTCGTTTTTCATATAGCCATTCACTTAGTTTTTGTTATACCAAAAATGAGAATCATACATAAACAAGTGGACTGTCAGGTGGACTTGAATATTTTCCCGAGCCCCTGCACAAGCTATATAGTGACTACTGAATAACTCTTCTATCATATAAACACCACTATATATATTTTATTACACGTTGTTCAGGTTAATTACTAATTACATACATCATAATTTTATACAAATTTACAAAGCTCTAACTAGCTTTAATACTACTTACGTAATATTTCAAAAATAATAGCATTCGTGTGCGTGTGTGCGTGTGTGTGTACACATGTGCCAATTTGTTGTGTGCTGAATTTGTCCTAGAAAATTGTCTAAGCCCCATCTACTCTTTCTAAATCAATAACTGTTATTTGGTACTAACTGAACTTTAGCTTTTAAGATATTTGTTTGGGCCAGTACCTTTATCATTTTAAATTAAAATCATGGTATTTTGTAAATATTTATTGTAGTTAGAATTCTAGGTACAAAATAAGATTATTGTTGTTGTTGTTGTACTTGCTATGTTTTTCTGTATTAACGAATACTATAGTGTGTGCATGCAGTAGTTAGTAATAGTCATCTATTACTTCTAATATTTCTGCCATTTCTAGTACCTCATTGGACATTTTTGGTTCTCATAAATTTTGTATCGCCCTTCGTATTGTGTCAAATCAATACTACCTTTGTATAAGTAAACGTCTCTGTGGGGAACATTTATCTTTTTCACTTCATGGTTATCAAAATTAATTCTTACAACATAATGAATTTTCCTATAGAGACCTGTTCCATATATACAATTGCCACGGTTCGTAAAGTTATTCAGGGCTAACTTGTCTGGTGGTAGTTCTGGTGGCAAAGAGGTGAAATACACACCTGAAAGATGAAAACGAATTGTAAATATCTATAACATAAAGCACAGTAACAACAAAGTTATCAATCATGTTCAAAGATCAATTTAACCATATCTACAAATACGTCATGGAAAGAAAACTCCCATATAGCACAAATTATGTCCGTCAGATTAGAGTCGAACAGTACTGACTCTTAGCACTATGCTCTTAGTCATCTTCAAGATTTCTGGTCATATCTGCGCCTCGAGTAAGGGGGGACGGAAGCGGAAGTGAGCGTGCTCCGTTTAAACTCTTTCCAACTCAAATTATGGCCCTTACTAGCGCTTGGTAGATAGCACGCTGTTGATCTGAACAAGGGAATAAAATTATATGTATTCTTTACTAGCATATATTCAAGCATGAATTTCTGATTTGAAATGGTTGCCGAGTAATAAGTATATGAACCCGTATTTTGATAAGAAAATATCACAACTACGTACAATTCCATCACATCACAATCCACTTCTTATTCAATGAAAGTAATGTTCAGTAGTTTGGCGGTATTTTGAAGAAAATTCCCGAAAGTAAGCTTATAACAGATGCAGAGAAAGTTATTATAGATGCACAACGGAAGTAAATACATCGATTTTGATGACTACCTGTCAAATTTATAAGACTCCATTTCACTTCCGTCCCCCCTTACTCGAGGCGCAGATAAAACGAAAACAATCTTTTAATTTGTTGCCATTTTTTCAAGACCTAAGTCCATGCTGATTTTTTCTGTCCACACAGAACGTTAGACAACCTTTCCAAGCATCGGGATTTTGAGTTTTAAAGCTTAAAAAAACATTTCACGAATTTTTTAAAGCAATTTTTTTCGAGGGGTCCGATTAAAGTTTCATCCCTTGTCATTATATTCTACGCTAGCAACGTTAGCAGCTGATAATTAATTCAGACTTGAACTGCAACCAATCAGGAAACGTCGCCAAGCTCGTGCGATCACTGATTCTAACAGTGGCTGTTGACTCCCTGTGAATCTCTATACTGAGAATATTGTCGGATGTGTCATAGGCACTTTAAATCATAGTAATGAGGGATGATGTCAAAAAAATACTTAAATATATAAAATGATTTAAAATGTAGGAAGTATGTTAAAAAATTAAATAGTAATGTAAAATGTAAAAATTATGAAGAAAAAAAAAAGTAATGTTGGATAACTTACCGTCACCATAGCGACGATACTGAAAGGCAGTTGTCGAAGGATCGGATCCTCGGACTAAATTTTCGCTTTTGATTTGCATGGCATTTCGTTTTGTGGTGTAGTGATACAACGTTATCTTGAAAATAAATAAATAAATGAATAAATAAATTAATTAATTAATAGATAAATAAATAAATAAATAAAATAAATAAATAGATAAATAAATAAATAAGTAAATAAATAAATAACAATAGTCAGTAATAATAATAATAATAATAATAATAATAATAATAATAATAATAATAATAATATCAATACCACTGACACTAACTAGAGAGAGAAGTCAAATATCACGATCATCATGAAGATGGTAATATTTTATAATTACAATCACAGAACTAAAACAATAAACACAAGTCAATATCTGGTTACAAGGTTCAAAAAGATATTTCTTCCTATAATGTTTTTGATTTTTTAGGGTATTTTTAGAGGTCAAAGTTTCCATTCCAATTTAATTGCTTTTAATTGTTCATTATATATTTTACCTGCCTACGGACTTTGTGGCTTGGTCTTCGAGACTGTACATGTGAGGAAGGGAGTTGTGCCTGAAGTAAATATATTTTTAGTTTTAAAAAGAGTTCTGGTAACACATGAATACAAGGTCTTTGAAGTTTTGGTCGCAAAACATCTTGGGGAAAAACATATATATTCAACTGGGTTGACAGGCCAGTTAACTATATAATTGTATATTGAATCGGAATCACAACATCTTTTTAGGAAGATAGTAAGGACAAATACAGCTCTTTTTCACGAGCTATAAAAATCTGAATTTTTGTAAAATTTGTAAAAGAAGTGGCAATACTGGCATTCCAATCTGGGGCTCAAAATTTTTTCTGAGTCCATTCAGTATGGTACGATCACATATACCATTTCAAAATACTGGCATTATTGGTCGGCCCTCGATCTAAGCTATCGTTTGATCTACACCGTAGCAATAGTGAGCATTTGTTTTAAAGGCATTTTTGACATTGTTCCATGGTTTTTACACTACCAGACGATGAGCTCTAGAAAATAAATATTAAAATGATCATAATGATTTCATGGGGAAGAATTCCAAAAAAAAAAACCTGAGCGCCAATCCTTTCATTTTGGTAACATCCAGCTTTTACACTACCAGATAATAAGCTTTAATGAAATAAAAAAAAAATATGAAAAAAACAGTAATAATAGCAATGATTCTATAGTAAACAAGTAAACAACACACCTGGGCGCTAATCCTGCGAGGTTGCTGGTGTACAGCTTTTAAACTACCAGATGATGAACTCTAAAAGAAATATACAATAAATTGAGAAAAAAATATTTCAGTAATGGCAATCGTTCTATAGTAAACAACACACCTGGGCGCCAATCCAGTCAGCTGTGTGTTGTTCAGCTTTTACACTACCAGATAATGAACTCTAAAGAAATAAATACATTAATTTAATAAGAAATATTTCAATAATCGCAATGAATTAATAGTAAACAAGTAAACAACACACCTGTGCGCCAATACTGTGAGGTTGGTGATGTGCAACTTTTACACTACCAGATGATGAATTCTGAAAGTAATAAAAAAATTTGATTTAAAAAATAATAATTGGAATGATTCTATTGTAAACAAAAACAAGAAAAACACACCTGTGCGCCAATACTGTAAGGTTGGTAATACCCAGCTTTTACACTACCAGATGATGAGCTCTAAAAGAAATAAATAAACAATTGAGAAAAAATATTTTAATAGTGGCAATGATTCTTTAGTAAACAAGTAAACAACACACCTGGGCGCTAATCCTGCGAGGTTGCTGGTGTACAGCTTTTACACTACCAGATGATGAATTCTGAAAATAAAATAAAAAAATGATTTAAAAAAAATAATGGCAATGATTCTATTGTAAACAACAACAAGAAAAACACACCTGGGTGCCAATACTGTAAGGTTGGTAATATCCAGCTTTTACACTACCAGATGATGAGCTCTAAGAAAATAATAACGAAAATTGAAAAAAAAAAAAAAAAAAGGCAAAGATTTAAAAGATATGAAAGAATAATTTTATCGGGGACTCATTAGAAATTAGCGGGGCAAGGGGGTATGGAGATTTTCGATTGAGCGTTGAGTTCTCTATCCTTTTGGCTTCACCTATAATATCATGATCCTCCCCCTATGTAGACATTATACAGTGTCTTTCTTTGATATCAAGTAATATCTGGCCTTTACAATGAATAAGAATGGATGGTGCTATGGTGATGACGATGTCAATAACACTGTTACGGTGATGCTCAGAATTATACATATCCCATCTGGGGCTCAGAGTTCATTCGGTATGGTACGTTCGATCACATATACATTTCACAATTATACATATGATGGTGGTGCAACTGGGCATTTACAACAAATTCTTCTGAGACGTTTTGATTGATACATTAATTCTTAAAATGAAATTCGCTGTCGCTGCATCTGCATGAGCACAAATTTAATTGACCCCCCCCATTCCAGGAGCTCAAAAAGTAATGACCTTCCCCCCTTTTTTACCCCCTTCCCCCCGCAATTTTCTGGCAAGTCCCAAATCGCAAGTATCCTATAGCAAAAATATAAACAACATACCTGCGCGCCAATCCTGTCAGGTTGGTAATATCCAGTTTTTACACTACCCGTTGACGTGATCTAAAGAAATAAATAAACAATAGCATATAGCATAGAATTAAACAACACATCTTGGCTCCAATACTGTCATGTCGTTGTCAAACCTTTTTACTACCATATGATAAACTCTAAAGAAATATATAAGGAATTGTACATGTACTTGTAGGAGGGCCACAAGTTCATTAGTGTGTACACTATTTAGCGATACTCTCGTTAAATAAAGTTGTTATTATTATTATTACTTTGAATACCGATTGGATTACGGCTCGTATTTCTCGTTACACTTCTCTCGTTCAAACGTAGGGCGCTTTCCATAAGTCGGGACTTGCCGGCCAAACCAGTCAATTTAAAAGGGAGAAAGCTACCTTGCTACCTTTAAATCATAACTGGACAGTACTAACCTGTTCATGGTATCGGTCCTGCCATGAATGATCATTTCTTGTTTTTCTCTAGATAAAAAGTTTGTAAGTAGTATATAAAAAACGAGTAGCAGTGTTTTATCAAGGATAAAAACCCGAGCGCAGCGAGGGTTTTTGATCCTTGATAAAACACGTGCTACGAGTTTTTTATATGGCTTAAAAAAGCTCATTAATGTTCAATAGCCATTTTGTTCAATATCGATAGAAAACAATGATTAAAAAATGCTTTTGAAATAAAAAGAGATGCGTCGTTTTCACTTGGGAATTTGCTTTATTGAGCAATAATAATGAAATGGCAATCGTGATGTATTCAGTACTTCAGTATATTCAGTATTGCAATCAGTCGCGCAGAAAGCAATTCATTGCACATTGGCAAGATCGACGAACATGCCACCAAAACGGAAATTTCGACTACCAAAAACATCTGAGGAAGAAAAGGTGATTTTCAGTCCTTATTTGATTTAGATTTAGATATTCCCAATGATATACTTGCAAATATATCAGAACCGTCTAGCTCTGCTAATCCTGAAAGCACATTGTCAGCACCCGGTGGAATATTTAATAATTGCGTATTTCATTTCACTCGCTAATAGAACTTGAACTGACATAGTCAAGCATAGCATAGTTAATATAGTTAATATGACTATGAGCATAGTCATAAATAAGATAAGAAATTAGGTTACCAACAAATACAGTTATGTTCAAAGATAAATAGCATGATTTGCAATTCGTATGATATAAATACTGTGGAACTATAATATAAGAACGTTGTATTTCTTTATCTATCTCCACACGTACCTTTATATAAAGACACATGTAACTTTAGATATAGATTAAAGCTCATTAAAAACCATTGTCTGTGTATTATACCCCGTTATTCCCCTGGGCTGAATTCAAATCCCTCCCCGCGCTTTAAATTTGTATAGTACTTTATAGAGTATAAAGTGCTTTCCACGTGACTACTGATGAGTATCGGATTGGACAAAATGGCTATTGAATATTAATGAGTTTTTTAAACAGGTTTTAAAACACGTGACTTTCTACAGAAGGAACGTAACAGATTCTTCTTCTTACCGTGTATTTGTTTTCAATTTCGCTTATTTCGTTACAACAATTGAGCTGGAAAATAATATCAAAACAATAACAAACGCACAAACAAACATGTAAAAAAAAAAAAAAAAGAAAGAAAAAAATTACAAACCACTAATTGGGGACTCACAGAAAGACCACACTAGATTCTGTAGCGAATTATCTTGTATTTAATACGGCCAGTACACATACGCACACAGGAAATTTAACTCCAACTCTACAAATACCCCATAAAGGAAATTTGACGGTGATATTTTTAAAAACAGCATGTGTTGTTCCAATATTACTCTAAACCAGCCTTAAGTTGAGACCAATTTTGAAAATCTGAACCACAAATCTACAGTATTTTATTTATTTTTTATTTCTAGAAGATCCAAACTGAAATATACATATATCACGAAAATCTTATAATTACACAGAAATCAAACGCCCAAAAAATTTTTTCTCAAGATGCAAAGAGGTTTAAGGGACCAAAAAACTTGACGACTAGCAAAAAACTTTTCAAAAACATCCTAAAAACATACCTATTGAAGCAAGCTCATAAAGCCGGGTTATTGTTAGTGCCTACAACTATTTACTCTTCTTTCTCGTTATTTAAGTTATTTAGTCTTAAATTATCACTTATTATTAGTGACTATGTAAACCCTCCCTCTAATTAACAATTAGAAGACGAACTCGAGATTTCTATCGGCTGATAGTTGACGAGGGGCTCCGGCCCCGAGTCAACTATCAAAGCCGATAGAAATCGAGAGTGAGTCTTCTAATTGTTTTAGTAAAATTCTCAACGAATTTCTCCGTAGGAAACTTCACAAAATCGCGAAGGGAAAGCCGCCATTTTTTTCAAAACAAAGCCGGCTTTCTCTACCCACTATCTATCGGCTGATAGATAGTGAGTACGTTAGCCAATCAGAATGCAGGATTTGCAATAGTATAGTAGTAGAATTTTACTAATTAATAATAGAGTGATTCTCATAAACCCGTGAAATACACTTTAGCTTCTTACGGACTACTTCAGTTTAATTCTTTTGTTTTCTATTGTGGTTGTCTCATTATTACACTTTAATAAGACTAGTGATAAAACCCGAATAGTCCCGAATAGTCGCGAATACCGGCAATTACTAATAATACTAAATACTAATACTAATAATATGATCTTGAAAACGTTTACAGTCAAAACGGCTCAAGCGTACTCCCTAGAACCATTAATGAATTTATTATTCGAATATTGAGTTCATTATTCACTCTGACTCCAAACTTGAAAATAAGTTATCTACTTGAGTTTTGATTGGAAGAAAGGCCATCACTTAAAATTTTAGTTTTGAAATGAATGTGAAGTTTGGAGTCCGGACATTTTTACTGAAAACTCAGAGTGAATAATTAATTATAATCAGTAATGAATAACAAATCAATGATGAAGCCTAAGGGGGTACGCTTGAGCCGTTTTGACTGTAAACAATTTTCTCTGTAGCAATAATTACTTGTTATCCTACAAATAGTTTTATGTGACAGCCAGACAGTTTTATATCAAACATATATATTTTATTATGTTCACGAAACAACCTGTTTTGTATTTTATGGTATACATATTCATATTAATATGAATTACATTTTATTCAAAAGAACTTTACTAGATTGGTATACAAATCCGAGGCCTCTGCGACTCCTTGGGGTACTAACAATAACAAGAAATGCTACTCAACTATGTATTGGTATTCAGTATTTGCCGGTATTCGGGACTATTCGCACTATTTTTGGCATTTGACGACTTGTTCAATAAGAATCAGTAAGCGAATAAGGCGATGAATTCAAGTGGTTAGTAAATAGAGTAACAAGTGAAATCACTAAACCCGTGAAATAGATATTAGACTAATTAACATTTAGTCCTCGAGTGCGAATGGCCTACGAGTCAATTAATAGCCCATGAGGGTTGACTCGTAGACCATGAGGGCGAGAGCGTTAAAATTCTTTAGCGTCGCCAAGCCATGGCTAACATTACTATTAATTCAACAACGTATGTGTAGGGCAGGGTGGCAAGGGTTTGTGAATAATAATAATAATATCCCTAACTTTATATATTAGTATGTGCATGTTCATTGTTTTAATAAAAATACCCATCCTTGCTAAAACAGGATTTAAACCTTGACCACATTCTATCAGGATGCTCAAAGCCCATTTTTATAGTAATATATTAGATGAGAAAAATAATTTGCTAAATTGAATACATACCTGGCCCATTTGGTGAAGAATATATTTCTTACGTCTGTGATTTAATTATGTTATAGACGTTTCTTCAAATTTCTGAGAATTAGTAGGCGTGTAAAATACTTCTGCGATGCCAATATCAAATCAAGCACAGTCTGCTACAGATTCTGTTTGGTCGCTCCCAAGAACTTTTAAAGCAATTGATACTATTTTGTCACCAAATTCCGAAACCTTGTAATTGAAAATTGTTTTGATTTCATTAGATAATATGAAAACACACGAATCTACGAGAAAAATTAAACGTAGCGTTTTTAGGTTTCCTGGAACGTGAGCTTGCGTGACTAACATTTCCCAGAAATGTGACTAAAAATAGGTCAAATAAAAATGCACTTTATACTAGGGTGAAAAGATTTGCTTGATTTACTTTACCACATCGGTTGGATACAAAATTCATTTTGGTAGATTTCTTAGTAAATGTGAAAATATGTAAGAATAAATTCAGGCAAAATATGCAAGAATTAATTCAAACAAAAATAGGTATTCGGACCCAAGCTAGGGAAGGAGGGTGAGTTGTGTGCGTGTGTGTGTGGGGGGGGGGGGGGGGGGGGGGGGGGTTGAGGTTGTTTAGTGGATGTGTAGGAGAACAAGGTGTGCGGATAGGAAGCTAATTCATATATATATATATATATATACAGCGATATGCAGAAATTCTGATCCATTTGAGCGAAGTATATAACAATATCGGGTGCATTGTGGGAAGGATTTCGCGCGCGATTCAAAGTAAAGAAGCGTGACTAGCGTGGAGTTGATTGCCAGCGCTATATTATACATTATATAGCATCGAACAACTGGACGTTTTGCTTACATTATTGAAAATACTGATGCTTGCTCAAAGAGCTGATAATGATTTATGAACTTCTCACTCAATGAGGAATTTTCCCTGCATTTGTGAGGACGGAAATAACTTTTGGTTTTCTATCTCAAGTGTAAAGTGTGTCGAAATATTAATCACGACTCAATTATCTTTCGATATTCACGGAGCAAATTTATAGCTACAATAATGTAGATTTACATTATATTCTGACTTTTGCATAACTCAATTGCAAACCTTTCAGTCTTTTGAGCCAGACATCAGGGAAAGATTAAACTTATACCCGAGAAGTATTTCTAATTAACAATTAGAAGACGAACTCGAGATTTCTATCGGCTGATAGTTGACGAGGGGCTCCGGCCCCGAGTCAACTATCAAAGCCGATAGAAATCGAGAGTGAGTCTTCTAATTGTTTTAGTAAAAATCTCAACTAAACTATACTATACTAAACTAAACTAAACTTCACAAAAGCGCGAAGGAAAAGCCGCCATTTTTTCAAAACAAGTCCGGCTTTCTCTACCCACTATCTATCGGCTGATAGATAGTGAGTACGTTAGCCAATCAGAATGCAGGATTTGCAATAGTATAGTAGTAGAATTTTACTAATTTAGAATATAAGATTCCATTGCTTTAAACATCAGAGGAGAAAGTGTGCACAATAACACACATTTTATATTTTGCGTTTAATCGAATCACACTGTTTATAAGAATAAACTCTGTAGCTTGTAAAAACCAAAAGTTATTTCCGTCCTCACAAATGCAGGGAAAATTCCTCATTGAGTGAGAAGCTCATAAATCATTATCAAGCAAGCATCAGTGTTTTCAATAATGTAAGCAAAACGTCTATTGCTTTCTTTGCATAAATTAAACTGTTTGAAAGACAATTTCATCCGAATATCCTAAATATTTTTAAATACGCCTTCATCGACTTTAGCGTATATCTAAAACACTCAAAGTTATCTCAAGCTTTGGTATCATAGTTGTAATTAAATGTAAAGTTTGTTTTACCGTTACATGTAGTTGGGCGATTAAATTATTTGAGCAGAGGTCACGACAGTAAAAACTGAACTTTCCTTGCCTCTTATTGACTTTAATTATTTGGTTAACGACGTTACTTTGAGAGACAACGTCTTGGAGTAGTCTGGTGTTTTAAAAAAAACATTTAGGCTCTCGCCTTCCGAGTTGTTCGATGCTATATAGTGTATAATATAGCGCTGGCAATCAACTCCACGCTAGTCACGCTTCTTTACTTTGAATCGCGCGCGAAATTATTCCCACAATGCACCCGATATAGTTATATGGATCAGAATTTCTGCATAACTCTACTCATATATATAAATGTAATAACGAAGAGGCAAGATTTGCTGTTACTCCGAGTTTCGTGCTTACGCACTCGTCAGACAGTATTTAAATACTGTCTGACGAGTGCGTAAGCACGAAACTCGGAGTAACAGCAAATCTTGCCTCTTCGTTATTACATTTATACTTTGCTCTACACCATATGTGTATTGAGCACTCTTTAATGGGATCAGCTACTTCCTCATATGATTATATATATATATATATATATATATATATATATATATATATATATATATATATATATATATATTGTTACAAAGGATTAACGGCTTATAAATAGCGTAATGAATAAAGAATTGAAAATGATTATGCAACCCCTAGTTATGTAACCCAATCATCAAGGGATCTAAGAAGTGATATTTAAACAGTAAACGAATGTTCAATAAAAAGAGTATCATCCACCCGGACCCAATGGTGTGGTACAATTTGGTAGCAGAGCAAGGTTTCAATTCCCGAGGAATTCAAGATTTCAAGTCTTCGCAAAAGGATTTTTCTTGGCCTCTTGGTTTAAATTTGTTTAATGTTGGAAACTCGATCGACAGCAAGAATGAAAGATATGGGAATTACAGAGGATCAGCAAGAAATTATGCCGCCCGACATCAACAATAATTACGCCTACAAAGAAGGATTCGAGAGTCGTGTAACGCAAACGTTGGAGGAAGTTGAAATTTTTATCGCTAAATTTGAGTCTGAGAGAGTGGAATCGCAACAGCAAATTGATAATTTACTGTCGATTGTGGAAAGCCAGAAGTTACACATCTAGAGGATGCATTTGACTTATAGAGAGCAAATACGGGAGATGGAGTCACGCCTCTGTAAACTGGAATGCAAAACAACAACCGACCTGGATAGCGAAAACCAAACCGTTCTATTGTCATTCATAGACAATAAAATCAGCGAATTGAGTAACGCCTTGGAGCATGTACAACTTTTGGAACAGAAATTAAATGTGAAGTTGGAGGAAACCTTGACACATGCAATGGAATTTGGTTCGAATACACGGAAAACATCCAGGCCTATTCAATTGCCTGATCGGCGTACGATGGAACTACGCCATGGGAAGCCTACAACGCGCAGTTTGAAATTGTTTCACAATTGTATCATTGGTCTCAGGAACAAAAGGCCTCATTCTTAGCTCAGTACTAGTCTAAAGGGAAACGCAACAATGGTTTTGAGTAATTTATCTCAAGAAAACCGACAAGATTTTAACACACTTGCCAAAGCACTGAAAAACCGCTTCGGAGCGACCCACCAATCTGAACTGGCGACAGCAAAGTTTAAAACCCGAGTCAAAAAGCGTGAAGAATCATTACCCGAACTAGCATCTGATTTGGAGAGACTAGTCAAACTTGCGTAAAGTTGAATTCAGTAACAAAAAAAAGATGCCTATCCACTGCCGAGGTTGGATTCAACGTTGGATTGTCTTGCTGGCTCCAGATGGTTCTCGGCATTAGATTTGAAAAGTGGCTACTGGCAGGTGGAGCTGGATGAGGCATCCAACGAAAAAACAGCGTTTTCCACAGGAAAAGGACTCTGGCACTTTTTAGTAATGCCTTTTGGACTGTGCAATGCCCCGGCAACCTTTCAAAGACTAATGGAAGCTGTCTAATCACAGTTACCATTGACGACTGCTCGAGTATATATTGACGACATACTCGTTTATGCCGCAGACTTTGAGGAAGAGGTTCGTAACCTGAAACAAGTATTTCAGAAGTTAAGAGAAGCGAACTTAAAACTGAATTCTAAGAAGTGCGTATTATTTGCAAGAGAGGTGAATTTTCTTGGACACATCGTTGGACAAGAGGGAATTTCAGCAGATCCAGAAAAGACTAGAGTCATACAAGAGTTGCCAGTTCCACTCTGCGTCAAAGAAGTTAGAAGTTTTCTAGGACTGTGCTCTTATTACAGACGTTTTATTTTCAACTTTGCAGCTGTCGCCAGACCTCTACATAAACTTACTGAAAAAAGCAGCACATTTGAGTGGAATGAAGATTGTCGTATTGCCTTTGCTGAATTGAAGAGAGCTCTACAAACAAGTCCAATTCTGGCCTACCCAGATCCAAACAAGCCTTATATTCTCGATACAGATGCAAGCAAAGCTAGTATAGAAGCTGTCCTCTCACAAGTTACAGATGGAAAGGAGCATGTCATTGCGTACTTCAGTAGAACTCTTTCGAAACAGGAGTCAAATTATTGCGTCACAAGAAGAGAGCTTTTTGGCAGTTGTTAATGCCATAGAACATTTCAATGCATATTTGTATGGCAGAGAATTTCTACTAAGGACAGATCATTCAGCGTTGCAGTGGCTCTTGAATTTCAAGAATCCTAAAGATCAGATTGCTAGATGTTGGAAAAGATTCAACAGTACAACTTTACTATTATTCACCGCTCTGGTCTTAAACATGGAAACGCGGACGCATTATCAAGACGACCATGTGCAACAATGACCTGCAAGTACTGTGAACGAAGAGAAATCGAAGAGAGTCTGGCCTTTGAAGAATCGAAAGAAAAAACAGACCATTGTCACCCCAAAGTCTCGTTGCTCCAAAAAACCACAGCTGAGAATGAAGAACCTGTACAGACTAACCAAGGAAAATGTTGGGAGAAGAGTGAATTAGGACAGGCACAGCTAGACGACCCAACACTTCGCCAAATCATCCTTTGGTTGGAAAAGGAGGAAAAGCCCAAATGGAACCAGGTAGCACGTTACAGTCCCAAAATCAAAGCCTACTGGGCACAATGGAATTCACTGGAATTACAACATGGTGTACTATACCGTAAGCTAGAAAATAGTCGCCAAACACCACCACCAACTCAGCTGATAGTACGAGTTAGTCTACAAGAAGACATTCTAAGAGAAGTCCATGATGAACCAACGTCGGGTCATCTGGGTATAACGAAGACACTTGCAAGATTAAGAAATCGATTCTATTGGGTTAGCTGCAGAAAAGACGTGGAAAATTGGTGCCGAAAGTGTGAACCATGCGCAAAAAGGAAAGGACCCAAACGCAAGAACAGAACACCTCTTAAACAGTACGTTTGTGGTGCTCCAATGGAAAGGCTTGCTGTTGATATTTTGGGACCACTCCCAATCAGCGAACAGGGAAACAAGTATTTGTTGATCATTGGCGATTATTTTACCAAGTGGATGGAGGCAATTCCACTCCCTGATAAGGAAGCCAAGACAGTAGCAGATGCCTTAGTAACTGAAGTAATTTCAAGATTTGGAGTGCCTGGAGAACTACATTCAGATCAAGGGAGAAATTTCGAGTCCAAGTTGTTTTCAAATGTGTGTACATTGCTTGGTATCAGGAAAACCCGGACAACGCCTTATCGTCCTCAATCTGATGGGATGGTGGAACGATGTAACAGAACTTTGAAAGATCAACTATCCAAGTACATAGAACATCAACGGGATTGGGACCGCCATGTTCCCTACCTGATTATGGCCTATCAATCTGCTACACACGAATCGACTGGTTGCAGTCCATCAAAGTTGATGTTTGGAAGAGAGTTACGCTTACCCGTTGACATCATGTTTGGTAGTCCAAAAGAAAAAATACCAGAGAAAACAACGCATAATGACTACATTTCTAAACTTGAAGACTCTTTGGCCGAAGCTCACGACTTTGCAAGATCAAACCTGAAGATCTCCAGCGACAAAATGAAGCGCAGATATGATATTGGTTCTACTAGTGACGTATATCACAAGGGAGATGCTGTCCGATACTATCTACCCAAGAGAAAGAAAGGTATCACTCCAAAACTTCAAAGTAACTGGGATGGACCTTATCTTGTAAAGAGGAAAATTAACGACATGATCTACGAGATTTTACGATCACCCAGAGCTAAACCACGCATCGTCCATAAAGATCGACTTTGTAAGTACAATGGAGATTCCCCCGACTGGTTTGAGACAATAAAGGAACGAAGAACAGAAGAAAACGCAGCAGCAAAAGACAGTCTACCTCAATCCGACAGGGAAGCAAGGAACAATCAAGAAACAACAACAGCAACCAAAGTTGACCCACAGCGAAATCAAGAGTCAAGAAACAAGACAAGATCTAAGAAAACAGACAAGAGTAAAAGACTGCAAAGAAGACAAGATCCAAAAAACAAAACAAGACAAAATAAGCAAGTCGTGGAACAAGAAACAAGAAAAGACTCACGAGAAACAACAAATGAAACAGCTTGTAAACAAAGACCCAAAAGGGCTATCAAGCTCCCTAGCAGATTTAAAGACTTTCATCTGACAAGTCCAAAGGAGGAAGATGAAACAGATGAAGAAGATGAAACAGATGAAGAAGATGAAACAAATGAAGCAGATGAAACAGATGAAACAGATGAAGCAGATGAAACAGATGAAACAGATGAAGAAGATGAAACAGATGAAGAAGAAGAAACAGATGAAGCAGATGAAACAGATTAAGCAAATGAGACAGATGAAGAAGATGAGATAGAAGAAGCAAATGAGACAGAAACACTCTCGAGTTCGTCTTCTAATTGTTAAATAGAGTCCGGGACGGACAAATTTTTGTCTGGAGGGGGGCAGTGTTACAAAGGATTAACAGCTTATAAATAGCGTAATGAATTAAGAATTGAAAATGATTATGCAACCCCAAGTTATGTAACCCAATCATCAAGGGATCTAAGAACTGATATTTAAATAGTAAACCAATGTTCAATAAAAAGAGTATCATCCACCCGGACCCAATGGTGTGGTACAATATATATATATATATATATACAGGACAAGGAGCCTGTATATGTATTTAAGAGAGGCTGTCCTTAAATATCGACGGAAAGGTCGGAAAAATAAGATCTCCCCATTTTTCCCCTTACCAGAAGATTGCAATAGTTGAGGTGATGCTCAGAAAAGAATATCAAAATCGAAATCTTGCCGGAAAACATTTTTGGTTTTACCCCTTTCAGACGAGTGGGGCCAAAAGTACACTCTAAAAAAATCCATTTTAGCTTAAACTAAAAACCAATACATTTATTTAGTTTGATAGCACAGATAATGGTTGATGTTCACAGTAAAAAATTGCTGCAATTGATATAGAATTTATCATTTTTCTTTCTGATTCCTTCGCGACAAAATGGCGAAGTTGCTCAATAGTACCCAGGGGTCGTCGGAACTGAGGCCTTAGCGGGCATCTGCTACAGAGTTTGTGTCTAATAGACCGATCAATTAGCATGTGCCAGTTATCAATCAATGTCACTACGTTGCTAAGTGATTAAGAGGGCGGAGCTAACTTATCCCGTGACATAAATTAATGTTATGGAACGTATAAATAAAAACCACATAAATTGGTTGTTTTTCTTATTTACCATATATGGCGTAGTAATTGGTAGCATTGCTACCAGATTGCTACCAACGTAAAAGGCCTGGTTCCTCAATCTAGAAGTTCACACGTGTGCTTCTTTGCTTGTAAAACATATAAGATTGTGACTTTGGACTGCCTCTCCCTCTTTGATGGATCCCACTCAAGAAAGTACCAGTTCAGAGGTAACGGCTTTGCTCTACCTTTATTGTTTTAATGGCCTAAATACGCGTATATAAGCTCTTACGTCTAGAGCTCTATCTCAACATGCTCACTTGACTTCGAGCTATGACTGCGGCGACGCGATAGAAAGGCATCTGCTTTTTCTTTAAGTAATGTTTACAACATGAGCGACCGTGTTGTATGGGCTTTTACAATCTCGAGCCGCAGGCGAGAGATTGTAAAGCCCATACAACACGGACGCGAATGTTGTAAATGACTTGTGAAATTCAATAATAATAATTAATGAAGATAATGATTTCTGAGGAATAGATTTCAAAAGCAGTGTTATTTAAGAAAATATAGCTTGATATTTTATAGGAGCATGCGTACAATGTTTTTTGACGTCACACATTGTTTGGTACGGGCATCCCACATTGGTTATTGTGCTTAGGTTAGCAAAGCAAGATGCAGGGTTTTTTTTATCTAGTCGGTGGGACTAGCTTTTGAAAATGCTCTGGGAAACCATCTTCCTTAAGCCGGACCCACAGGTTTATTAGTATTCTGTATCTGATACAGAATACTAATAGATCTATACAATCACAGTAGTTGTATCTTGATACACTCACTAGTTGTTGTATATTTTGATACAGATCACTAGTGATTGTATCAATTTACATGACAATTGTTACTTGTGTTGCATGCAGCTTTACAGGCCATCCACGTGACTGGATTGCAAATATTTCATAGGTCAGAAAGCTCATGAATTATTAATGAATTTTACAAGTAATATATACAATATGAGTGGCCGTGTTGTATCAGATATACAACCACGAGCCGAAGGCGAGACACGGACACGAATATTGTATATTACTTATGAAACGTCTAGGTGTATACATTCATGTTCTACTAAAATTTTAAAGACAAAATTGAATTGAGTTAAAGTTTATGAAAATCAGGACGATTTTGTATCAGATATACAACTTCCTCCACGGACAATAATAATACACGGACAATGATTTCTAATGTGTTTTCCTCATTAATTATTCATGAGTTTTATAACTTTCATACCCTCAGCGGTTGGAGTAAGATGGCGGGTTTCTTCTTAGCTCTCGAATCTAACTGTAATCTGTATATTCAATATGTCTATTACCTTGGAGCAACTTAAAGCTACTCTTGATGAGAAATTCATTCCTATAAAGTCCGAAATCGATGAACTACGAAGCAAAGTAACTGAAGCCATGAAGTTCATTACTCTGGCAAGTTCGAAATATGATGAACTCTTGACTAAGTTTGCCATCCATGAAAAAGAAAATAAGGAATTGATTAAGGAAAACCAGATCCTGAGAGGTACTGTAAGAGATATGGAATCTAAACTGTCCCAACTGAGTGATACGTGCAATGACCTTGAGCAGTATTCACGAAGAGATTGTGTGGAGATTCTTGGCATTCCTTTCCATCGAGATGAATACAGGAACAAAGTTGTCAGAAATGTTGGCAACTTGATAGGTGTCCATATAGTGTCACATATATTTTCTTTTATTATCGTATTACGTTACTGTTCAAACATTTACCACGTGATTTAGTATCAAATTACTTGTATGTAGATTATAATACACGTGTCGTTAGTCATTAGTGCAAAGCGTGTAAGAACGAAATCGATTCAATAAATCAAGACGAAAAACCAAATATAACTTGGTGCCCAACGTGGGGCAGTGTCCCCAACCAAAGCACTAACCGACGATGGGTGATGAAGCAGTTACCCGCCTCCGCGCAAGACGCGGAGGAACTAGAGGCGTAGTAACGAAGCTAATGAAAGAATCCGAAGAAATAATGGCAAATGAGGAACTCGTCGAGAAAACTATACAGAGACTGAAGCGAATACAGACGACAATTATACAAAAGAACGACATTTTGGACCAATTAGACGAAGAGATACTTCAGGTGTGCGAAGTGGAGACGATCGAAAAAGAAATGGAAGATTCCGACATGTATAAGATGAGGCTGCTGGACATCGATTACCACATTACGAGAAAGCTGCAAGCATTGCAAATTTCATCGAGTACAACGCAAGAAAAAATAACCATCGAAACAGAACCATCGCAACTACAACCGAAGGAAGCAGTACCTACTCTTCCAAAGCCTACAATAACACTAAATCTACCAGACACGCCTTCGTCCTCGACATCGACAACAACGAGTATTGTCCGCACAAAACTACCTAGGATCAGTCTACCTAAATTCAAGGGAGACGTTATGCAGTACAAGTCTTTTTGGGACACGTTTGAAAGCTCAGTACATAACAACACTGGACTGAACAAGATTGACAAATTTAATTATCTTAGATCGTTACTAGAGGGAACAGCACTTCGAGCCATTGACGGACTTCCCATCACTGAGGACAACTACGACGCAGCGACAGAAATACTGAACCGACGATTTGGACAAAACAACCTCCCTGGACAAACACAACAACTGATTTCTGCACATATGGATGAACTCTTAAAAATACAACCCTGCTCAACAGACAAACCGTCGCATCTCAGATATGTTTATGACAAAGTTAGTGTAAACATAAGAGGACTTGAATCCTTAGGTATTCAGTCACAACAGTACGGAAGTATGCTCATTCCAATAATAATGGCGAAACTGCCACCCCAAGTACGAATCAAAGTGGCCCGAAGTACGGTTAACGAAGTATGGGACATAGAGGAATTGCTGGAAGTAATCAGGAAGGAAATAGAGGCTAGAGAACTTAGTGAAAAGATCCAAACGACTGAACAAAAGCGACAACCAACCCAAGCTGTTTCCAACTTCAAACATAACACTAAAACAAGTACCTTTGTTACATCGAGTTCTGACGTTAGTGGAAAAACACCACTATGTGTTTATTGTAATGAAAGACACTTTTCGGCATCCTGCGAAAAGGTGAAGGACATCGAAAAGAGAAAAGAAATTGTAAAGGAAAGTCGTCGCTGCTTCAACTGCCTCGGAAAGTCACACACAGCTTCCAATTGCGCAAGTGACCAGAAATGCCGCAAGTGCCAAGGAAAACATCTCCAGTCCATTTGTTCAAACAATCAGGGATCAAGCGCTTCAAATTCCACTGCAACTCATAGCAACAACAGAATCAATCGGAATTACCAACCCGAATGTACAAGAGAACACCAACGATGAAATTGTACGAGACATCAAATTCAATGGAGAGCGCTACGAAGTAAGATTACCCTGGAGGGATAACTACACGAGGATCGACAACGACTATGAACTTTGTAGCAAAAGGTTAGCATCGCTACACAACAAGCTCAAAAGGGAGCCTGACCTTTTGTTGCAATATGACAATGCTATCAAGTAGCAGTTAGCCTTAGAAGTCATCGAAAGAGTCAAAGACCAGGACAATAAATCTAAGGCCCACTATCTACCTCATCACGGCGTAGTGAGAAAAGACAGAGATACAACGAAACTATGCATCGTTTACGACGGCTCAGCAACTACTGCCACAAGGAAGGAGTCCTTCAACAATTGTTTGCTAACGGGACCAAATTATATCCCACAGATATTTGACATTCTTACAAAGTTTAGAATGAATCCTATCGGTCTTGTCGCGGATATCGAAAAAGCGTTCTTGATGATAGCGATAGCAGAAGAGGACCGCGACATGCTACGTTTTCTATGGTTTGACGACTGCACCAGTCCTAATGCAAAAATCATAGAGTACAGATTTTGCAGAGTCTGAGTAACTGTCGAGAGTCGAGAGTACCAGGTCGAGAGTCGAGAGTACCAAGTCGAGAGTTGAGACTACTATGTCGAGAGTCTGAAAAATACAGAATAATTTTAGAATATTATGATATGTGACATATTATGCCTGTACGCCTCTTAGGAATATTTGTTTCTTAGGGAAATTCAGTAAAATACTTAAATACTATATTGGAATTGATATCTTTATTATGAATAAAAATGAATTGTTTGTGTTAAAACTACTATAATCTTGTACTGGCATTACAAACTATTTGAATATATAGTTTGGACTTTGGATAATGTAAAGGGTATAGGAAAAATAGATAACATGAGTTAATTTAGAATTTATCGTCAGCTGCGCTAACATTTAGTTGCCGCGAAAACTTGGAAGTAAACGGCTTCAAAGCAATTCTTGAAACGAAATTTGTGAATTTACTAATATGAAAAGGATCAGTGTCCGTCCCTTATAGTTCCGAGTTTGATCAGAGGTTCACCATTTCATATTTAGAAAGTCAAACCTTTCTGCAATGTACTAAACCTGATTGACAAAGTACTCAGTCACGATCGTAAATATAGAATATTCATGAATGCTGCGTAGAACTTAAATGGAACAGTAGATCACATTTCGACTTGGAACTATTATTCGGTAATTAATATGCAAACTTCGTACTCTGAACAAAATTCAAGCAGCTCATTGGCTAAAATTGATCACGTGATATCGATGTATTTGAGGACAAAGCGCTTGTTGTGATGTTATAAAGTTTATTGCAGGCTTCGAGTGCATTATAAGAAAATGGATTTAGAAAATGAAAGATTCGAAGAGCTAAACGATAAGGAAATTGAAGGATATATAGATGGAGCTATTCCAATTGCTACCAAGCGACAAACAAAGTGGGGAATTTCCCTTTTCAAAGGTACAACCATACAACTGTACATTTGTAATTCAAAACAAAACATTTTTTTGTAGCTTTGTCGATAGCTAGCTTTCAACTGATGAAAGAGAATTTTTTTGTTTGAAGCGTTAACTTAAAAATAATACCTTTATTTTGTTTTTCAATGCAGAATGGCTTCATAAGAGATATAAAGAAGAAATTCTGGAAAACTTAGAAAAAGAAATCATAGCGGAAAGGCTGAAAAAGTTCTACCAAGAACTTAAAGCAAACCAAGACAAAGACTACAGGCGTTCAGCCCACCTTTGCATAAGAGCAGCTATCAACCGCCACCTAACTTCAGAACAAGTTGGAAAGATGTTCTCTATTATTGGAAAGACGTTCCAATTTAAGTTAGGAATTATTTATTTATCTTAACTTTTGAACCCTTTCTGTATTTATCAAAATAGTGATGGCTGTTTGGAAATTAAAATACTTTTTGATTCAATACGTTCAAATTCGTAAATGACACGTAAAAAATGTTGCGCCGTCTGCTCTTCAGCGTACTCAGTTTGCATATTAAAAGGGTTAGAGACTTGTAGTTCGTGTTTTGTTGGAGAATAAATGCACTTGCTTACTGTATAATGAACTCGAAATTTCTCATACTGCACTCGGCTTCGCCTCGTGCAGTATTCAAATTTCTCGTTCATTATACAGTCAGCGCGTGCATTTATTCTCCAACAAAACACTCACATCAGTCTCTAACCCCTAATTAATGCTATAGAGCAAGATGAAACACGTCCAGCTCTCTCTTCTATGGTGGCCCATCGTTGTCACTATAATTTTGATCCTTTTTATAATTTCCTTTGTGATTTTTTAAAAATTTA
The DNA here is from genome assembly GCA_023349425.1 of Anthopleura sola. Taxonomy (NCBI): domain Eukaryota; kingdom Metazoa; phylum Cnidaria; class Anthozoa; order Actiniaria; family Actiniidae; genus Anthopleura; species Anthopleura sola. Next base: position 5,903,788 of record JALHLI010000016.1, on the reverse strand, counting down.
AGTTAATTTTTTTTTATTTCGAAATGAAAATGAAAATAAAATAAAAATGAAAAGCAAGATGAAAATGAGAAGTTAAATCAAAATGGAAAGAAAAATCAAAATTAAAATTAAAATCAAATTCAAAAGTAAATCGAAAGTTAAACCAAAATCAAAAGTAAAATCCCTTTAGCGACGTGGCCCATCGTTGTCACTACCATGATCCTTTGCGGCACGTGATATCAAACTTCACACCTTTGGTCTATCACCTTTAGCACGGAAAACTTCAACATGGCTGCTAAGTGGGATAATTTTGCCACAAAACAGAAGCAAAAACCACCAAAACAGAATGAAACGAAACTAGAACTGAAGAAGTCGTAGTCCAACGGATGTCTAGTAAAGTCGGTGGTAAACAGCAGAAGTATTGTAGGATTGGAGCGAGAGAATACGTCCCGTTTGGGCATGAGGAGCTGACGATCGAAAATATCAAAGATGCTTGTCAAAAGCATTACAGAACTCTCATAGGGGAAGGGATGACCTGTGATGTCCTTGCTGGTGAACGTGGCCCATCATGCAAGAAAATATCGCAAGTGAACGACCTGAAGACGCTATTTGTGCACTTTGTACAGTCAGATGTCGAAATTTTAGAGGTGCCCGCAATTCTCGTAGCTCCTGATGATGCCAAAAAAGTAAGTTGTCTTATTATAGCTTAAATGCTTGGTAAAAAGTTGCTTTAATTATAGATCGATCTATCGATCTTTCTGAATATCTTGTGCTATAGTAAGATAAACTGAGTACTGTCTTTAATGCTGAGTGAGATGAGCTTTAACTTACCGAAGCGCAAGATTTATCATCGCTTCGTTAATTTATACGAAACCATCCATCCATCCACAGAAGCTGTTTTCGACCAGAAACTCTCTGAACTGAAAGACATCTGGAACATACGAGAAGAACCGTACGTCCCTAAAGGAAAGGAACCAAGAATACACGACTGGTTCGCAAAGTACAAGGTACGTAATTCAATATACCTATATATTAAAAGAGGTTGTAATAGTTAATTCATTCATTCATTCATTCATTTTTTTATTCATTCATTTTTTTATTCATTTTTTCATTCATTCTTTCGTTCTTTCATTCTTTCATTCTTTCGTTCTTTTATTCTTTCATTCTTTTGTTCTTTCATTCTTTCGTTCTTTTATTCTTTCGTTCTTTCGTTCTTTCGTTCTTTCATTCTTTCGTTCTTTCATTGTTTCGTTCTTTCATTCATTTTTTATTTAGCCAGGAATTGCCCCTTCAGCATTGCTGATATCATCAGGTGTCCGGCTGATAATACTTTAATTATCAGCATCACCGTTATTATTATTGTGATCTTCCTTCCTACTCGTTTGTTCGTTCGCCTGTTTGTTTATTGTTATTTATTTGGTTAATTTCCCAGGCGACAGATATGAAAACTTCGATGCTTGCCCCAGTTAGGACCGACACTGGACTAAGTAGTCCTCCAATGAGGTATACAACAAATGATACCGAAGCAGGCAATTTTATGGCAAAGCAGCATCTTCACTTTGACAAGTGCAATCCACACGTCTTTGTTGATAAGATTTGGGATCTTATCGAAAGCCAGAAAAGGAACGAGATGCGTGCTTTGATTGGAAAAGGTCCATTCAACATAAGAGAAAGTTTTAAGCAGTATCAACTTTCTGATAGAAAATGGGCGCAAATGTCCATTAAGCAGCGTGAAGACCACCTTAAAAAGTATGACGCAGCAACAGTCAGTGATGCTGATCATGATCAATCATGTACATCTACTACAACTATTTCCTCGGATAATGTTGCCGCCACTTCCAGCAATATGTCCATATCAGCAGCAGATTGCTCAATCCCAATGATCATATATGCAATAGTTTCTGATATGTTCCAAAGGGCAGAGGAACTGCTGTCAAGTGATGGGCTGGTTATCCCTAAACCTGGCGCTATGGACAACTCCTACATTTATGCAGGAATGAACAACAAGATTCACATCGTTGAACCAGGCAAGGGGTGATCAATTAAATGTGATTCCTCGTGTCCGAACCAAGGGACAGGCATCTGCGAACACGTCATTGCTGTTGCAGAGAAAAGAAGTGTCTTGAAAGAATTCCTGGATTTTTTCAACAAGACAGGACGAGGGGTTAATTTAACCAACATAGCCCTTCAGAGTGGTCCCGTTTCTGCAGGGGAAAAAGGAAGTCGTAGAAAACGAACAAATGCTGCCCGTACAACACCCGAGTCGTATGATGACAGGCTGCAACAATTAAAGACGTCAGCAGCGACCCGCCCACGGACAGTATCAGCCAGTATCAGCAGTACCAGTGTACCAGTGTACCAGTGTACCAGTGTACCAGTGTACCAGTGTACCAGTGTACCAGTGTACCAGTGTACCAGTGTACCAGTGTACCAGTGTACCAGTGTACCAGTGTACCAGTGTACCAGTGTACCAGTGTACCAGTGTACCAGTGTACCAGTGTACCAGCACCAGTGTCAGTACCAGTGCCAGTGCCAACAACGGGGCCACCGGGGATTAATCAATCTCTGCCAGGAAACAAACTGGTAAATAATCTTGTATCAAGATTACAAGTATTAAATATTAGCTATTAAGATTGGCCTATTCCCAGACGTCCAAATTTTGTTTTCCAGCCAGCATTATATTTTATATCACATTTCACTAGTTACATCATGTTTTATGACAATTTCAGAATGAAACACCAGGAAAACCCGATCCCCCTCAGGGACTGTTTGAAACCACTCTACTGAGGTACTGCGACCCGCGAGTGACGATTTGCTATGGATGTGGGCAGGCTATCTGCTCGCCGGGTGTGGCGTCGCTTTTATTAATGTCCCCTTATGTAAGGTCATTGCTTACCCCTCATCACAGGGCATACCTTCTGTCTACAATAGGTTTTTCGATATAGAGTTTTGCTCGAGCTAGGGCACGTACCTGAAAAGGAGGAGGGGGTGGGGTTAAGTTTTTTAATCTAGAGTTGTGCTCGAGGTCACGTAATCCTCTACATGAATATTTAACACACTTTAGTGTAAAGTCCTGATTTGGCTGGGTAAATACTGTTTTTATTATATTTTTTATTATCACATATATATGCTACATTGTTACTGTTGGATACCAAAATCGATACGCAATTTGGTTGCAGAGTACAAACAGTACTTTTCTATCGTTTAATTAGGGCTTGTGCTAATTAGTATAATTTGTATTTCACAGATATAATGTTAGATAACGATACGATTTAAACGTTTATTCATTCTTCAATGAACGCTGCTTTGAGGAGATTTATGATCGAAAAATGGTTGTCGCAGCCAGAGGGTTGTAGCAAACATTTAGTATGCAAATATATAGTGTGGTCAAATAGTGAAATATAAAGCCATATTATAATTTTCCTGCGATCAAGCATATAGAGTAATTTGCATTGTCTTCTCTTCACTGACACTGCATGAAATAGTGAAAATCCTGGAATTTCGGACAATGGAAATCTTTTGTATACCTCGAGTGTCATGAGTAATGAACGCAACGTGTCATGATACGTGGAGAATACGAGAATTTCTTGTTCTTGATACGTTGATACATGGAGTGTCATAGAGAATCAGAACTATGATACTCTGCCACACTGCGTGTCATTTAGTACCCGGATACGTATACGCGCATCACGACGTGTCATACGTATCGCGATAACGTATATTTGGAGCGTGAGATAATGGATAATTTTTTATTCTGTTTGTCACCACATGTTTTACTGAATTCGTATGTGCTACGTAATAAGTCAGTTTATATCCTTTTTATCCCTCTACTCGTGTCTTTGTAGTTTAGAAAAATCTCTACCAGTAACACAAAAGATATGATATGGAGAAATCTATGACCTTGCTTATTTTTTGCAACTTCATTAAATGATTAGGAGTCCGTAAAGAGCCTTGTTCTTTCCAAGTACTATTTTTGATTTATTTGTGGAGATCCCCTAGACCACAGCACAAAGAAACAAGTCTCTACCTACAGGCGAAGTCGCGACACTTCTCTGCAAAGCGAGTGCTTGAACCTTTGGCCTTCCTCGAATGTCGGGGCGCCTTAAAAGGTCTTTTGTAGTTCCGAGGAACTCATCGGTGCCTTCACTTGACTGCATGGGAGGAAACTACCGGGACCCAAAGCCACAAATAACGCCGCCGCGTATTGATAGTCCCTATCTTTCGTCAAGTGCAGCTGATCAAGAAATATAACCAAACCCCTTGGCTATTGAATAAAAGTTGTGTCCCGTGTGGGATCGAGAACAGCTTGCGAAATTCAAGCGTTTAGAGCCGCATATATCCATAGGTTGTATCAATGCTCTCGTCAGGTACAAATGGCGACTGTGTCTTTATCCAATACGAATTAAAGAGGTCAATCACATGTAGGAACAGAGAATGACCTGCAAGAGTCTTTATACGCATGCGCAGTTTAGATTTGTTAAAAAGTGAATGTTCCTAAAACAAAGAGCCTAATAACACAGAGGAAAAAACATTAACAGAAATTTTGCAAGCCTGTCACGCGAATAAAGGTAGCAATATATATCAGAATCAAAGAAAGAACGCTGTAAAATTTAAATATATTAGAAGTCTTATAATGAAATAATCATTTGGTATTAGTTACGTTGTATTTTAAAGAATATTTTTTTTGATATTCAAGCAGATTAGCAGCTGGAATACTTTTTGAAGCATTTTTAGTCAAACTCAAAGAAAAGAATAGAATTTCAATATCTATTTCCAGGTCTAGTGACCCCACTCTCCTATTTATAGACAAAGTTTTTATTCTCATAATATGTAAATACAGATTTTGTACTAGATAAAGCAAATCATCGAGAAAGATAAAGGGAAGTAAATAAACTAATGGGAATAAAAATATCCCAGGTACTCAGCCTGTTCTTTGTTTTCAAATGATACAGTAAAAACTTGCATAAAAGATACAGAGTATTCAACAACAACAAAACAAAACAAAAAAGTAAATACACATATTCCATGAAACTGAATGTGTCATTTTATATTCATATCATTATGGATTTTGGCAAGGGAATAATGACATTGACTTTTTCTTTCTGTGTACTCGATACCATGATTACAGTCTTGACGGACACACAGCTTTCCTGAATTCTCACTACTGGCATAAAGTTAGCATGGGGAGGCAGAGAAGACTCAAAATCATTACACCAGATCTGAAGTGGAGATGAGTATCTAGCTGTGCACAACGGATGCTTAACAAACCATTCCACTTTTGCCAAAATATGAGTTATTCTTTCTGACTTTCCATTTTCTTTAACTAACATGATGTCATGTGAAAGAAATTCCCTAATTACAGCTGGCCTTTTGGTACCATCAAACCAAACTGCAAAAACAGTAGAAGCCTGTTGGTTATCAGTTGGATGGGATTTATAACGACAACCAGAAAGTAGAAGATGTTTAAATTTCTGGCAAAAACTTGAAACATGAAGAATTCTATGATTAGGATAAATATATTCATACATGTGCCTTAATTTTCTAACATATTGCGCATTGACAGCAGTTTTACGAATTGGGGGCAAGGGAAATTCAGCCTCAGTCTTCGTAAAATTAATTTCTGGGGGGTTTCCATCCACTGTTGCTGCAGTGGTTGTAAAAAGCCTAGGGTCTACAGTGGTTTGTAAAAGTGTTCCTCTTTGCTTCACTGCATCATCGATGAGCTCTTGGATTTCTTGCATCTCATCTGGAAATTTGGAGTTCATCAGCTCCTGCTCTCTTAAAAACTTGCGCATCATCTGAACACCTATTCATAAAAAAAAATAATATTTAGAGCTAGTCTTGTGCCATTTTTCATATAACTGAATTTGAAACAATAACGATTTGAAGTGGCTTTTGCCGCAGCTAAAAGGTGAATTGCAGAGACAAATCTCTTGATGGCCGCATACTAGGGGACATTTGGCTGCCAAGCTCATGACTTACCATGAGACACAACTCAGATCCAACTTTTTTGTTAAAGGAGGAAAACCAGAGAACAAAGAGAAGAACTAACAAACTGAAACTCACTTGTGGTGTTGATTTCTAGGATTGCGAGAGGTGATTTAAAAAACTACAACATATACACAACCCCTGTTTTACTTGTATATGTTATGGTTATTACACAATATAAAAGGATCTTACCAATGTTGACATTATTGGTTTGATACTCCCCCAAGATTCCATTGTATCGTTCGAACGAAAAACACCAGAAAGAGTACACTGGGCCATAATCCATGACACACTCAAGTAAGTGTCCATGAAGATGCATGTTAGGAGTGCATCTTTCCTTTCCACAGAGTTCTTCAAATTGCTTACAAAAAGACATTAATTCTTCATCAGCTTTCTTGCAACCATTTGCAGTTATTACTTTGGAGCATAATATTTGGCATGCATGAACAAAGTGTGTCCACATACAGTAATGTTCATTGGGAATTAGACCCTTTAATGCATACAAAGAGTACACACAAACCCAGTTCTTCCACTGATCTGCTGTGAACCCTGTAAAGCCATTCAATATTTTTCCAGGTATTCTGCCAATTTCTGTTGGAACTTTAACACTGTTGACACGAGTTTGAATTCTCTGAAAAGATGCATTACTGAGACAACCCATATCTAACCATGCATTAAGCACATGCTTAGCAGTTCCAAGTAAAAGATTGTGCATGGGATCAATAATAACAAACCGCACAGCATCATAATATGGCAGTTGGAATAAGGCAGAATATCTTGCCCCAGTTTCTGATGAGATACGTTTTGCATCAGTTGGCGTTTTAGCATACAATTCCCTTTCTGCATCGGCTTTGTGTTGATCACTTGTGCGAGTTACCCAGTTCTCTCTGTCAAATCCAGAATAGTCTGCTTTATCTCCAAAGGTCTCTCTTGTAAATGCCTTGAAGCATTTATTGCATCCTGTAAATAAGAAGAATGTAACACTAAATTAAGCAACGATATATATATATATATATTACTAGAAAATATATGGGATTTGTATTTTTAACTAAGATAATGATTTGTACTGCGCAGTTGGTTTATTGTCATAAACCTAGTCCTTCATATATATTGGTTCTTGTTTTGTTCCTAAGAGAGGGGAGGGTGCATAAAACATTTGACAGAGACTAATAGCCACTCAAATAATGTCACATTCCTGGCTGGCTATTTTTGGCCACTTTTTAGTGAAACTTATGAAAGAGTGGATAGTAGAAAACACAAACAGTTACTATGTTATACTAATATATAAGTGTCGATTCTTATTTACCTCGCTTAGCTCCGTGGCCAACAAATCCACCACACTTTCTTGATGCTGGTATATCACATGACAAAGCGAGAAGTGCTGCTCTAAACATCTCATGTCCTCCAGATTTTGTCCTTAACAGGATTCCGTCCCACAGATCTATGAGTTCATCAACGAGTGGCTGAAGGAAAGTGTTCACATGTAATTTGGGTTCTTTTGGTCCTGGAATGATGCCCACAGTTATAACATTTTCAGGCTTAAATCGCTCATCTCTAGGAAGGTTCATGACTACCATGTAAATCACTCCAACTGAGTGTAATCCATGCTTGGTTGGTTGGAACCAATCGATGTTTAACATGAGGCCAAGAGTGTTTGGAACTGAGAGAAATGGTTGACCATCAACATATTGGAAGTCCTTCCAAACCTTGCCTTCGTAACAGTCTCCTAAAACATCATCTTCCAAACAGTTACTACGTTTTCTCCATTCCTCACACTTTTCCATAAAATTTGGTTTCTTGATGAACGCTTCAAGTGAATCTGACAATTTTTTGTAACAGTAGAGTTCCTTGGGATACAAGAAGTGTTTTCCAGATTTAGAGCGCATAGTTTTTGACAGTACAGCGCCACATGGACGTCTACGAGATTGATGTGGATGACGTGGAAATCTTATATGACTGCATTTAGCTGACACCATTTCTCCTGATGGTTTTCTTTTGAAACACTGATCCATCGTATAAAGAGTTTTACATTTTGGGCATACTCCATACTTCACGAAATCATCTTTCTTAATCTTAAGAGACTTGTGAATGCTGTACATTGTTTCAGGGATTGCTCTTGCAAACTCAAGAAGTACATCTGCTTTGATCGCCTTTGATAGATAAATGATGAATAGCTTGAAAAATTTGAGCAGCAAAAGAATTGCCCTATCTGACACCTTGAAGATCGTTTGCCACAGAAGTAGAAACCAAAGTAGAACAGTTGTTTCTGAATGGGATTCAGGTTCTTGATTTACACGACCAGTATTGTTGTCAGTTATCAAGTCTTCTTCTATTTCATCTGAGTACTCAAACTCACATTCTTCCTGTTCATTGGCCTCAGACTCATCCTATGTAGAAAGAAAGCTAAAAATTAAAAACAAAACAAAATAAAACAAAACAAAAACACACAGTTGCATCATGCAATTACCAGGCATATGAGTACACCAAACATACAAAAACATACAATCAACAATGGCAATACAGCAGACGCCACCAAAAGAATGATAAGCTATCTGAGCACCGGAAGTTCAAGTATTCATCTTCGTCCATAAATTATGATCACCATTTTTTAAATTGAACGAGTAAATTATAAGTATCATAACTCACTTCCACATTTTCCGCTCTATCCGGGATATCTGAGTCACTATCGCCAGTAATTGACCCCTCCTCATCTGAGAAAAAAGCCATATCTTCTTCCTCCAAATTATAATTCAGTTGAGATTCTTCATCATCAGGCACGTGTTCAAGAGTTTCAGGAACATTATCAGCGGCTAAATCCTGGAATTCTTCGTGATTACTAGTAGCAGTACTACCACTCGGACCATATAATGCCAAATGATCATAATAGGTTCTCTTGCTAACAACTTTGTTGCAATGCTCACAATGATAGACCTTATTTCCAGCAGGGAGACGAGTTCTTTTCCCTGTTTCAAGAAAAAAGTTCTAAGTTTATATAATAGTGAATAAAATAGATAGTGAATGATACAAATTCACTCTCCCCTCTCTCTTTATGCTCGCTTCAACGAAAACCAGCAATTTCTGATATACTGTCTATTTTCAATATAGTATTTAAGCAAAAGGTTAATGTCAGTAATGTTAGGTCAAGGTTGATTCAAAGCAGATACTTAGCTTACCTTCATGAGGATTTGGTTGGGATGACTCACTCTGGGGCACTCTACAGGGCAAATGGTCGTAGTAAGTCCTTTTCCCCATCCAGTTCTTGCAGCAACTGCAAAATTTTTTACTTTTGTTCATGTTTAAGAAAAGTTAAATGTTCAACAAAAACAGTATACGCGGAGGAAACAATAATCGATATCTGAAATAATGCAAGGATCGACTTTCACAAATTCCGACTGTGTTTGAACAAACGAGGACTTTGTCCTCATCCGGTCTCTGTCGCGATAAGGACCACGAGTATGTTCACGTGCACATTATCTACGTCATAGCAGTTCGAAGTTCCTATTGGCTGAATTTGGAATGGCGGGCTTTTTCATTATTAATAGCTACAGATTCAATCACTTCATTCTTTCCAGTGCTGGCTTTCATTGTGAGCAGAACGTCTTTGACTTCTTTTCCTTTGGCAATCTCTTTTGTAATCCATCGCTTAAACCTCTAAAGAATAGTCACCATGGTTCATAACACGAGTTCTTTCTTTTCGGGAAATGGAAATCGCACACAGACTACTGCTTCAAGGTCGGATCGAAGAGAGGGCACTGGTCAAAGTCGTGGCTCATTCGATCAGGACAGGAGAGAAACAGTGGTGGTGAGCTCGCTGGAGTTGCGACAAATATTCGAAAGCATTAAGTTGTTGCACAACACAGTTAAGGAACAAAGTGGCAAACTCGAGCAGTTAACCAACGATGTGAGTTTCGTGAAGGCTGAACTTGAAAAGTTATCAAGTACTGTGGATGGGCTGCGATCCGAACTTCCATTGATCAAGGAGGCGGCGAATGAACAAGCTGGCAGCCAACATTACGGACCGGTTCCGAAAGCAGTAAAGGTAAAGACTTTAGAAAACATTCTCCTAAAACAACACACACACATAGTTTTTCCTGCTCGATATGTTAGGGTTAATTTTGAGAATGATTGTGACTCAAGTTTTTGTCCAGCTAGTTTATCCACTGAATGCGGCACTTAAGCCATCCTAGTATCGCGATTCTCCGATAAGTTTGATCACGAGAGAGCCGCCAATATTTCGTGGTATTGGCATCTCAAAATCACAATTAGTTAATAGTCTAGGGCAATTTATTATTGCCTCGATTAATTATGAAAATTATTCGCTAATTTGTCTTCTATCTTTAAAGGATGCTGTTCATTTACTGCATAACAAACAAGAGGACAACAACAAGTTCAAAGGACAGGAAAGGTAGGTATTTTAGCACTTAAACTCTAAATCAACCTTGTCACTTATATTGACTCGCTATTGTTTTGTGGTCTTTGTAGGGTAGACAGCACTCACAATGCGAGGGTGAGAAGTTTCCTTGTAACAGAGTTGGAAAAAGACGCAGATTTAAATGAATTCTCGAACTAACAATCTTCCGTAAGTATTGTTTAAGCGGCTCATTTTGATAAGGGCATTTCAGGATAACCGTAGAAATATATTCATAAGAGCAATCTAAAATACACTGTAAGTTTGTGTGACACTGCCAGATAATTTTACTCGTGAGCGGTAAGGTCAGAGGGCTCGGGAAAAAAATACGGCCTCTTCGCTCATGAGATTATCCGTGATTAACACACAACTGACAGTCTAAAACCTTTATTTATTATTTTTGAATAATAGGTGGTGTGACAAGATACTACGAAACGAAGCGCCAGCAACATCTGGACACTTTACCCGAGCGTTTGGAGGCTGCAGAAAAGAAGAATTACGAAAAGAAACTCACTTCCAGAAGACGAAGAGTGAGTATATTTCGCTCAAATTTATTCATCGAAGCCGGTCTGGGACTTACGAAATTGCGAATCGCGTGTGAGTGTGTGTACTGGTAAGACGACCTTAGCGAACCTTGATATAATAAGCGGCTTCATTCATGTACGTTTACGGATTAACCTGAGTAAGTGACTAATGATATTATGTGCTTTTATTAATGCCTTCTTTCTCTCTCTCCGTAGCTATTTATCAATCGTCTCAAAGTGTGCGACGAAAACCAAAAAGAAAGGTGGCAGAAACTAGATCCCATCCTAATGAGTGACGAAGAGGATGGAACTGGAGAACATGCAGGTACATGGCTTGTGCGAAAGCCAACATGGCGAAGTCCGGAACTGGAAGATCTAATATCAGTACTACAGAAAAAGGTAGACGAAAGGGATGCGAAAACCTCTTTCCAACATCCAAAAAATAAGCGTGTAATTGGGCGACCTTGTCAGAGGCCTGTACCATCTTCTAATTCTTGTCCTTCTTGGGCCATTCGTGAAAGGCAGCCTGCAGCCCGGAATGACAATTCAAGTCATTCGTCCTCGTTCTCGTCTTCGTCCTCGTCGCCTCAACACTCAACTTCAACTCCACGAGCAAGTAGTACACCTCGTCCGGTCACCCCTAATTCTCCCTCGTTCCCTCGCAACGTTTCTTCCTCAGCCGATAGCGGAAATTCGGAGGAGCGAAACCAAAATCGTAAACGCAAGGCATCGAAAAAGAAACGTGACCAACAAAGGAATAGACGGCGAATAGAACTATCAGACGTGGTACTCGCAGTACAAGCTTCCAGTCAAGAGAACGAGGATCACAGCGACGATGAAATGCTAAGCACTAGCTCTAGTAGCGCCAATTCCTCTAGCTCCAGGAAACGATATCGGAGGATCATGAGTGATGATGAAGACCAATTTGAACTTTAACGTTAATACACGTTATATACTTAGTTTATTGACATGAATGTGTTACAGCTATATTAAGAAAGTATTATCTCATCAAATATGTACCCTTTGTAGTAGATTTGATTTTGTTTGGATGTAAAATAAAATTATTTGAAACAAAGCATTGCATACATTATTTATGATAACGGGGGATATTTTCAGATTTGAAACCATATAAATTTGTAGCATAAAAAATCCTGAAAACTGGCTTAAAGTGTCAAATATTAATTGAGTATTCACCAAGTGGTATTAAGTGTCAGATCACGTATTTCTAGTAACATGTCAAGTATCAGGGCATTTATGACATTTTAAATTCCACCACACTTCAAGAAACACAACATATCAAATATAGTTAATAGCCAAACGGTGTTATTTAAAACGAAAATACTATTTTGAACTATTTAGCAATCAGATTAGAAAAAAAATCAGCTTTCGTACTTGCAACGTATACGAGGATATATGAAAGAATAACAGTGATGACACTCCACGTTTCAAGAGCGTATCATAACAACGGAAATTTCATGATTCGCACTATATAGTGCGAATCCAAGAAAATCCTTAAGATTGACACGCTCTGACATTTGGTGTATCCGATATCCGATACGCCCGTATTTTAGTTTATACTCCGAAAATACGCGTGCGAATATGTGAGTTTCTGGTCCATGACACGCGGCTTTTCACGCAGTGTGATCAACGTCAACGATGGGAACTGACATGATTAAGTAATGCAGTACATAGCATAATCTAATCAAAATAGTAAGGGATATATTAAGACAATCAATAAATTTGAGACGTGCATGGAGTTCAAAATCGCGTTCATCGTCGACTATTTTTCCTTTAAAAAATATTGCCAATCGATTGTTTTAAAACCCCAATTTTTTTGTAGCAATCCATTATCGTCCAGTTTCATGGTATAATTGAATCGTTGCTTTAAATTGTTGTTTTAAAACCCCAAATTGCTTTGATTTTCCTTTTCTTTGCAATATTATTTAAGAATCGCCGGTGTGGACGTGATTGTTTGCAGATCAACTCTACATCACAGTATTCCCGCAGCGGGGAACAATTTAGATCAATTGAGATCGGGGAGAGAGTCTTGGGGATGGTTCTTGAGATGTTTTAGAATAGATAAGCTTTGGTATCGCTATCAATGGATTTTTGCTATATATCGATTGTTTTAAACCCCAAATTGCTTTGCCTTTCCTTTCCGTTACCTAGTTACGTTGTTATGTGACAAGGCTGGCGATTATAAAATACATAATGTGACATATATCTGTCAAGAAAAAGGTATTGAGTGGCCGCGGCATATGCGCTATGGGTGGGCTAAAAATGACAAGGCTAAAAATAATAAGGCCGGACTTTCAAGTACTTTGAATATAAAAAAACCCAGATATTTTATAGTATTGTAAAGAGAAATATCACTTACTTTTTCCGTTCCCCGTTCCCTGTTTTAAAGATAGCCCCTCTGTACCATACCGCTGCATGAGGTTCAAATTAATTATAACATAACCTATTCTTTTGTGTAACTAATTAATTCTTATTTGATGATTTTCATTTCAGAAAAGTGGAAAAGTCAAAGAAACTGACTTGTTTCAGTTCTTGACGGACAGTGATTTTCCTTCAAGAGGCAACAAGCGACCGGATACATGGCACAAGGCCGTGCGAGCATTGCGTCATGAAATGACGACGCATGCGATAATTGTTGCCTCGGCGCAACTATTTCGTTTGCAAGTAAACATTATCGACTTTCAAGGTGTAAGTAAATAAAGTATTTTTTTCTAATAACACAAAATTCGAACGTTTCGAAGTGCCACCCACCCCCCCCCCCCCCAAAAAAAAAAAACCCGCCCGACGAGTTAGGGGAGGAATACGTTTTTTTTAATTGGATGGGACTGTGCTAGCCTAGGTTGAGCAAAAAAAAATGCTCTTTATCACACCAATCTCATCTATCTCGTCTAAAGTTACAGCTTGGTCTATACTGAGATGAAGGCTAAATACACCCCAGCATAAAATGCATTATTCTGTATTTAAATGTTTCACTTTTATTTATTCAAACTAAAGAAAAGTAAAATGATTTATAGATACTAAGTACCGGTACACCGTTCTACCTTTTTAGTAATATTGAAAATCATTTTATATTTTTTTTAGAGAATAACAAGGATCGTCCCTGCAATACATCTTGTGAAAAAGGAGATTTCTTTGGGCTATACAGGAAATCATTATATGCTTTAGGCCCAAACAGCTAATAATAAGCTACAGGTATTAAATCTCTATTTTTCCTTTCCATAATGGAAAATAGACATACCAGCAAATATACTGGCCTAAGTGTTTTATAGTTAACACCTGCCATTTTTTTCCAGGAAACTCCTTCCATTTCGGATGAGAGGGTAATTCCTTCTAATGTTGAATTGCCTACTAACAAGGATTCGGTAAGTCAGTATACGTCCAACGGTAGTGACCATCCATTTATACTTACTACACTTTTTCCATGTTTTATTGATATTTGGGATACACCTAATTGCAAGAACGTTGTCATACAAAAATAGAAAATAGCGAAATCACAAATAGGAATTAATTAGAAATATTGATCTGCATTTTGATTCTGATTCCCCTTAATTGATGAGAATAATTATTAACTGCTTAGTAATATACAAACAACATAATCTCACAAATATCAGTCTATACCTTCAAAACACTTAATTCCTTTTTTATCCTTCTTAATTGACAACGTTCTTGCAATTAGGTGTATAAGCATCTTGGGAAAAGACTCGACTCATAAAATTCCTTTGCCATGTCGCTCGTGAAAACTAATACGTTTTTCAAATTACATCCATAGAGCGATGATTGTATTATCATTGATTGGGGCAAAGGAGAGCAGTACAATCCCGGTATAAGTGTCTTCAAGGGTATCAAGTACGATTTGACACAAGAAAAGGCAGCCAAAACTGATAAGGTAACAAAAGCTAAAGGTAGAATCGACATAAAAGTGCATCTAATGTCTGGGTACAATACGTTTAGTATTGAAGTAGTAAAGATATGTGGGGCGAATAGTTGAGTCATGAAATATTTCCTCATGTGTGTGTTGCGTCTTATCAAAATTTGTAAATGTTTGCACTTTAAGCATCGTAAAGCCTGCGACGTGTTCTACCGGGAATTGGGTGTGGTTGTTTTAGCCTGTGATACTAAACACTTGCCGTGATCAGAAAAAAAATAAGTTTGATCATTATGATGTTTTTTAATACTTTTTTTGTTTGAATTAGTTAAAATTTTTATATTTAATGAAGAATATTCACTTTATATGCAGTGTTTCAGTTTCAGTGTTGTCAGACATTACGTGCCCTTTAACTTCTTATTGTTACTAAAATGGTACTGATTACACTATGAGTAGCTGTTTTTATTACCCTGTCAGATAATTTTTTTCGTAAAATCATTTGCGTCTTGTGAAAGTATTCACTTCCTGCGGCAACCATAAGCGGCGCCCCATTTTTTTTGCTTCGGCGATTTTTTTGTTCTAGTTTTTTTTCTTTCTTTTCTTTGCAATTTTGGTAACTCGTTCACATTTCGCCCTGTTTGGTTTAGGAGTTGTACGAATCAGATGAAGAGAATCAAGAACTTTACAAGCCCACACCCAGCTTTCAATTGGTATGGTGTAATTAACTTATTTTATTGCGTTTTCATCAGCTAATGTCTGGAGTTCTATGCAGTTATATTATCTCACTCGGTTTGAGAAAAGCCGTTTTTACTTTTTTCTCGCCTATTATTTTAATTAGCCTTACAACTTTCATGAGTTATACTCCTCTCGATTTCTGCTTGCTAAGTTATTTTTGACGAAGAGCAATTTATTTTTAAGATGACAGTGACAGCGATGACGTCATAATAACAAAATCGGTGTCTCCTAAGGAACCAGTTGTCATAGACTTGAGTAGTAGTCCATCTCCCAAGAAAAAGAAAAGGTATAAATTTATTCAGATACATTAGTCAGTTTCATATCAAACTTTAAATATCAATTTCACGCTGCAAAATTACAAAACAGAGTTTGCTGAATGCACGTTGATGACATAATATCAGGGGCGGGTTCAGGGATGGTGAAGGGGTGGCAAGCAATTCTGGAATGACAAAATATACTGGAGGGATAAAATACAGCTTTTTTACAACAACAAAAATGCACGTTTTTATATCAGAGGCGGATCCAACGGCAAGGGAGGTGACTCGTAATTGAAAGTTTTATTTTTGGGACTATGACAAGAGAAATGCTCCACTACAGGGCCAAATATGTTTACTGATGTTTATGATAGAGTAGGCTGACCTTTACTAAGAAATATCCTAAATAGCCCTGTATAATCATGTATCATGTATTCTATATTAGTATTCTATGAAGTCCATAAAAACTAAAAATAAATAGATAAAGTTATAATTTTATCTATTCTCAGTAAAACAACTTCAAGTGATGAGAGTACTGACGGCGAGGAAGCCGGGATGTCGAAAGCACAGAAGAAGATATCTGTTGAGCATTGGAATGGAGTGGAAAGGGAGGAAGTTGAAGAACTCCCTGATGAGATCGATGGGACCAAAGTGTACGTGATACCTGTAACCTCTTCACAAAAACCCCTAAAAGATGGTCGACGCTGGAAGAAAGCTTGTCCAACACGATGGAAAGGGCATCCAAGGACAAGATATGCGGATTGCAAGATCTCTCATTGATGAACAAACGTAAAATATCCCTACAAAATTGAATTTGGAATAGAAAATCGTATGCAATTTGAGAAGGAGAGGAAACTGACGTGCAAAGGCTGTGGAATAGAAGGAGAGTCCATTCCTTGTCCAGCGCGAAAATATATTTCACATGCAGAAAAGAAAACAATTATCTACCACAAGGGTATACACACGTGTCCAGTAATGCAGAAAATTGAAAGAGACGAAAAGTACGTGGAGCACTTAATAAAGTAGAACCCAAACATCAAGCCAACGGAAATTCAGTCTGCTACCATACTTTCCGCTTTTCGACAGCAGTTGGACTGGGATGAAGTGGAACGTCGAATGCAGTCAACACTGGATCGAAATTGGATTGCGAATAAAAAAAAAGAATTTAAAAAAAGAAATGCAGCCAAGCGGACACAATTTCGAGGCCATAGCTGTTTTTAAGTCTGAGTATACAGATAAGCGTGAAGAGTTTTACGTTTATAAGCTGAATGATAAAAGGGGGAATCCTGATTCGCCGTCATTTGTATTCAAGACTAGTAAAAATAAAGCTATTATGGCATTGAATATGGACAAAGATAGCCAACATTATCTAAATGAGGAATTTTGCTATTTTGATGGAAAACGGAAGAGATATAAAGGACTTGTGACACTAACAGCCAGTGTATATCACCCACTTTTGCGAAAACAAATACCATTGGCAATAATGGAAACTGAATCAGAAGACACAAAAAGTGTAGCGCTCTTCTGGACTCTATTCAATGAGGCTCTAGCCAAAGTTTCGTCTAATGGAAAAGTCTCGTTCAATCCCATCGGTTTTTGTACTGACATGGCTGGTGCCAATTTAGCTGGTATCGCGAAAGTTTTTGGCTAAGGGGCGCAAAGGAGTATAAAATCATGTGAGTTCCACTTTAAAGAACACCGCAACAGAATGACAAGGAGGCTAAATGACAAAGACTCTGAAGAATTCAAGAATCTGTGTAATGGCCTTCTTGAGTGTGTAACCCCAGAAGCTTACGAACGTACCAAAAAGCGAATGGATGAATTCATCACTGATGGTTCTGATGGCAGGGCCTTCTTAAAGTCTTGGATAAACTGGTGGCACGAGAGAAGGGGGTTCATATTTCGGGCTTTCGCACCTTCCGATGCCCCAAACATGAACCAGGCCGAAGTAATCCACGTTGGTTGGGTGCATCGAGATTTACCGAATTTAAGTTTCCTTGATGCTTGTCACGCAGATGTTCGTGACTCACTCAAGTTAGATGTTGAACTGAAGGCATTCGAAAGCGGGACGGGATCCGGGGGCTCTGGTCCTTCTTATATTGAAAGAAAAAATAAAGAGTTTAACCACCATAGGACGGACTTACAAACTGACCAATGTCCAGGTAAAAATTTGGTCGAAGAAGAAAAAAATATCAACCACACCACGTACCAAAATTACACCGATCAAAGATGAAAGTCTGGATATCATTTCTGTTGAAGAGTGTCCTTCAGAAGAGTCCACAGACAAAACTGTTCTCCTGAAAGAAATACTCGCAGTTGAACAGTTCGATAAGCATTGGAAATGCCTAAGGTGCAATAAGAGAATCCAACATGCCTCCTCGTCCAACGTGAAACGTTGCTTAAAGTGTGGCCTTATCAAAGCAAGTAATTGTGAGCTTGCTTTACATATAAAGTTCAAAGCTAAATCACATACTGGAGAAGAGTGCACGTTTACAATTCGTGATGAGTTATTGGGACAATTTTTAGTGGTATTAAGTTTGTTAATATAGTTTAATATTAGGTAGTAGTTATTCATTGTATTTCGCTATCATATTTCACCTCGTGGCATTGCTGTATTGACCTAGTCAGTTTGTCACGTATCTAGTCACTTGTACCTCGTTGTTTACGTTTTTTATACTTCTAATAATGGTCAAACCTGGCAAACGAGTTCCTAAATGTTCTGGCTGTGGATACCCCACCAGAGATCACGGATTGGATACTCCACCAGGTCCGAACTGTGAAGGAATAGTCGCCGAAAAAGTCTCAAGTCAGACCGGGAATCAGACCTCGATTGGTAGTAGCGAAATAGCCTCAATCGTCGCTGCTGTTCGCGAGCTCTCACTCCAAGTGTCCTCTTTAAAGCAGGAACAGGACACCATGAAGTCTTCTTTAAGCAAACCAGCCGAAAAACCATCAGTTGTTGACGAGAAAGACCTTTGTGGAGCAACAGGAGGCCAACTACGACAACTCACAAAGCAAGAATTACCTCCCGATACAACTTTGGGTACTGAGAACACCAGCGATCGTTTACTACCGGAGAAAGTTGTTAAGGCAATTGGTCGCAGTGAGTATGTCGACTTTGGTGATTTATATGTTTCGCTCACTAATCACGGGACGGGAATATACGACTCCATAACCCTAAGATCGGAAAATGAGAACATTGGCTTCAGCTTCAGCCAACCACATCGCCGTCACGCAATTGATAATTTAGACCTCTGGCTATTCATCTGGAACAAGACATTTCATCATTTACTGAAGAAGATCTAGCAGAAGCTTTGTTATTCATTGACAATGATATTAGTATTACACATAACACTGGCTATTTTGTTCTAACCATAGAAGAAGTTAAAGTCAAGATGGACTAGAAATTTCAACACATAATTGTGAACTTGCTTTAGATGTAAACTTCACAGCTAAATCACATACTGGAGAAGAGTGCACGTTTACAATTCATTATGAATTATTGGGACAATTTTTAAAACAAGACATTTCATCATTTACTGAAGAATATCTAGCAGAAGCTTTGTTAGACATTGACAATTAGATTAGTATTACACATAACACTGGTTATTTTGTTAACGTTTTGGCTGGAAGAAGTTAAAGTCAAAGTGTTGTTGTTTATTAAAACCTATCTACACTGGTTATTTTGTTTTGGCTGGAAGAAGTTAAAGTCAAAGTGTCATTGTTTATTAAAACCTATGTACACTGGTTATTTTGTTTTGGCTGGAAGAAGTTAAAGTTAAAGTGTTGTTGTTTATTAAAACCTATGTTTAATTGTTACATTTGTTGTGTGATCAATATTTTAATACATTAGAATTAAAATTCTTTTAATATAAGTCAGTTCCTGGTTTAAGAATCTTTTACAGTGTGCATGGGATTTTATCTCAAATTTCTTACATTTTTTTAATTAAAGATAAAACAAGGAGCGAAATTCAGGATAAAATCGCATGTCCAGTGAAAACAATTCTTAAACCAGGAGCTGACTTATACTAAAAGAATTTTAATTCTATGAACTATGAACTCACTTCTGTAGTACTGGGTATTTTAATTTTAAATGAGGGAAAGGAAGAGATCGTGATTTATTTTCAGAAAATCCATGAGTTCAACTTGCAGCAATAATAAATATCAAGTATTCTCAAGTCTCCTTAGATAACGGATATCTACATCACACTCTTCAGAGAGAAGCCCGAGTTCACGCAGATATGCGTCTAGTTTATTGTTTTAAAAACCTATGTAATTTTTCTTGTAATTTCACAGAGATTCACATCAACAAGCGCACTGGGCTTGAAGATCCTGATCCCAAAGTTGTGGACTTTGACTTAAAAGCTCAACAAGCCCCAATTGCTCCAACTCTGACCGATATATCAACTGTCCTTCAAAACTCAAATGCTCAAGTGTCTGTAGTAGGAAGAGTGTCCTTCCATGGTCGTAGTGAAACAATCCTCACAAAAGGAAAACTCCTAAGGAAGCAGGAAGCTTATATCACAGATAACACTAGCACCATAAGGCTGGTCCTATGGGAAAACGACATTTCTAGAATTGAAAGTGAATCTTCATGTAAACTCACTAATGTAATGGTGCGAAAGTATGATGAGAAAAAGTACCTGACCCTAAACAAACAGTCCTTGATATCTACAACACAAGAGCAATTTGACAGACAAGATGATACTGCAATCCAAAACCGAATTCTAACTGTGGAATCTCCAGCTGAAGGTGTGAAATCGCTGCATCGCTTTTTGTCGTGTTCAAAATATCACACGAAAGTGGTTGCAGTTGCTGACAAAAACATTATTAAATGTAGTGAGTGTGGCCTCACAATTAAAATCCAAGTGCGCTACACGTTACTTTGCTACTGTCGAGTTTTCAAATGAAAGAGGAGAAACAGTCACCCTAAAACTTTTTGAAGACAAACTGGAAAAACTTTATGAACTCCAAAAAACGCAACAAGATGTAACAAAAGCTTTCCATGATTTCACTGATGATGAGATCATGGAGATACTATTTACTGTAAATGCAACAATTGTGCATAATGACAACACCAATGTCATTGCTGTTAGATCTTAGTTGAGCTTATTGTAATATGCTTGATTTTAATACTTGAAACTGTTAACGTTTATTCCCTGAATTGGTTTGTATATTCACATATTTTTATACATTTATCCCCTTTGATAGGGTTTGATATTTTCAATTTATTTAGAATTAACAAAGAAATATGTTATTTCGATTACACGATACTGTTAAAGTTTATTCCCTGAATTGGGTTGTATATTCACATATTTTCATACATTTATCCCCTTTGATAGGGTTTGATATTTTCAATTTATTTAGAATTAACAAATTTTGTATATTCAAATATTTTTATGGATTTATTTGCTTTTATGTTGTTACAGTTATTCCCTGAAATGGGGCTTCATATATTCACACGTTATTTATAATAAATGACAACTGTGCTTTGCATTTCATTGTGTTACATTTTCAGGTTATTCTACAGTTCATTCACAAAACCAAACTGATAGTGTAATAACACTAAAATTGTGTGATACATTATTTAGTACTAATAGTGCTAGTTATCTTAAAAAACAGAAATGAAAAGAAATAAGCATGATTTAGCACTACTACATACTAGAGTACAAATATTATACCCGTGAAACAAGTAGTACTAATAGGCCTTTTGCAACAACAGGTCACGGGAAACCTACCCCTTTTAAATCAAACAGCTGTGTCAAAATGAACATTAGCAATGAAAAGAGCACCTCAACATTAGTAAGAAGGCGAAAAATCGGCTCCTAAAATGTAGAACAAGGGAAATGGCATTGAATTTAAAATTCAATATTTTAAAAGGATTTGTATAAAAAATATGCTCTGGTGTGCAAAGCTTGCCCACCAGAGCATATTTCCCATACAAATCCTTATAAAATATATGCTAAAACTTTGGCTTCTTAATAACATATAAAATATCACTTTCTGTTTCACGCTTTTAATGTTTGTACTATGTATATTTGTATTGTATGCCTGTTTGGTTATTATTCTTTCCTAAAACCCCAAACACTCTCTTAAGGTGGCTAACTGATTGTACCATGTAGAAATATTCAGCAGCACTCGCTAAACGTCAGTTAAACTAGTTTAGCTTTAATTATTCATAGTGAATTGTAAGCTCGCGCTGTAACTGACTTAGCGCGCGCTAGTTGCGCACGAGTGAAAACATGAATTGTAATGGTTTGTTTGTCCTCATCAGTAGCCCTGATGAAGACTTTTTAATAAAGTCGAAAATTTGGCTGTAAAGGTTTATTATCCAGTTTTTTGATAATTTATATATATATATAATTTATATATATATATAATTTATAATATATATATATAAATTATATATAATTTTGCAGGCTTAGTTTGTTTACCAATATATATATATATATATATATATATATATATATATGTGTACATATTTTGGTAAACAAACTAAGCCTGCAAAAGTCACGGCTTGATTTGTACAAGGGATCAGCTCATGTCATATTCCTTGCATTATAATAATGCTGGGGATGGCATTTGATATTTGATATGGGTTAGGTTTTTGGGTTGGTTTTGATATATTGACAGCAATACTGGGCAAAGAAAATTAATGAACGTCTTCTGAACCTAAGAAGAAATGCCTCTAGGGATCTAAGGGAAAAAAATGGTGACAAAGAATTGACTAAGGGGAAACCTGGTAGAAAACCAACATCTACTTTTGCCGAGTCAATTGTGGTACCAAGTATTCCAGAAGGTGAAACACCAGAAACTATGGACAATATGCAGAAAGAGCTCAAAGATCTGTGCAAGAGTGGGAATGGAGACTACGATAAAGTCCATCAGCTGATGACTAGCACATTCCCTCACCGTAGGAAAGAAGTCCTAACCGAAAATGTGAGAGTGTGGCAGCTCCTGAAAAAGTATCCCCCATTTGAAGAAAGAAAAGGATATGAGGTAAGTAATTATTATTAAAAATACTTATTATAAGCAACCATATACATTACTTTATACCTAATAAACCTGATAAAGTCCTTTTCTTCAGCATTGAAATGAATGACAGTGAGGTTAAAAAACCTATTGATCTATACTATAAAGATTCATGCTCATGTTATGTTATTTATTATTCACACAGTTACATCTAAAAAAGCCAAATCTGCATATCAACATTATTTATTTACATGTTTAATGCTTTCTATATATTCAACTCGACAGATTAAAGCTGAACTGGGAAGAATTCTTGGTTCTCAGGCATTAGTTAAAGATATGAGGGAGAAATATTCACTTTCTAAGCTGAAACTCTTGACAGCCATTAAAACATCAAAAATCAAGGAGGTGAAAACCATAGTAAATGGCCTGGAAATGACAGACTCCTCTGATGTAACAGGTATGATATTAAATTTATGAGTCATTTTAAAATGTTTAGATTTGCAAGATTGAGACCTTGCTGTCCCTAGTGTAAATACCATGTGAAACCTTAATGGATTGACATAATATAACATTGCCTAGAAAAGTTTAAAGGTAGTTCTGGCTTTAAAGTGCCTATGACATATTTGACAATATTCTTAGTATTGATTCTATATGAGGTGAGCTGTTCAGTGACCATAAAAATATACATGTAGTTTGAGTGATGTATCTTGAATCTTTTTTTGTGTCATATGCTAATGACTATGACTTAGTGTTAATATTGAACTTTTACTGATAATATTGTCAGATATCATGTTATAGGCACTTAAATTTTATCTCGAAAGGTTTCTATCATTATATTAATATTTACCGGTATGTTATTTTTTTTACCCATATTGGCTGCCCCACATGATAAATATATTATTTTCTAATATAAAAATTTTTTTTTTAGAAATGGAAAGTCGCTGTATAATGGCAGCATTACCCTATGCTTTGGGGGAGAAAAAAACAGCTAAGACTGTGACAGGAGAATTTTTTTGGACAATAGTTGAGGTATGTTTAGAATCTACTGCAATAGTTTTCTCAGAAGCAGCATATGATGCATGATGAGGTTAAACTAGAAAAGCATATTAATTTTGTAATCATGCAAAAGCAGAGCAAAGTTTTTTTTCTGAATTCTCTTGACTGGCCACAAAACAATAGACTCAAGGTGATGTGAGGCTGGAGTAGACTAAATGTAATAATTGTATGAAGTTGAAAACTCCAACATCGACTGTGGTTAATATTCAAGTGATTTGGGAAAGGTGTATTGCTGATGCATTTAACAAATATATCCATAGCAATATTTTGTACTAGAGCAAATCACTAAACCCATGAAATAGACTAATACACAGTTTTTAGACCTCATTCCTATGCTTTCTTATTTGAATATTTGACTTTATTATGATTTTGATTATATTATACTTCAACAATCAATTTTGATTTGATGGGTTTAGTGATTTCGCTCTATGCACAGATTAAGTGTGAGCACTCTATGGCCATAAGTCTTTAGTACATTATGCTTTTGGTTGTATCCCACAACCATAGAAAATAAAGCCAATCAGAAAGCAGGAAAGCTGTTGTATATTCGTTTGGCAACTATTGTAATAAGGGAAATGTATTTTTAATTTATTTATTTTTTGTATTTCTTTTTTTTTGTAGGATGATGAAGATGCAAAGCAAGTGATAGAAGAAACTACCACACCAAGACTCATATCCACTGGTAGTGCATTAGAACTGCATTCATTATGCTTGGCTGTGGAAGGTATGGTAGTGTGTAACTTCAAGCCTTCCAAAAGCATAGTGAATGCAGTTCTAACATTGTTAGCCAGTTTCTATGTTTTCAATATAAGCTACTCGAAGGGACTGGTGAATAGAAGAAATTGTTGTAATTATAGTTTTTCCCAGATTGGGGTCCCTGTGTTACCAGGGATGTCACGTGACCACGGGGCCACGAGGTAGGAATTGTCAACATCTACTGTAATTATAGTTTTTTCAAGAGAAAAATACACTTGTTGAATTCGTTTGTTTGTCGCGGCTCTTAATCGAAAACAGTTGATGGTATTCTACAAACCAACTGGCCAAAACCCTTATGTGTTTTTAGACCATATGCTTTTAGGTTCCAAACCACAGTCTCTCCCCACTGGAGTGGAAAATTTTTCATTAAGTCTTAAATATTTTTTTTTTCAATTATGCAAGATTTATTATTCATGTTTTGAATATTTTGTATTGAATATTTTCAATAAAAAGGAAAACAACCAATATTATTTGTAGTATTTTCCTAATATTTATTATAATGTTATATATTAAAAAATGGTTATTATAACGAAATATGTAAATGGTTGTTTTAACATAATGGTGATTACCATTACTAAATGGTTGATATAAACATACTTCAACCAAAAAAATTGTTTACCTCAGATCCACCCCCAAGTACCCCTTCAAATTGGTTGAATCAACAATATATTGGGGTTGAATTTACCATTTACAATATTATTGGTTGATATTACCAACACAATTGGTAAATTCAACCAAAACAATTTTGGTTGAATCAACAATATATTATGGTTGAATTTACCATTTACAATTGGTAGTTATGACCAACACGATTGGTAAATTAAACCAAACAATCTTGGTTGAATCAACAATACATTATGGTTGAATTTACTATTTACAATTGGTAGTTATGACCAACACAATTGGTAAATTTAACCAAACAATGTTCGTTGAATCAACGATATATTATGGTTGAATTTATCATTTACAATTGGTAGTTATGACCAACACAATTGGTAGTTTTAACCATGTTGTCTATTGGTTATTTCAACGAAAAGTTTTCGTGGTCAAAACAACCATTAATATTGTTTACCTCAGATCCACATTTTTAACCAATTTTAGTTGGTTGAAAGAAGCAATTCATGTTTACAGTGTGAATAAATATCTTCATTTTCATTCAAAATACTTTCGCTTTCAGACTCGCTGTCACTTGTAGTGTCACCATTGTATTCAGAACTTGAGAATAATTTATCATGATCAGCGTCTTCATTATCAGGGTCTGGAAGGGTATTCGCGGGATCCGGGAAACGGTTAAAATATAGCGCGGGATCCGGGAAACTAGGAAAAAATCTTACGTGCTTCGGGATAATGGCATCGGCCGTGACTCGGGAATTGCCGAATTCAATGTCCGGGATGCGGGATTTTGATTTCTGATTGTCGGGAAAACGTGAAAAATATAAATAAATAAAATAAAAATTCAAACGCCTTTGAACTGTTTGAATAATGTGTTGAATGTGATGGTCGCTTACAAAGGTCAATGGTTGTCAGTTATTAAGTACAGTACTTCAATCGCAAAACTGACACGTTGACAGGCCAGTGTTTTCCAGCCAATCATTGAACATGATTGAATATAAGTGGCTATTGTCTTGGCGTGTCCGGAAGTATAATAAAAACATCGCTTCAATAAAGCATTATTGTTCACTCACTCATATCTGTCAAATCGTCAAACTGTCCACAGACTTAGTAGTTAGTAAGACGGCGATAAAGCAGACTCGAGAGTATAGATTTAAAACCCCGGTTTAAATCGCGATGGAAAATGATGCCGGCTCTACCGTATCTACATCTACTACGGTGAGAGTTTTGGCATCATTTTTCCTCGCTCAAGAAGATTGCAAGAACGCACCGATTCACAAAGAAAAATTCAACGTTCCGGTGTGTTCAGCCAAACACAAGGACCTTTTTGCCTTTGTCAAACATTTAAAAGCGTTTACGGGGATTAATGAAATCGCCAAAAGCAAGGGCCTTGGCGAAAATGCTGAAGTCAAGATTGCTCGAGGCCTTACTCGGTCCACTAGCGGAATTGAAGTTTTTTCTATAAGGACCCAAGACGCGTGGAATCACGAGCTTGGCACTCTGATCACCGGAAACGGGATGCTTCAAGGTAAATATTAAAGCTATCATAATGTTTGATATTCAACCAGACTTTAGAAGTCTTCTTATTTCGGGTTAGGGATGGAGTTCAGTTACCACTAAGCTCTGTAAGCTGACTTTAGTGCTCTTATGTAGGTCAGTAGTTGATCTATTTACAAATACAATTCAGTGTTTGCCTGCTTAATGTTTAGGTATGTTTAGGTATGTTTAGGGCTGTCACCCTTTCATATCGGGCCCTTTCTTCATATTAAGGTAATGTTTTTTTTTGAAGTTCGTAGAAAAAAAGAAAAAAAAAATTAAATGCGGGATTCGGGAAACGATGGAAAAATGTTGCGGGACGCGGGATTTCGGGAAAAAATGTAGCGGGATCCGGGATCCGGACTCCCCCTTCCAGACCCTGCATTATCAGTGGTCTCAGATAAATTACATGATTCGAACGAAACACAGGAGACTGGGTCGAGGTGGAAGATGGCGGCGTTTTTTTGGGCTCTGTCATCTATGATCCATTTTGTATATTTCTCGTAAATCAAAGTCGATGATCTGTATTTGTGTGGCTTATTTTTTTCATTTAAGGTTTCTGTCTGTTATGGGTACTCAATTAACGCAAGAAATTCTCGAGAAAATCCTGGATAACTTCAACCGTTGCAATCCTCGCTCAAAGAAGTCCAAACCACGATCGCCGATGTTGTCAAGTCAGTTGAATTCTTGAGTTCTGAGTATGAAAAACTTAGCTCTAAAATCACCAACAAGAATCAACGAAGCAGAATCTACTTCTTGAAATCAGTTCCCTGAGATGAAGATGGTGAAAGAAAAGAACAATGACCTGGAACAATATACAAGAAGGGAATGTTTAGAAATATGAGGCATTGCAGTGAAACCTATGGAAGATACCAACAATCTAGTACGTGATGAAAGCAAGCAATAGAAAAGAAACATTTTTCATGTGGAATCTTCCTAGATCTATCAAAGGCTTTTGATACTGTCGATCATTCAATATTGCTAGATAAACTTGATTTCTATGGCATAATGGGTACAGCTAAAGACTGATTTATTTCATACCTACATGACAGACAGCAGTTTGTCTCCATCAATGGTTGTAACTCTGAGCTTAGCCACTTTCCTTGTGGTGTTCCTCAAGATCTGTTCTAGGTCCACTTCTTTTTCTGTTATATATTAATGACTTTCAAAACTGCTCTTCATTATTTGATTACCATTTTTTTGCTAATGACACAAATTTATTCTATTCTGATACAAGTCTCAAGGCTCTAGAAAGAAAAGTCAATGAAAATCTCAAATCTATTAACAGTTGGTTACTGCGGTTTTCTGTACACTGAGCACTCAAACGCCGAACGCCATTTGGCGTTTTGGCTTCAGTCAATCAAAAATCCGAACACTTTCCGAACAGTTACGAACATACACGAAACATCGTGTGCGATTGCATATGGCTCGTGGGCAGTGCTTGACATGGCGGAATCTATGGACCTTTTCGAAGATTCCCAAGAATTAACGGAATACGACGAAGTAGAAATCACTTTACCAGACTAAGATGATACTCAAATTGTTGAAGAGACTGATCTTCACGTAAGTCTTATGATTATAACTTCTTGGCTGGCTTTTCAGCATCAAAGTGTACTCCATAGCTGTTGGCGCTGACAAAAAATTGGACGTCTCTTGTCTCAAGAGATGGTTCTCTTTTATTACAGACAAATAATGTTATATAAAGTTTCGAAATATAATGTTTTGTCGTGTCTTTAGAGAGAGGTTGTCCTTCCTCGAAGATGGACGTTTTTCACTCTAAGAGACTGTGTGACAGATTATGTAAACCGGCAAAAAGAGCACCAGCAACGGGAGCTAGTTGTTAAACAACTCTACTATAAACGTGCCCAGTCAAAAGGGGTCGTTAAACTCAATGGCGACGCTGACATTCCATCCCTGCTAAAAGAATACCAGACGACATATCCAAGTGGGAAAAGAAAAAAGTCATGTACTATGTATTTAGCAGTAGATCTAGATGAGAAACCCTTACCAAGAACCACTTCACCCAAACAAGGTAGATTCAGATGTCAATGTTTACAGCCTGTTTTGCTCAAATCTCAATCCCATTCTTATTTTCTATCGTTTTTTGGTTCTTACTCCCAGTCCCAGTGCATAAAATCCCATTTCCCAGCCCCTAAAAATGGACCAGTAAATCAAATTTAAGACAGCAGGTTTACTTTAGCAGTGGATAAAAAGTAAATCATCCAAACATAACTTTGTTTCACATTCCAGGCTCTCCAGTTACTCCCCGGAGATCCCCAAGGATAGCCAATACACATATGGATGCATTCCTCTACACATTTCTCAATGACAAATGTGGAACTACTGCCCACATAATACACAACCTAAGCAGATCAATAACAGTACAACAACTGAGAAAAACGATAGTCTTACAAGACAATGCTCAAACAGTTTACACTCCAAGGGATGGTGTCTACTGGCTCAGGAAAGGCAACAAGCAGCCAGTTGCTTTGAACACAGACATGGACCTGGAAATGTGTAAACAGGAGTACAGTGGTACAAAATCAATTAGAATAGCATGTGCAGCAGTATTGCAGAAGTCAACATTAGGTATTTGCTATAAGTTGATTGGTTTTCAGTTGTATTCGTTATATATAAGCAATTTAGTTGACAAGCAGGGCTGCTGATAACATGATATAATTTTTGGCATCTATTCTTGTTTTTCCATATATATATTTTTTCCTCTAGTGTTATGAAGTTATTATTTGTGCACTCTTTCTTAAATTTAAGTCCATCTCTCTTCCATACCTCTTTTCAATAGTATATATTTATTCTATGTTTAACTTCTTTTTGTAATTATCAATAACAATAAGGTAGAAATGAATAAAACTTGAAACTTGAAACTCAAGTTAATCATATTGGAAATGAAAAAGGGACAATACATATTAAAGAATGTTTTTTATCGGCACAAGAAATACAAAGACTTCTTGAGGACATCCACAGTGGTATTGGGCACATAGTTCACTTAGTTCACTAAGCTAGTAAATACTTCATCTTTTTTAATATATGGTAGAACAAAATAGCAAGCTATTATTCTATTCTCTCCCTTATATCCTCTTGTCATTTTTAGATATTTAAAAAAATAACCAGCAGGCCCTCGAAGTCTAGACCTGTATAATAGAGCTAAACTTTTAAAATGTGAAACTAGACTTATGCAAAGGGTTATAAAATTAATCAATACCTTTTTTATTTAGTCACCTATAATGTAAATTCTTTTTTAGGAAATGGTACCCTCATCATCTGAGTTAAACTACTTGTCACATCTGTTATGCGACAGTTTTTATTTCTTCGAAATAACAACTGAACGATCCTTAAATGAAAACATTTGTGGTCTGTGTGGAGTTATTGGGGAGTTCTACCTGGGTGATGGCAATGACAAGAACTGCTGTTCTCTAAAAGGGGTTTGTATATCCAGAGTTATATTTGCTAGTTGATCTTTAATACTGAATACCACCATCTTAAGTAAGATATCCTTGTTTGCCATCAATGTGTTTAAGTTATACTGACTGTATAAATTGAAAATATTCATCTTTTGTGTTAGTTCCTGCAACCCCACAACCCCTGCAATCCCCACAACCCCTGTAACCCTCACAACCCCTGCAACCTTCACAACCCTTGCAACCCCCACAACCCTCACAACCCCTGCAACCCTCACAACCCCTGCAACCCCTGTAATGGTCTCATCCCCACAGCCCTGATTACGCCTGTAATGGTCTCATCCCCACAGCCCCGATTACCCCTCGCCAGCCTTACCCTCCTCACCAGCCATCTGTAACACTAACAATACCTGCAGCACTATAAGTGAGAGGGATTGACATCAGTTGTTTATGTAGACAAGCATCTCTGGTTATTCCCTGCGATGCTGATTGAACCTTCGCTGAGACTGTTGCCCGATAAAGCTTAGATTACAGTTAAGGATGCACTTACTTTTATTCTTTGCATGCTTTTGTAGACTACTGATTTACTGATATCGAGATTTAGTATTACTATTTTTGGAGTACATGGGAATGATTTTAATATTTTCTTGGATCTCTCAACCAATCACAGTGCTCGTTCAGACGGTGGTGTATGACTCGTGTTTTCACACTACTTTTGTATACACATCGAAGAAGACCTAAAGAATGGCATGCTTCTTGATGTTAGAAGAAAAGCTGGTCTTAGAAATGATTTTTTTTTATAACAATGCCCAGGAATGCAGTAATTTTAAATACAAGTCCAAAATCCGCAAAAGCAAATTTGAAAATGCCACTGGGTACAGACCTGCAACGAGACTTTAAAGTGTCGGAACGGAAGTGACATCACGTGGGAGAACTCGTGGGAGTTAACGAGATAGCGAAGAGAGGCGCGAAGAGAGAGTGAAGAGAGAACATGTAATCTTCTGTTAGAGAGAAATAAAACCAGTGAATTGTGATCTACTTTGTGGGATTTCGTCCCAACAAAGAGTGGCGACCCTGCCAGGACTTCAAGTTAACCTGTGAGAGCCGAAACAGAGGATATCAAAGAATCTGAGAGCCAAACAATCTGGTTTCAAGTTGTAAACAAACATGTCAGAAATCGAGAAGCTACGAAAGAAGATCGAGGCAAAGTTGCGAAGGTTGGAGTTTACCTCAGAAGACACACAGAAGACAGTTGAGAGTAACGATGTGAAGGCTATAGACCGACATGGTAATCGAGAAAACACACAAGCTGAAGTTGGCGATACAGGAATTACGAATGAAAGAAGGCGACGATCTTGGCGAGATTAGGAAGTGGTCAGAGGGATATAAAGGTAATAGCTACTGAAATTAGAGACAGGGAAGAGGAGAAACGTGAAGAAATTAAGCGAAAGCGGAATTTACAAGACCAAATCGAAGCGAAAATCGAAGCGCAAGCGAAATTTAAGGAGGAATTGAAGGGGGATGTTCAAAACACGAACATTGTCGGAGCAAAACTACCGAAGCTAGTGATAACTAAGTTTCAAGGTACTCATCTAGACTGGGTCAGGTTCTGGGATCAATTCGAGACGGAGATTGATAAGCCGAATATTTCCCAGGTCACGAAATTTTCATATCTCAAAGAGTTATTAATTCCTAGTGTATGGGCCTCTATCGACGGCCTCCCATTCACTACCGAAGGGTACGAGAGAGCCAAATCTATCCTTAAGTAATGATCCGGGTAAGAACTAGGCAGTCCAACGGCAAAAGCAAACAAAGAAGTGTGGAAATTTTATTTAATTATTCAATTAAATACAGCAATATGATTGGTCGAGAACAAAAAAATCTGGAAAAAAACGCGAAAAAATCAAGTTTTCATTGTTTTTTTTACATTGAATTGTCCAGTCCCCTATTTCTATTGTCTCGGCCAAGTTTGATTAACTTCCTATGCGCCAATCAGACCCTAGAGCCGTTCTAAGATCTTGTATGTTGTGCCGCCGTGACGCCATATTGCTTTTACATATTATACATATTATGACTGACGAATTACATGAGAAAAATAGAAATCCAAGGGAGTATCCGAAAATTTTATTGGCTTTTATGGCATTAGAACATATCTAAAAGAGTTCAAAGGAGTTATTTGTCTTGAAAATGCCGTTTAAAAGCATTTGTTGTTGTCCTCAACACGACGAGTGGGGATATGGATCCGTTGGTATAAAGCAACTACGCGTGGTAAACTCAGTCGAAGAGTCCTTCTGCAAGCCGGGTAATTGGTCCAATGTTGGCCACAAGGAAAGGAAAAGAAAGATCTGCCTGTTCTGTAGTCAAAGATTATTGCTTAAAAATAAGTGTGAGAGACTGGAGGTAAGAAAATATTCCTGGCTTCAACGCAACGCTAGCTTTTGTTGTAGCATGACAACACACGTGCTTGCTGAAAACTTGTTTGTGTCCATGTGGGTTGTGTGTTTTTACTTACTTGTTTCTCGTGACAAAAGTAATAAATATTAGTAGCAGTCGAGACGAAAGTTCTTAGACAAAATCTTGGATTAAAAGTTTTGATTTTACATAAGTTCATGGCTTTGTCAATTGTCTCTAAACCATGCGGATCTGCAAACATAAATTATTTGCATGATTTGTCCGTTTCTAGCCTCATTCTATCTTTAATTTAAAAAAACAAATACATTCATTTCAGATAATTCAAGAATTTTTCGATCATTTTTCTATAAGGGGGCATAAGAAAAAAAAAAAACCCAACAACAAACAAACAAAAAAATCTGAATTTGTAAGGAATGTAAATCTAAGTTTGGTTAGCAGCATTGAAAGTAAAAACTAGAATATTATTTTTATTTCAGGCACAACTTGATGAAGCTAATTTATCTCACCAAGATTCATTTGATGAAGTAGAGGCCATAACAGTAGATGAAACAGTAGATGAAACAGTAGATGAAACAGTAGATGAAACAGTAGATGAAACCCTGTGCCATATTACAAGTTCCTGAAAATGACCTGCAGAAAGTTCAGTATGAAAGTTTGCAAGAGAGAAGGAAAATAGATATCAGAAATGAAGTGCTCGAAAAGATGAAAGACCTCATTACCAGTTATACTGTAACGCAGGAAGGAGCTGTCACTTTACTGGGAGAAGTACTTCTGTCAAAGAAATGTAAAGCTGAATTTGGGGATTTGGCTTCAGGAAATACCATTTCCAATCAAGACAGCAAGATCCTTGAAAGCTTGGCAAGAGAGTACCTCCAGTCTAAAGACAAGAAACAAGTTGTGCCATTTGACAACAAGCAGCAAAGGTCAATGGTAAACTTTTGATTGAAGATACTCTCCACAACTCACGACTGAACTCTAGTTCAACTCAAGTTGAATTCCAATCCCGCACTGAGAAAGCAAGGGCAATTGGTAGGGTTAGCAAGTTTGGCGATGAAAGGCACCGACTTCTATCAATTGTTGCAAGTGACTTTTCTCAGTCGGTATTGCAGTCCTACTTCTATTGCTCCAAGGCCACAATTACTGCTGCCAGAGTTCACGCAATACTTTTTGGTAAAGGTGGCGTGGCAAGAGATGGCTTTACATTTACAAGACAAAGTGTAAGCCCTGAGATCATCCAGGAATTTGAAGCTTTTATAAATCAGGATGACATATCCAGGCCATCATCGTGTAGAAGTGTCCTTGTTGGAAAAGAGGAAACTGGGGTAAGATACTGGCAGTGTTCTATTAAAGATGCAGTGTAGCAATACTTGCTTAAGTGTCCAAATGGTGTCAAGAGAACATACATATATACACACTTGCCAAAAAACTTTAGATCAGACTCTATGCTTGCTGGTCTATGTAACTTATGCGATGATTATGGTCACACAAACTTTGAAGCTCTGTTTTCATTGGTCGACAAGATGGGTTACTTAGGCCTTCTGCAAGATGCGAGCCTGACCTCCAGTGATGTAAGAAGCTACCAGAAATTCCTGAAAATCCAATATAAAAAGCAGGTAAATACATGTGTTACTTTTATGTTTGTTTCATTATCGTGGACGGATGTGCATGCAAAATACCCCATACATAGATGATCATTGCCTCCCTTGAGTCTCACATATATAAGAACATCATTCTGTAATGTGAAATGTGAATTCCACTATACTATGTCCACTACATCTTTCTTTGAGTAAGTGCATGTGGAGTGATGATTCCTAATGATGAATGGAAGGCAAATTTGCATCAAAGCCTGCGTTCAAAAGAGAATACAGAAAAATTAAATAAATTTCCACTTTTTTACAGGTCGAGACACATTCCCCTTGCAATGAACTTTGCAGAGACTTTGCATTTGGAATTTGCAGTGCTGACCACTTACAGATAAGTGCAGATTTTGCCAATTTTTACAGCTCCTTGGGTTGTATAAAAGAAGGAGTAGAACAGTGTGGAGACCCAGATCTGAAGGAATCCCTAACCAAAGATTTCGAACAGATTGTTGGGAATATTTGGCCCATCTTGTCAGAACCAAACACCAGAGTGAATACTACAGATATGTATCAGAGAATTTGAAACCGGGAGAACTTTTGGTCATCATCGACTACAAGATGAAATTGGAACTGGGAAAGAGGCTGCGAGAAAACCAGAGAGAATGGTATGGAGAGAGGGGTATTTCCATCCATGGTTTCTTGGTCATGGCAAAGGTAAATATCACTTTATAATTATAAAAAGAAACATATTTGTCACATACATACCCAGATTTACTCAGTAAAATCCAGTTTTTAAATAAGTTTTCTTAAGTTCGCTGTTCTCAAACAATCACAGTGTGCAAGTCAATTTTTCACTGGTGAAAAAATAGTATGTCCAATCAGAAGCCAGATATGGCTTTTTTTCACTAGAGAAAAAAACAGATACATCAAATTAGAAGTCAGAAGCTGGCTGTTGTAAAATGTGAGACATTTTCACCTAAAC
The DNA here is from genome assembly GCA_023349425.1 of Anthopleura sola. Taxonomy (NCBI): domain Eukaryota; kingdom Metazoa; phylum Cnidaria; class Anthozoa; order Actiniaria; family Actiniidae; genus Anthopleura; species Anthopleura sola. The sequence goes on along the minus strand of JALHLI010000016.1, from coordinate 5,868,695 downwards.
TAGAAAGCTTGAGTAAAAATGTCAATGAAACTATGTTTTAGAGGACAAAATCAGTGAGAAAAAGTAAACAAGCTGACTTAATCATGGTAAGTTTTTACTTGGCTGTTTCTATAAGAAATGATTGGATATAACGAAACCATTTTATAGGGTTTGTAATAAAAAGGCCCCTATCAGCAAATACAAACCTCATAATTCAATACAATCCACAACTCTGAAATGCCTAACTGAGATTACATAATAAGCCAAATTCTAACTCAATATTTTTCCCTTTATAGAGCATGAAAAACGTGAGTTGTAAAAAACTCCTGATTGACAGAACAAGGTGTGACAAAGTTGGCACACTGAAAGACATCTCTCTCTATGGCAGTTTCACCTTTCCTACAACTGGACAGTTTGAAGGTGGGATCATCCTGCGCTCTTTGGCTGGAATTGGTAAAACTATGAACAAGACGAAGCAACAGCTTGCTAAAATCAGTGGACGAGAAGAGCCCATAGCTGGTGCAACAGGTGCACAAGTAACAGATGAATCCCCTGCTCCAGAACCTGTAGGACTAGCCTAGTCCGACACTCTCCCCCTAGTCCGACACTCTCCCCCCTAGTCCGACACTCTCCCCCTATTTGATTCCAGAGATCTTGTATGTTATAGGACCTGCGTAATCTACACCTATAACCTGAAATGGTGTAGAACCTTCAGTTCGGTCTGTTGGCAGGTTTCCAGGTGGTGGGTTGTGAAATGCTCTCACATGGAACTTCTTACATCTGCAACACCTCCTGACAACGTTCCTCGCTAATTGTCTCAACCGGGGTAAGACTATCTTCAATTGGTTATACTGAATTCTAATTGTTCTCGATACTAGTAAAACACTGCATGCTTTACTTTGAGCCTCTGCAAACGGTTAAGTCCCTAAAATTATAATTCCGCGAAGAAAAAAATTATCATTTTACTTTGTTTTCAGAAATCCTAATAAGCGCACTTCCAGTTCCAACGATGAAGATGCTGATTTGGTGTCTCAAAAACGTCTAAAGGGCACATCGGTAAGCAATACATGTGGACACGGTGCACCGCATACTGTGTAGAAATGTAGACGTGAATTTTATGGTTTATTTATGATATAGGCTTGCAGGCGTCTTAGAAGTGATCGACTTTCAAGTTTACTCAAACCCTAACCTAGCCTGACAATCCCACCTCCCTCTAGAGCCTGATACTCAGGCTAACCGGTCCTCCAGTTTTTTTCAGATTCCTCAATTACGGAACTTATATGGCAAGTTGTCGAGTACACCTCGCAAGCAACAGTGCTATGATCTTTGGAAGAGAGGAGAGACCTTTACTAGGATTGCTTCTACTATGCGTATTGCTACTGCAACATGTGAAATATATGTTATCGATTTGATTACATTTGGCTGTGGTTCTTACGAGGAACACCAAAGATTACTGCAAGAGCTTGAAGTTAGTCCGACTGACTTCGATAAAGTACTTACAGAATTAGCTGCGAATGGTGTGACGCTTCGGGAAATCAAGGAAGCCACGTCGCTGGCTTATGACCAAATTCGAGCTGTAATCGCCGTACTGATCCAAGGATACGGAGAGCATAACTGAATGAACATTCACTCTTTATAATGTTTTGGTTCCCCTTCACTTAGTGTGTGAGGTTGAAAAGTTATATGTAAATTTTTCTTTTTATGAAGCGTGCAATAAGCGTGCAAAGAAACAGAGTGGTCTACTTAATCCGTGAAATATTTAGTAGACTTAAACCTAGGTTAATAGTAGATCTCATTTCCAATGTTTTCTTTCCTGGCTATTTGGCTATTACAATCACTCTCTCATTTCAAATTGGTTATCGACCCCTACATATACATATACATAGCCTACCTATTTTTTATATTCGTGTACACCTTATTTTATTGATTTTAGATCTCCACTGCCCAGCCAGAGCTAGATGGCCAAGAGAATAAGAGAGAAATAAGGAAACGATTGGCTGAGAGCCTAAGATATAGGCGAAACATGATTAAGAACACAATTCATTGGAAACGTGCTAAGCAGGTAATATTTTCTACATCAGTATACATAAATAATTGGGAGCCACGGTGGCTCAGTGGTTATAGCATTTCTGGTTTTGGTGTGGAAGGTTCTGTGGTCCGATCCCTGAAGATTGAGGCACACTAAAATTAATGTGTAAAAACCTACATATTAAAAACCTGGCACTCTATACTATATAGTGGGGACTGTAAATTTTTCTTTTGTATTAGTTAACAATCCTTTCCTGCCTTTTAGCTCAAGAAATACAAAAATGATGCCTGTGAAAGGCCAAAGGATGGCAAAATAACAGCCCTTGCTGATATAGTCAAAGACCATCTAATGTTATAACATAGTCAAAATATAACGCGCGCTCCGATTGGCTAATTTTCTATGAACGAGAAATGGATATCCCATAGAGATATACCATAGAAATGTTTTACGGCGATGGCTAAAAACTCACCGTAAAATTCACCGCTAGTTGAAAATTACTTAATTTTCTGACATAAATTAAAAATTATAAAATGGCTTTTTGTCAAGAAATTCCTAATTTCGACTTTCATTTCGAGACAAGCATTGAAACTCCATCAAAAAAGACAAAAAAAAACAGAAGAAAATACGAGGTTTGCAAACTTCAATGAAAGTGAGTTACAAGATATCCTTTCCGATAAGCAGGCTAGAAACACAAAGAAAGCAACAAACTGGTGTGTTTCTACATTTAAAGGTAAGAAAAAAAACTCATGGCTTTTATGAGATAAAACGGCGTTACCTCTTGACTTGTAAAAGCCTTTTTCTCATGTAAATTAAGCATTTCTTGTGAAAATGTCAACACAGACGATAAACATAAACATGGCTTCCGTGATTAAGCTGTGTTGTAAACAGCTACTCTTAGCGAAGAAAAACAATAAAACCACAAACTTTTCGTATTTCTGAATTACTTTTATTTATAAAAAAACTGTTTAGATATGATTACTTTTATCATTGAATGTAGTGAATCAATTTATCAATACAAATGTCCTACTTAATGAAATAAAAACATTGTGTTTTCAATCGGTCTTGAAGCGTTCGGTACGAGCTGCAACTGATAAAAACAAAAACTAATTTCTCCATAACTCGTAAGAAATACAACTTATCTGTTCTAAACCTTTTCATACCTTTAAGCAATGTTCTAAACCGTTTCATGGATGAAGTTGATGAAGTTGATGCGAGCGGGCGATCTTACTCTACAATGGCTCATGACAAAGCGACCAAGAACCACCCGGGCGGCATAAAAGATGTAAACTCTACAGAGAAAAAACCACGGATGTATGAAACAGACAACCCAAATGACGGCTACAAAGCTCTGCGGCTGTATCTGTCAAAGACCAATCCAAAGTGTGAATCTCTCTTCCAGTATCCAAAGAGAAATTGGTCCCCAGCCGACGAAGTGTGGTTTGAAAACAGGCCCGTAGGTGTCAACAAGCTAGACGGAATGATGAAGGAGATCAGCAAATAGGCCAACTTATCCCGCTCTTACACTAACCATTCAGTCAGAGCCACATCGATAACAGTGATGTCAAATGCAGGCATTCCTAACCGCCATATTATGGCTATATCTGGGCATCGTAACGAGCAGAGTTTGGCACACTACAACACGAGGCCATCGTCCGAACAACTGCAGCACTGTTCTGAAGTGTTGTCCCGAAGTCTCACTTCCTCAAGCCAAGCGATCGTACCGACTTCTGCTCATCTGACCACGGCTGTTAATTATAATAATCTGGTTGTAGAAGCAAGGAAAGATCCCACGGGCCAGTTTAGCTCCATCTTTAACAACTGCACGATTCAAAATGTGCAAGTAGTCATGCCTAGAAGTGATCACTGATCTGGCACAACAATTCATCTCCTCAGGACTCTTATTTATCTGCTTATTTAAAACGTTTGTTGATTATCGTGGTATCTTTTTGCTAGAAGAGTCACTGTGAAGCTTAGTTTGACATTCTTTTCAAAACTTGTAAACCAAATTTATCGGTTGTACTGAATTTGTTGTCAGCTTGTCAGCGAAATCGAGTTAGAATGCGCGCGCAACGTTTTGACATGTGATCATAGTACGAATAAAATTATATTTTTTTCTAATATTTTTTACTATTTTTCTCTACCTATGTTAGGTGGCCATATGCATAGTACTAGTGATGATGAAGAAACTGGCTTCAACTTTTGTCCTTCGTAAGTATCATTTTATATTATCAGAACAATAGTAAACACATGACCATGATGAAGGCCTGCAGTCATCTTATGTTATTATTCTAGCTTATATGGGCATGATTGACCTTATATAATCATCATGCATTATACATGATATAGATCAAACATGCTGGCATATATTATTGATATCCTGCACTTAATTTATGTACTACAGTGAAATGAGCTGACCCAATCTTCGTAAAATTTATATATATATACATATATATATATATATATATATATATATATACATATATATATATATATATACACATATATATATATATACATATATACACATATATATATACATATATACATATATACATATATATATATACATATATACATACAATCATATGAGGAAGTAGCTGATCCCATCAAAGAGTGCTCAATACACATATGGTGTAGAGCAAAGTATAAATGTAATAACGAAGGGGCAAGATTTGCTGTTACTCCGAGTTTCGTGCTTACGCACTCGTCAGACAGTATTTAATGAAAGACATTCCTATCAACTAGATATAAATACATGCTAAGACAATAGGCTAAATGCTATATTACAATAGGTGATAGTTATACTAAATACAATAGATGAGAAGTTAAAAATATCAAAGCGTCAAGTGTTCTTCAAGTAGAATTTGTTCTCGTGTCGGCATTTGGAAATAAGTTCGGATCTTTTGTTTAGGAGGTTGTCGTTGCTGTGTTTAATGATCATCAGTTTTTCTGTAAGACAGAGGTTGAAAACTTCTACCCTTCCATTACTGAGAAACTTCTCACAGACGCAATCAACTTCGCCAAACAATTCACTACCATCACAGACCGCGACATCGACATTATCATGCATTCACGAAAATCCCTTCTCTTCGACAATAACACCGCCTGGATCAAGAAAAACAACGGCTCATTCGACGTTACTATGGGCAGCTACGACGGAGCGGAAGTATGCGAGCTTGTGGGCTTACTTATTCTCAACGACCTCTGTAACACATACGGGAAAGAAAACATTGGACTTTACAGAGACGACGGACTCGCCATCTTTAAAAACACCTCCGGTCCACAAGCAGAACGTACTAGGAAAGACATAACAAGACGCTTCAAGACATATGGACTTAACATTACCATACAGACTAACATGAAAATTGTTAACTACCTGGACGTCACCTTTGACCTAACAAATGGTACTTACTGCCCTTACAGAAAGCCTAACGACGAACCACAGTACATCAACACAAAGTCTAACCACCCGCCTAACATAATAAAGCAACTTCCAGCATCCATCAATCGCCGTATATCCGACAACTCATGCAACGAACACGAATTCGACAAGGCCAAACCAATCTACGAAACTGCTTTGAAAGCCAGCGGATATACAGAAACATTAATCTACAACAAAGACAATCAACCAGCACGCCCACGACGCAACAGACAAAGAAACATTATATGGTACAACCCCCCATTTAGTAATAACGTAAAGACTAACATCGGCAGAACATTTCTCAAGCTCATAACTAAACACTTCCCGAACCAGCACAAATTCCACAGCCTCTTCAACAAAAACAATGTTAAAGTCAGTTACAGCTGTATGGACAACATGAAAACTGTAATCAACAAACACAACATGAAAATAACAAACGCCGACAACAACGTCAACGCAAGCACCGGAGAACAATGCAACTGCCGTAAAAAAGAACTATGCCCGCTAGACCACAAATGCCTGACTTCCAGTGTAATCTACAACGCACAAATTACAACCAACAACGCAACCAAGAACTACATCGGACTGACAGAAGGAACATTCAAACAAAGATTCACGCAGCATAAATCTACATTTAAACACAGAAAACACACCAACAGCACCGAACTTTCTAAACACATCTGGCAACTACAAGACAATAAACAAGAATTCAACATCAAATGGACAATAATTAGCCGCGCAAGACCCTACAACAACATCTCCAAACGATGCGACCTCTGTCTTACAGAAAAACTGATGATCATTAAACACAGCAACGACAACCTCCTAAACAAAAGATCCGAACTTATTTCCAAATGCCGACACGAGAACAAATTCTACTTGAAGAACACTTGACGCTTTGATATTTTTAACTTCTCACCTATTGTATTTAGTATAACTATCACCTATTGTAATATAGCATTTAGCCTATTGTCTTAGCATGTATTTATATCTAGTTGATAGGAATGTCTTTCATTAAATACTGTCTGACGAGTGCGTAAGCACGAAACTCGGAGTAACAGCAAATCTTGCCTCTTCGTTATTACATTTATATATACATACATATATATATATATATATACATACATATATATATATACATACATATATATACATATATATATATATGTATATTTCTTTAAAGTGAGATCCTTTGTGTGATGCATGGGGCATCAAAAATTGGAAGAGCATCATACTTAAGGCATTCAAAACAAGATGGTATTTCATTAAATTGAATCTATATAATATAATATTATAAAACATTTAAAATATATGCTTATTTAATTTTTTGGCTACCAAGCATTTTGATTTCAACGCACAGAGACACTGGCTTGGACTAAATGTTGAAAAACAGCAGTATTAATAAAACAATAACTTAGGGAGCTTAATTGTTAGATCTCTGAAAGATGTGGAGAACTCGATCAAAAAAGAAAGGAATAAAATATTTGGCTATACACCTCAATATGTTCCTATGACTTTGCTTTTCTTGTGCTCTAAATCTTCTATGTTTATAATATGAATTTTAATTCATTTCAGGTGATTATGTAAAGCTAGCATTACAATCTTCTTATCCGGTGTGTGAAGAATATATTCCTTTGGGTTTACCAAACAGAAAGAAGTTCTTCCATGAAATTAAGGTAGATATGAATTAAGATGTATACAAATGTTACTGGGAAAGAAAAGTAGTTAGATTGAATCAGGGTATAATAATGTTTAATTCACCTTTATATATATTTCTTAGGTTGGAGAAAATTTTTACTGGCCTGAAAACCAGCTGGTGAGGAATGTGCCACTGTCATCCAACAAGAAAGCTACAACCACAACTACACTCACACACAAGACAGCTACGACCACAAATACACCCACACACAAGACAGCTACGACCACAAATACACCCATACCCAAGAAAGCTACGACCACAAATACACTCAAACCCAAGAAAGCTACAACCACAAATACACCCACACACAAGAAAGTTACGACCACAAATACACCCACACAAGAAAGCTACGACCACAAATACACCCATACCCAAGAAAGCTACAACCACAAATACACCCGCACACAAGAAAGCTACGACCACAAATACACCTACACATGTACTCGAGCAAGATACCACCAGACCTACACCCACACATGCACACAAGAAAGCTCCCACCACACCATCCGAGACACAAGCTACTATCACAGCATCAATATGGAACAAGCCAACTAAAAAGTATAAGGGTTATGCTTATGTGCCAGTCAATGATGGTCAAATAGATGATCATGAACAGCCACTTCCAATAAAAAGAAGAAGAATGGCAAAGACAAGCCTGGACTTTGTTTTTGAAAACTAAATTGAATTTTTTAAATTTTTTAGAATTCTTTACCAATTTTGGAATCAAAAAAGATGGCTATATTAAAAATTGTATTGAATTTTTTATTGTCACTGGGCTGATATATAAGTTTACACATATTTAGAGTTTTGAAATTTTATTTTAATTTTATTTAATATCATTTAATTTTATTGTCAATGGGCTGATACACATACGTAACATAAGGTGGCTTGATTTTTGAAAATTTATTGAACATATGAAAACATATATAAAATACAAATAGATTTGAAATTTTATCGAATTTTTATCATATTTTTATGAATGATATAATAATATTTTTAAAGCCTGTATATTTATGAAAAAAGTGTCTAGATATTTCGAAATTTTATAAATGATATTAAAACTTTGGTTGCAGTTTGAACATCTACATGTCTATTTATTGCTTAATTTGATTGGTTGTTTATATATATAAGGTTTGATATTCAGCAAAATTAATATCATTACACATTGTACATTACCTGACCATTAAGTGATCAACCCATGCATGATCATGAGTACATGTACATTTACATGTAGTACATATATATGGGATCATGATCATGATCGAGCTGTTATTAGTAATTATAACCATGTTTTAACACATGATTTTCACATGCCGTCTTTCATATGTGATCTTTTTTCTTAATGATTTCATATGTATTTCACATGGTAACCATGTATATTTATTTTTACATGCTGTCTTTCATATGTGATCTTTTTTCTAAATGACTTCATATGTATTTCACATAGTAACTCTGTAATTCACATGATTTTCACATGCCGTCTTTCATAATAATGTGATCTTTTTTCTTAATGATTTCACATGTATATCACATGGTAATCATGTATTTTCACATGCACATGTGATCTTTTATGATTTCCCATATATTTCACATGGTTACCTGATATTTTAACATGTTCTTGTGATTTTTGTGCTTACGTATTTCACATACATTTCACACATTTTTACCATGTGAAAAGGACTACATCGTTTCACAGGGTTTTCACATGGTACTTTCACAAACTTTTCACATGCTCCTTATGTGAAAAACTGTGTGAAAATTTTCACATACATTTCACTTATAATTCACACATTCCCTCCCAACAGTGTCTGCATAGTCAAAGAAAATTTATTTATAGTGTATTCATGGCCTGAGACTCTGGGGAATCAGATTTTTTACACATTTTGATTGGCTATCAAAACAAAGGAAAACACAATTATTCCAAGATTACCTATTTGTTGGACTAAAATCATAAGGAGTTTGAAACTTACCACATTTAACGTAAATAAGCGACAAATTTGTAGATGAAAACTCAAAGCTTACGGCTGAAACTATGAAGGGCAGTATAAATGAAATAAAGATAATTTGTGTGATAATTTAATGCATGATTGGAAGACGACTCATCTATTCCAATTACATGGCTCTCCTAAATGTGCCACCTGTGACGATTGGCTAAAAAACTTAGAAATTCCTCGCCACGTCAACTCTTTGGCAGGTAGATTGTCAGATGAAAAAAAGAGCAAGATCATTAACGAATTTAACAATCAGAATTTCCAAGTTTTGTGTGCTACTGAGTCCTACAAGATAGGGGTCCATAACCCCTATGTCAGCTTTGTCGCAAGGGTTGGTTGCAAGTGCAACATGAATGTTTTCTTACAAGAAATTGGAAGATCGGGTAGATCAAAAGAAAAAACTGGCCTACGTGTGGTGATAATCAATGAACATAAAGATGATCAGCAACTAGGATATTAGTTGAAAGGCTGCCGTGAATAGGATGCAACAAGGATTAAGACGGACTATCAGGCTTGTTGGAAGTGGATTTATAGTGTATATACTGGCGAATATTTGAGACAGGGTATACTACAGCATCATAACGAAAACAAGCGATTCTTCCGACGTTAACCCTACAAAATGTTGTCTTTGTTGCTAGACACCAAAAGAGATTTCGATATTCGTAATACACTTTCTTTGCTTTTGAAAGCTGTAAAGGAATTAGAAAAAGCATGCCTTTGAAGCAGAATATCAACCTGTTGATTGGCGGTTATCAAATGGAAGGAAGCGAATATATATTTACTCCTAATTACAAGTATGCTTTTTTAATGGCTCAATTTCAAATGGAACAGTAAGCGAAATCTTCGTATATTTTTGTGGACATTGTTTATACAGGAAATCAATCTTTTCCTTATTTACTCAATGTTGTATTGTTAAAACTTTGTTGTACAACGGGGTCGGAAGAGTTCTTTGCAACAAACAAGATTGCGTAGCATATGGAAAGACATTGGAAGAGCTATTTGCGTACTTGACAAGAAAATATCCCGAATTCAAGAATGGTAACAGCCTTGACGTCATTCACGTGGTTTTTGACGATGCACAGGCTAATGGTTTGAAGGAAGCACTTTAGAGCAAAGAATTAAGTATAAGATTCTTCTTTTTGTATATAATGCACTAAATGGTATTTCACCAATTTATATCAGTGAGTTAATACATAATTATCAACCGGCTCGTATTCTTAGGTCATCTAATAAAGGTTTACTAGCTATACCTAAGTTTAAATTACAGACGTATGGATCACAAGCTTTTTCCGTCTGTGGTCCCATTTTGTGGAATAATCTTCCTCAGGATATAAGATTATGTGATAGTGTAAATATTTTTAAGAAGAAACTTAAAACGTATTTATTTAAAGCATATTTATTATATATATTAGATATGTAGTTTTTCCTTTTAAATGCTTATTTGTAGATAGTTTTATTAGTAAATAGTTTTATATATATTTTTATTTTTAGGATTTTTTTTTTATGTAATTTTGTAAAGTACTTTGAAACTTGTGTAAAGGGCTATAATAAAATTATTATTATTATTATATTATAAGCACTACGAGCAGAAAAGGCAGTAAAGGTTCTGAGAGGACGTCAAGTCCATTGTACATGTTCTTTGCAAAGAGTGGCAAAGCTGGTAGCGAAGTCCGAAGATGAGCAACGAATTTTCCTTCACCTAGGAAATGAAATATCACATGAGCCAGACAAAACAAATGTTAAAAAGCTCCAGTTCCGGTCAATTAGACATCTCAGAAGGGGGATAATTTTTAAGACAAGATTTAAAAGATTTAGTCCGTACTTCTTTTGACACTCAAGGCTGCAAAGGGTTGAAGAGTTGGTAAGAATGGTGGTGTCGACCAAATCATCTCAAAATGTTTACAAAATCCCATACCTTATTAAAGGAAAATGAATGGGACATTATAAGTGCCAAGAACAACTAATCCTGTGGAGTCTATCAACAGACAATCAATTCATGAAAAGGAATGTGTCTTGTTTGCTCTGTTGGAAAAAATATACACAGACAGAGGTCATGCTGGGAAAATCATTGCATCAGAAAACAATGTGACCCTTTCCTTTGCAAGCAGCAAAGAGAGCAGACGAAAAATAAAAAAGAAACAATAGCAGAAAAAGAAAGCGGTCGAGCTTAACCTCAGATAACAAGGACCACGATGTTCCTCCAGACAAGAGGAGAAACATAGCAAAAGATACAATATACCAATTTGTACCCAATAAGCATTTCATTACTTAAGACAAATGCATTCTATTATAGAAAACGTCTGGTATACAGTCCTGTCACATCAAGCACAAGTGTGATGAATGCTAAACTTCCTGGCCAGCTACAGTAGCCCTCCCCACTGATTTTAGGCCAGAGGTAATGAAGATACTAAAGGAAAAAGATGGGAGTAAAGTAAATAAGAAGTTTAGAAGAGCATTTATTTCCAGAATCTTTGACTACTTCTCAAGATACACACTGTTTGTTGGTTCAAGTGTATTTTTCATTAACATTCATTAACATATTCCTGCAGAACATACAGACTTCAGAACATGAGATGATAGTGCTATAGTTGCTTTATGCTTATGTAACCATGTGCGCAAATGATGACTTGCCAAGTGAAGATTATATATTATATATAACCTTGTTGCATTATATTACTTTCTCTTAGTTACCCTACAAAGTATCAACTGACGGAAGTTTCCCAGTTGATTGTTAAGACATACCCATTTTTAAAGGACAGATTCATTTTAACAGGATACGTAACTTATTAGAGTGAATTCATATATCACATTTTTACATGCTAATGAGGTCTGGTAATATTCCAATAAGCTGTGTGGAGCAGACCTAAAGAATTCTTGTGAAAAACTGCTTCAGTGATTAAGCAAAATGAGTGTTTTGTAAGAATACTGTGAGGATAACTAAGCTGTTCTACTGAATTAGCATGATGTGAACAAAATTATGAAAAGATCCCTCCCCCCCCCCCCCCCCCAATTAGCGATTTCAATGTATTACTGCATGAAACGCAAAAGTATTACCACTTTTAATGTATTCGCATACTTCTATTGTTCTTCTACTGTTCAGGGTTCAAGCATCTGCACTGTAACATTGGTCATACTTTCGTGCATGGTGCTGTAATGGGTAAAAGGAAAAGCTGTATTTGGTTTACAAACCCTTGTATGATTGAAATCATTACAATAGAACATTTTTCCAGTGGTTGCCATGGCTGGGCCACTTTCGGAGCCCAGGCACTAGACCCTTGGGCATGAGGTGCTTCTTGATGACACCAGCTTTTGTATAACTCATGTTTTAGGACTTATGGCATGCAAGTCTGTATGAGAAATTCAGAAATGAGAGGAAATCCATTGTGGATGACCCAGAAGTCATCCAACATAAAAGGAGAAAACTGCCTACCGACAACAACACCACAAGAATAAGTGCGAAACTGAAGAAAGGGGCAATAAACTGGGAACCCCCTTACAGAGAGGGAGAAGATGAGGTGTCTCTGAAGAGACATTAAGGTTTTCTGCAGAGTGAGAGTGCCAAGAAAGCCATACTGGCAAAACATTTCCAACAGAATGGAACTGAAATTGCATGATAGGAGATGCTACATGAATGGAAGTCCAGCAATTGTTGACATCAGGAAAGAATATCCGACCTTATTTAATTTTGATCAGGTATGTATTTGAGATCAAGTTCAGCACAAATTACAGCACTGGATGACCTGAGCACAAAACTTTTTACAGCAAGGCCAGTCAATATTTGTTACTTGTTGCCAAAGGATTTACCATGATTATGTTTTGGTATCAACTGAACTAATAAATTGCACTTGTTGAAAAAAAATAGTAAATGCACTCTGTAATCAGTACTGACTCGACTTGTTCTCAAGTCCATTTAATCCAGACTGAACATGTCAGCTTATTCAATATACAAGGGTATAAGGGTAAAAAAAATTCATTGAACTGTCACTACACCAGGATGCAATCTTGTTCTCAGAAAAGGTCTGGTTACTAAAAATACATATTTTTTTTTAAAGATGGTTGCAGAATTGGAAAGAAGTCTTGGATTAAACCAGAGTGTTGAGACTACTTCCCTGGCGAATCTTCACCAGGTGGTGGAAGTAATACTCACTGTCACCAAAGAAAGAACCAACAAGAAAATGGAACAAGTAAAGTCCATGTTAGCTCTCTTGGAAAGAGAGACTGATGATGATGATGATGATGCAGAGGCCACACTTGGAAAGAGGCTATCATTTATGATAAATTACACATTTTTAAAGTCCTCCCATCAAAAATAACTTAACAATCAACTTACTAAATGAATAGAAAGGAAGGGGGTCAAAAGTCTTTTGAAACCTAAGTGAGTATGAGGGAATGGTCATCCACAAACAGAGACGAGGGGGCAGAGAAATGAAATATACACAACAGGGTTTTAGAATTTAAAATTAAATTATTTCAACTCGTTCATTAAATTTACATATGGTGTGAATGACAAATCATGTGACACCTGAATAAATATACAACATATACTGCAATTATCAGAACCCCCTTATGTTGTCAGTCATTTTTTTTCTTTCTCACATAAAAAGGCAGAAGTAGCAATGGCAGTTCTGCCATATTTGGTGCAACCAAAACCTGAGTCTGTGTGCCAAAGCGATTCTATACAGTTCATGCCGGTTAGTATCTTTGAAGTATTATTAGTTTTTCATTTTTCAATGTGCAATTGGAGAATGGTATAATGTCTATCAAATTTACACTTGAGTCAATATTCATTGATGCACTCCACTCACTCTAGGTTAGCCTCAAGTCAATGTAAAACAACAACAAGAGATACACAATTAGGACAGGTTTTGCTCTCACCCTCAGTATTGTTTGTCAAAATGAGCTGTCCTAAAAAGTGTTTTAATGCAAGTGGGATTGTAACCCTGGTTCACGTCATTACCAATCATTTAACCTCTCTGAATGACAATGCTATTTTGTTTGAATTCAACATTCTTGTAATAATTATATTTTGTAGCAAGGAAGGGAAAAAACTGATTAAGCATTTGTTTTCTCAACAGGAAGGCAGTCATCCTAAAGAATGTGCTGCAGCAAGTCCTGACCCTTGTATTTTGAAGGAGGGTTCCTTAAAGTCACCTGGTAACGTTTACCTGTGTGCAGATAAGCAGGTTCTGTGCAGTGCCAATTGCACTTTGTTGAAGGCAACAGTAGGCCTCATGTCTGTTTTTTATATTTTCTTATACCAGTATCCTCCTGGATTAAGAAAATTTTTTATTTGTATTTGCAAAAATGTGTATTTCACATCCAAGATGGCCAAAAACGTCCATCAACCGTAATAAACTTTGTGAAAGAGCTGGATATGAAACCCATATCTATATAGTTAAAACAATTATTTGTTTTTTACAGCAATTTTATTACGTTATTCTTATTAATTCACTCTTCCATTTTATCAAAATATTTGATGTATTTTTGAATATATATTTATTATATTTTATGTCTGATTAAGATATACTCAACTTACAACAAGTATTATAACGAGTATTTTGATGAGTATCTATTTTGAGTAGGATAAACTCTGAGAATGTAAGTTTTGTTTAGAATCGCCACAATTACACTTTTCTTGACATGCACAGAAATCTTGGCCACATGAACCGCATCCAGAGCTACCATTGCAAACATAAAGTTTCCTAAACGAAAGCATAACAACGACTTTATCTGGGACAAACAGTTCGCTCAAGACTGGAGAAAAATAGAGTGCAATCTTCAAGATTACCCTTCTGCTGAGGAGGTAAAGGAAGCATGGAAAGAAGGGATTATAATGGCCAAGAACCTAGCTTGCAGACTAGGTATGCATCCTGATGGAGATGAAGATAATGATGACAGGCAACGTGATGATGGTGATGACGATGATCAGGATGGTGGTGGAGGCGATGATGGGGGTGGTATTGCTGTTGAAGATGAAAGGAAATGGTTTGACAGTCCTATGACATATGTTGACTTCAAGGACTCATTGAAAGGGATGGCAACTGAAGAGGAACTGGAGGATTTACGACAAAATGTCGACCAAAATGATGACGAAAATGAAGAAGCAATAGTAAATGACAACAGTGATCCTGAAAAGAACAAAGCTACAATGACAGTACCTGGGGTTGGTGTACGATACAAGTCAACAGTGATTGCCAAACTACGAAATAACCCGAATTTATCCTTAGATTGTTTGCGACGAATAAGGGATGCATGTGCAGCATCTAGACAATCGAACAGTACAACGGAAAGCTCCACTGATGTTCTTTGCCTGTTCGACGATTGTGCTTTACACTTCCCAGCACAACAAAACCATTTCGTTTTGGGTCAGGTTCAACGCATGAAAAAAAAGAAGGCATGGACATGTCAAGTACATTCAGCCTGTGAGTCTTGACAATTGACCAACCAGAGCTGAAATTCTCTACACTAAATACAAACAAACAGAAGACAAATACGAACACACAGAAGAAACACTTTCTGCAACACTTTTGTCTGTTATATGTTCTGTAAACCTAAACATTGACGATGACAAAGACACACTCCCAGACAGTATGTTACTATAATTAACAACTTCCTAAATGCCTTGCATAGAGCCCAACCCCCTCGTTCAAGGAACACTCTTCAGCAAAGAAACCTGGAATATGACAGCAGACGAGTCGACCCTGTCCATACGGCAAGTGGACATTTAATTATACCTTTTTAAAGAAATATAGCAATGTTATATAGATGTTAACGTTACTTTCAACTTTCGCGGGTTATTCTCAGTGTTTTGAATGTTTTATTACAGTGGAAACTATACCTAATGAAAGAAACGTTATTGTTTAGATGGAGAGAGATAGAGAGTCCAGTGATGGCTATAAAAGAATTTCAGTTTCTCATACAAATGCCTAGGTTGCCACCAAGGCCTTGATATAAGCAGTGGTGATTCTCAAACCATAAATTGTCCAACATGTTCCTGCATCTTGAAGATAAACAATCAACAACTCAATAACCACTGCAAAGTATCTCTGAACAATACAATATAGTGCCAATACATCAGTAAGTATGAAATATTTTCACTCATAAAATTATTCTTCCTTCCACCTTTAAGTTCTTGTACAAATTAAAACTCTATCAATTTCAAAATTACATTTCACTAAATTCTGACTGAATAATTACTTTTTTTGAAACAAGGCTTGACCAAAATATCTTGTTTTACAATTCCATTTAGTAACCATAAATAATGGTTCCAAGTTAAGATTGGAGCTGCTCCACATAACAACTCAAACCTCCATTTGAAACCATTAAGGACTGCTTATAAAGTACAGGGCAAGTGCATTGCTTGGAAAAATCCAAGAAAAATTACTACGTTTACGATTAGCAGACCATGTGGCCTGGGAAATGTGACATCCTATTATTCTCCCAAGGAAGATAGAGTTACAAGATTGATCATAGACCGTCTACACAAAGACAGTAATCATGCTGGAACAAATGAAATATTCTGGTATTTCTTTATCCATGTTCAGCAGTTGATTGTCATGAAATGCCAGGCGTTCTTGCTGTCAGATGTGATGGATTGAGGATAACTAGTTCCCAGTCCAATAGCTAGCTATCTAACCAGTCCCTCCCCAGGATCATTGAATTGGATGGGCTTATTGAATAGAACAAATGATTTGATTGAATTGAATGGATTTATTGAATTGAATAAGTCATCTGATTGAATTGAAAAAAATGTCATTGAAATTGACTTTTGAATTTTGCAACATCTGGCCTGCCATAGTTTGCCATTTCCTCTTGCAGAGATGCATAACATCCAGTTTAATTCAGTCTACAGTACATTGCTTTGCTCAAAAAACCATTAGTATGTCTTGTCGACTGCTTTGTGTGGCACGCAACTGAAAGTTTTTGCAGTTTTTTTATATTATATAAAATAATTTAATTATTTTCCAAATGAAATGGTCAAGACAAAGCTTCAACCATGGCAGTAACATGGTGACAGTGCTCCTTTGAACATTTTCTGGACATGGACGTCTGAGACAGCAAGAAGTTTCCAAGTACAGTTTTCTGATGTCTGAAAAATTCCAGCAAGTTATAAATGTCATAAACAACATTGGTTTAGATGAAGAGAATGATAGACGAGACTATCACATCGAGAATTAATGGCAATACCAGAGCCGCTGTGATGCCAAAGTCATCCAGAATCAAAACCTTAGTCGTATCACTTGAGAGCCGCTCAAATTCTTGGAACGGAAAAGCATAATGTATGTTTTTTAACTTAATAATTTATATAGCTCACAAAATATTTCCTGGCTTATATGTAGTACTATGCATTAATAGCTTATGACAGTGTCTCCTTAAGATTGAATTTTTCAATTCAAAGCTTAATTGATTGTTTTGTTATTGTTACTTTTTATGTCTAGTTTGATTACAATATGTTAAAACAGCTTCAGTTGAGGACTTTCTTCACAGAGAAAAATGTTACTGGGTTGATAAGACCACATATACCAAACAATTGCTACCCTGGGAGATCATTCTTTTTCTGCACTATGCCACATGACACAGATGCCCATCTGGGCACTAGTGCTGGTTCATCAGCACCCGCTGTTGGAGTGAAAGTGCGAAGAGAGCGGAAGTTTGGGAAGTACAGTGGTACAAGGGATGACCGCATCCTTGAGAACTGGATCGCTGATGCTGAGAGAGCTGTGAGGGAACTGACGGATAGAAAAGCATTGGACTCAATGCTCTCCCACCTAGAAGTAGTGGCAAAGAAGCAGGTGAGGCTGAGGCCTTTAGTGAGCAGCTCACCCACACCCTGGCCCTTAGGAAGTTTTTTGCCAGATGACAAGAAGAGAGAGAGTCAGTGCAGGACTTTGCCCATGCCCTGAGTGTGTTGCTGGCACGAGTAGAGAGACTTAGTGGAGAAGGGATGCCAGGGAAGGATGGTTTACTCAAAGAACAGTTCATTGAGAACCTACATGATGCCACACTACACCACATGGCGCCACACATCAAGTGCTAGTGCTGGGGAAGGGATCACCCAGATGCCACCTTCCAGGATGTGAGATTGGAGGTACACCACTGAGGAAGACGGGCAACCCCCCAGGATAGTGGGCGTGCAAGAGGTGACCACTGAGGAGAATCTGGTGTTGAGGAGGTGAAGACCACCAAGAATCACCAGAAGGTGATCGTGGATCTGGTTGCTGGACAGAAGATTTTGGCAGAGGAGCTACAAAAGCAACAGAAGTCTCTGGTACAGCACGTGGAACAGCAGCACCAGGTACTTGGACGTCAGCAAAAAAGCAAAGCAAAGCAAAGCAAGATGAGAGTAGAAACTGGATAACCAGACACCAGGAAGAACTGAGGGATGCTCAACGCAGGTTGAAGGAGGAAGCCGCAGCCAGAAAGAGGGTACTCAATGGCAACACAAGAACTGATCCAATGCCAATTGCTGTAGGCAGCCAAGTCCTTATCTGAAACAGAGCCTTGCAGGGGAGAAACAAGATTCAAGACCACTGGAGTAGTAAAGCAAAACTGACAGCTATTACTTGACTAGACATTAGTCGACATAAACCTAAAACACATAGGCCTTAATATGATGACACCTAAAAAACCTGAAACATCTTCACTTCGAATACTGTGTCGATGTAGACGGTGAGAAAAAATCTTTGCTAATCAAGTGAAGTGTTAAATTTAAGAATGTGTACTTAGTTTGTCACTGATCAGCTGATTAGAATAGTGTAAGTCTGCAAAGTTGGAAACTACAATACTACAGTATACAAATTTGATTTACATTCATAATTGCATGATAAATACTATTGTAGCAATGTTATTAAGATAACAAATGTGGAAACAAAGAAGATATTGCAGTCCCATTGCCACTGTGTACTGAAAGTCAAGGAGACCTTACAATTCTTATGCCAACAACGTTTAGCTATTTAAGGGGACAAAGATATTGAGTGAAACTTTGTTGAGCTCTTAAAATTAATTGGAAAAGATGATCTGACATTGCTAGAGTGGATAGACAAGATTGATAATTATATCAGCAACGACATACAATAAGAAGTGATCATGGCACAATACTTGCAACACAACCCTTGAACATGATATCAACAATTATTCAAGGCATTTTATGCCAAAAATAGGCTTATCCTAAAACTTATTGCATCAGCAGGTTTTTTGACCGTTTTAGAATTACTCATTTATCCTATATGACATTTAACAAGACTAAGGAATAAGATAAGGAAACATCGTCAAAAAAACTCTATAAGGAAACATCATCAAAACAATTTTTAAGTTCATCTTTGAAGCGACCTCTGAAGAAGTGCTGGAAACGAGGCTCGATGGGTGTTCTCGTATTAACAGCTGAATACTGGTTTATCTAAAATCCAAATTTTTGAAAATATGCATGTATTGCAATAATAGTAATATGGAAATAACAATTATGTTACTTTATTTAATTATACCGCCATTTCCATCAGTTCAATGGCCACAATGACAGTACAAAATGGTTTATTATTTACAAAGTTTTGAAATGCATCAGGAAAATGTTAGATTTTGATTTAAATTTTAGTTTTTTTAATGGCTCTGTTCCAATCTTCAAGACCACATATAAGAAGGCTCATCTTCAGCTGGCCGTGGGTGTACAGTCACAAGCCACAACTTCTTAATGAATGTTGGAAAGAAGAACTTAAAAGAATAAAGGATATATGTTTTAAAAGTTCACTCACAGCGTAACACAAAGTTCTGAGGAACCTCATAACTTGCATAAATGCGGATGTAGGTGTAAACGATGACCAAGAAAAAGAGAAAGGAAATAAGACCCTTTAATCTATAAATGGGCATCCCACAAAATATTAGATATTGAAACGGAAGCAACAAGCAATAACACTTGCACCCAAATCTGCTGTAAAGATTGACAGTGAATATGTACAGGTTGATCCGCAGCTTCTTTTCCAGTGTGTAATTCTTTTTTGCAGACAGATCGCAATGATCTGGAAGTCCTGTTCCAATATGAATTGTGTAGCTATTCACCAGATCTCTTTGATCAATCCCTGTTTATGCGATAGCCACAGAAACCAGCTCTTGCCTACTACATTTGGGACATCTTTTCAAAAAAGTTACTATTAATATAGACTGCTTTATTACTTTGGTTTATTTATGTATATAAATATTTTTCTTCTTTACAGAACTCTACTCAAATATCTGTGTCAATTGACTTTTTCAAGTAACTTTACACATTTCTTTTATAAGTAATGCACTAGTCAGTAGTCACCAAGGAAAGTTATTAAGCCTGATAATTATTGTAGAGTTTGTCCCTGTAGTCCTGCTATTCTTGGAAGAGGGAGCTCTATTATCTATCTCTATTATTGGTAGCTCTACATTGTCACAAGGATTGTTATTTTGATTTGCGCCAAAAATGTTTTTAGCAACAAAAAAAGCACGTGGTTGCAAACGAAAAATATGGCGTACACGACGACATTACCTTAGTTCGAGTTCGAGGCCATATATCGACCAAAGTTTCTAGAAAATTCACGGTAGATAAATAATCTCGTCTAATGAAAGCTAGATATATTTGTTTAGATTTTCAAAAGCCTTGAAAAGAACAAGGGCAGTTGTCGGTCAGTTAGACCTTGCGTTACGGCGTAAAATATCGTAAGCATTGGAATGAACCATTGCCTCATCTACACAGCGTACCGGCAGTTTTAATTCCTTAAATTGATTCCTATTGTATACTTTACATAGTAGAGCTAATTTACCTTTTAGAAATGAAAATAAGCTTACCTTTCATCCACGTGTTTCAAGTTCGGTGTTAGTTGTCGACTCGTCTCTTAGCTCATCAAAGAGTATTAAGGACCAAATGGCGATTCAAATTATCGATGCATGAAAGCTGAAAGCAATAGTAACTTATTATCATTCACGGAGTAAGTATTACCTTCAGTTATTATCTGGAAAAGTCGAAAACAAAGCATGATTACAGCACTCACAAACATGCACACTCTGCACGCGCCTAAAGACCCCAAAGGAAGCAAAAGCGCTAAAAGCACACCTAACATGACATGCGCAAAGTCCTGCGAACACAGGGAACCCAACGTATACAGACAGTACTAAAAATAAGAAAATTATTGTCTTTAGAACAGTTACAAGGTGAGCAAATGGCACAAAAGAATGTTAGATTAAAGGCTTTAATTCGGGTAGCAATCACATTTGAAAAAGAAAGAAAAATAGTAACAAAGATAAAAACGAAGTTCTGAGCCTGTAATATAAAAGGTCAGCAGCCAGCACGAATATGTACTCTGGGGAGTGTGGTCGGGAAGGCTATAAATTACGAGAATCACTACTGAGATCTTTCTTATTCTGGTGAGTTACACCTTCATTTGCATTAAGTTGCTTAGTTAAGCACGATTAAGCAATACTAGAATTTAAAAAATGAGAGCAGAAAATCCAAATGAAGAAGCAGGCAAAATAAGCCACTTGCCCAATGGGGAGAAGGTTAGTGATTTTTTGCACGCTTACAGCGAGTGCCTTTGTGCCTAATTATGCCTTCGGTTTTCAGCTGAGCACTGAGCAAGAAAGAGTGGGCATGGCCCTCTGAGAGAAATTAGATAAGTGATGAAATTGGCTGCACAGAACAGGAATGAATATGAATACGGCAAGAAAAATGCTGGATGGATAGTTCAGTGTCAAGCTTCAGTGTCATCAACTCGTAAAGGATATAAGAAGCTTCGTGTGTTTGGCAGTGGCATCTTGGCATATTTTGGAACTTGAAAGACTTCAGAGGTTAGACGATTTCTAATTTTACATTCAATAGTCATCTCCCTCTGTGTTATACATATTTAAAATAATAATACAATTAAGCTACTCTGATATAATGTAAAATACGAATCTAGCCGTTGTTTAATGGCTAGAATCGTCTTAAGGCCTGCTCTTGCACTGCATGGTCTTTCTCAAACTTTTTCTTTTGCCAATTGCTGGGTTTCAATCAGCTGATAAAAGTCTTTGAATCTCAATCTGCTCTAAATGGTGGTCAAACTCCGTCAAACTTGTGATTCAGCTGATAAACATTCTGCACGAGACAGGAAATGAAGTCAAGTGAAACCAAGCAATTTTTGTAGACGTGACGTATGTCGCAGCCAAGTATTACTTGTAGAAATAGTATGTTCTGGCACACATCAGTTCCAAGCACAGACTTAACCTTCCTGATGTCCCATGTTTTTCTCCTATAAGGCTATTAATTTGGCTTCAGTTTGAAAAATATATTGGCCTCTAAATCAGCATGATAACACAAAAGAATTAATAAATCACCAACTACTACGATTTGTCAAAGTCTTGATAAACAAACGGAAGTGAGTACAATATCTAGGTTTGCATCATCAGATGAATTACATTGTTCCCAGCTTGACATTATCCAAGGGAGACACTGCATCTCTGTCAACCCACGATCCTTCGTAAGGCTGCCACTGGTCTTAACAGTTCACATTGACATCACATTAGCACTTGTTCAATTACCACGTCTGTTGACAAGCCAGCCAAGTACCTGTCAGATCTCTGCACAACATGTAGACCATTTTTGAAGTTTCTATAAACATCTGGGTGATCATTCTTAATAGATCTGGCATAGAAATGATGACCTGCACCAGCAAAGAAGGGTAACATATTCCTGTTTAAGTTACCTAATGGGATTGATGAGCCTTTAAAATGTTCAATTCATTTTTTTATTCTATATTGTTCTTATTCAATGATACATATTTGTTTCAATAGGATAAAAGAGGCTATAGTAGTAGTCGTGTTCAAGGTCTTTATTGTACAACTAGCTGGTGTACTACGATAGTGACATACAAAATAACTATATGCTAAGGTATACAATTACTTATTGTTGACAGATGGGTTACATATTGTAACATCTCTCCTGTTTTAAAAGCTGTGTTCCTTATTATAACGAAATTGTTAGAATATAAAAATAAACTCATTATTGTCTAATCATTTTGAATTGTCTGTTTACATATTAATAATGTAAAGAACTTTCCACAATGTCCATTTCTTTCAATCACAACATTCATAATGTTATACTGTGATTCTGTTCATTAGAATTAGATTGTTTATACTCCATAATCAGGAAAATAATCAGTGTTCATAATAATCATAGTGTTTAACATGAACTAATAAATGTGAATACAAAGTGATCACTTGCATACAAAGTCCTTTAGGTATGCTGGCTGTCTTCTGTCGCGTTGTGGTCTTGTTATGACAGGGGTAGTCGGTGTAACTGTCTCGGTCGCATCTTCCTGTGTAGGTTCAGGTATAGGGTGTGTAACAGGTGGAGTGCCTGTGGCCAGTTGAGGTTCTGGTGTTTCTTTAGTCCTCTTAAGGTGGTAGCGATTCCTCCTGTAGGCGGCTCCCTCAGGTGTCTCTACCGCGTAAGATCTTTCATCTAGTCTAGATGTCACAGTTGCTTTCTTCCATGCTTTGTCCCCTAGACGGAATGGTTTCATTCGCACTACGTCACCTACTGCCAGAGCAGGTAAGTCACGGGCATTCCGGTTATAATAGTTACACTGCTGCTGTTGACGTTTGACTAGTTCCTTGATCTCTTTCTCATTGTCTGGCGTCCCGGGCAGTAGAAGTGCTTTTGCTGTAGGCAAGAGTGTCCCACCGCTGCCACCATGTTTCAATAGGATAAAAGAGGCTATAGTAGTAGTCGTGTTCAAGGTCTTTATTGTACAACTAGCTGGTGTACTACGATAGTGACATACACAATAACTATATGCTAAGGTATACAATTACTTATTGTTGACAGATGGGTTACATATTGTAACAATATTGAGCTGTATTCTCATGAAATTAATAAGAACATTTACTGCGAATTGGGGTTCCTGTGGTAACAAAATTAAAAATTCCTTTTTCAAACATATTATCTTTAGAAATTGTAGTTCTAGTAATTTTTGGAGGATAATAAAGACAACAAGAATAAGAATAAGTAAGTTAGAATGACTGCAAAAGCGCACTTATAGGAATAACATATATTTTCAAAGGTTGGCCTCCTGTGGTGAAAGGTCTTATCTTTAAATTTTTTTTTCACCTTGTTCCACCATTGGGATTTTTTAGGACTTTTAGTATGTTGTTTAGGTTACTTGTCTTAGTTGAATAACATTGGAAAATATTCTATTGCAATTTGGTTGAACCCCACCCCCTAAATTCCATAGGATGACTGGACTATGGAACTGTGCTGGCTGTGAAACTCCTAACTTTGACAAGGACATTCACCTCAACTGTAAAGCCGTATAAAGTAGCAGTATCATGCTGTCTGTCCCACAGAAGAAAAAAAGGAAAAAAAACAACATAAATGGTATTTTTTGAATGGGAATTGCATATTAACCATTTAATAAACCATTATTGGGATCGTTGAACAGTAACAACTGTGTTTTTGTATAGTAACATGATGTAAGTAAGAAAGATGTCTGAAAGAAAAACAATGGTAAAATTTAATGGTTTCTATGCTTAAAACATTAATATTTTTATAAGGAAATGTTATATATAATTGAAAACATAGTAATACCATGAAATGCATTAATGGCATAAAACATTGTTTATAAGAACCCATTAAAAGGTACATTTACAAGTCATGCTGGGTTTTATACTTCAATTTTTTATTGCTTCCTTAAAAACAACAACATAAATACAACAAACTTATTCTATATCATCTTACAAGGGCTTAATCATCTTAACATTTTTCTCATGCAATATCTTTTATGCTTTCATCGATGTTGCTGATTTTGATGTACACCTCCTTGATAAGACTATTTGCAATCAGGGTTACAATGCTAACCTTATCCTTTATGGCATTCTTAAACACACCTAAACCTTTAGCAGCAGAATACAGCTGAGCATGGGAAACATTTCCCAACTTAATTGCATTGAATGCAACACAAATTACCACAGCAGTTTTTTTTTCCTTAGATCATGATCATAGTCAATTGGACACAATAACGATGGAAATAGTGAGATCAACTACCTCTACTAGACTACTAACTATTTCACAGTCTGAAGAAAATCACTCTACATTAGTGTCAACCAGACTTCCTTCTGTGTAATTCTCTGGGACACAACAAGTACAAAGACATCTGTATCTACCGTCCTGATCAAAGTTTTCTGATGGGATGTTGCCACATCTATGACATGTAGAAAAAGTCAAGTATCTGCTTCCTTGTGGTTACATGGCTGAAAACCTTCTAGGTTTTCCCTTCTAGTGTTACTTAGCACTTGGTTGTCAAGTGTACTATATACTTCTTTCTCGGTCAGGTCGATGGTTACCAATTCCTTTACCAAGAGTTGAAACAATTCCTTCTTGAAAGTCTTCAAGAAACTCTTCCAGTTAGGTGGAATCTTAACTTTCATTTCAGCATATCTTCTTGTGCCAGTCCCTCTACTTTAAGCACTAAATGCTCTATCATTTGGCCAAGTTTCGTGCTTTTATCATCAAGTGCACAATTCGGCACATTTTTGGGGCTTAGCCACTGGACTATAAATTTAGTTTTCTCAAAACACTTTCCATTACGAAAAAAAAAAGGGAAAAAATACTGTTGATATCTGAGCTTGTCACCACGTCACACAACCTCACAAAACAAAGATGGCATACTTATGAGAAGCTGTCAAAAAGAGTGGGAAAACATGCAAAAACCGCTGGCTAAAATTATCACGTTCAGCGGAAGTGATAGTGAAACAGTCACAGGAACGAATTTCTCATTTGGCATACTCTTTGATGAACCCAGATGGCCAAATGTACTGGCTCACTGAATATAATGGATACTACAAAGAAAGCAAAATTAAAAGGATTATAAGTTACCCCATATAAGAATAAATTAACTGCATATAATGATGAACGCACAAAATAAATGAGGAATGCACATTATAGAATAGCATATTGACTGCATATAATGACGATGCACATAATATAAAGCATATCGACCTTCATTAAATATTTGATATATGCACACAAAATGCATATAAATTTAAAACCTTGATTGTATTACTTGTCATACTGCTCCACCATAGAATCATTTTGATATCATATGCCTATAAATATCACTAATTCACTGCTTGGCCATGAAATAATTTCGATATCACATGCCTATAAATATCACTAATATATAATTTCAATATGATTTATGCTGAACTTTATATTTTGCCATTGCAAAAAATGAATGTGAAAAAGGTGTATTTTTATGTACACCAAAAAACACAGAATCAAGTGTTATGTCCCTTCTTTTTCCTTTTTGGTAGGGGTTCATCAGTCACGTTGACCCAAGACTTACCCTTGTCCTTCCTGGAGTATTTCCTGACTGGCATGAAACAACTTGTTGTATTCTAATTGTGTTGTTGTTGTATACAAACATTCTTATGTCTGGGTTGTCACTTCTTCTTCCTATTTTTCTTTGACAAACAAAGTACTCTTCGATGAAATCTTGACCAAACCTCTCTGTTAAGACATATCCCATGCCTTCACCAAGTAGAAACTTTGTGGCTTCAACAACTGATTGGGTGGTAATTTGAAATCCTTCATATGTCTGCCAGGACAGGAACATTCTGCTTCGGGCATTCATAGTGAAGTCTCCAGGTATGTACAATGTACTCTCTTTCAAATCTTTGAGATAGGCGAGGAATTCATCATTCAAATTGTTGATCATCAGTGGAAGTGTATGGAGTTAGGAAATAGAGATTACTTCATGAAAAGCGCACGTGTACGGGATTTTCGCACGAGTTGGTGAAGTATCTGAAATCGAACGAGTGAGCGCAGCGAACGAGTGAGATTTCTGATACAAAACCAACGAGTGCGAAAATCCCGTACAAAGCGCTTTTCATGCTGTAATTTATTTATTAGCCATTTCGAAATTGCGCAGGGGCTTGGGAACTAGGGATCGATCGCGTTGCATTGTGGGGCTGTTTTGGAGGACGCCATTTCGAAGTTATCTTGTAGTTTATAGTAAAACTAAATGAACTGTCCGAGTAATAATGGGAAAATTTAGTTGTTGTGTACCAGGTTGTAATAACAACTAGAGGAACGCTCCACAGATGAAGTTCCACACACTTCCAGTTGATCAGAAAGTTCGTAACGTATATAAAGTTAATACGAAACGCTAGTTTGAAGGTGGAAGCCCAGAACACTAGAATTTGTGGAGCACATTTTCTTGATGGAGAAAGAATGTGTAGAACCCAACTGCCTACAATATTTCCTTGGACACCGACTCCAGTAAAGCGTTGTGTAATAGAAAAACATGATTTACCAACCAAGACGAAGAAAAGACTAATCATGCAGCAAGAGGAAAAAGAAGCAGAAATGAACAGTGAAGTTATAATTGAATTCACCCAACCTCAAGCAGATACAGATATTATTCAAACTGAGTTACTTGATTCGAATGTTGATCTAGAGTCTGAAACAGGTTATCAACACGAAAGAATAGCTGGAAATAGGATAAATAACGACGAGCTCGAATTGAACTCCTTGCAACAAACTTCAACAGATAGCTCAAACAATGATCAATTTAGGATATTTCCAGCTGAAAATAAGATTGAAAACGAAGTGGAAGATCTTAAGGAAGAGTTACGTTTGCTAAAGAGAGAGTTATCAGAAATGCGATGTGCAATTAACATTAACAACAAGAAACCAAAGTTTGATATCGATGAGTACAAAAACAGTGATGAAGATATTTCTTTCTTTACTGGTTTTCCAAACTATGATACAATGGTATTTTGCTTTGATTTACTCAAAGGCAAAGCTAATAACCTAAGTTATGGTAACAAAATCAGGACTGCTATTGATCTAACCACACATAAGCCTGGGGTAAAACGAAAGTTAAACACATGGCAAGAGTTTACAATGGTGGTAATGAGGTTGAGACTTGGTTCATTTGAGAAAGATCTAGCAGAAAGATTTAGGATATCAGTACCCACTGTATCTACTATCTGTAGAACTTGGATAAAGTTCATGAGAAAGGAATTAGAGCCTATCTGTATCCATTGGCCTTCAAAAGAGCAAATTCACTTTTATATGCCTCCTGTTTTTAAAACATTTTATCCTGATCTGGTCTTAATAATAGACTGCACGGAACTTCAGATGGAGTCTCCCTCCAGCTTAGACAAGAAGTCTCTTTGTTATTCAAGCTACAAGTCTAGGCCAACAATGAAGGCTTTGATAGGTATAACCCCTAATGGTGTAGTCTCATTCTGTAGCGATCTATACTGTGGATCTATCAGTGATAATGAAATTGTTAACAAATCTGGCTTCTTGACACACATAAATAGAGGAGATCTGGTCATGGCTGATAATGGGTTCACGATACAAGATGAACTAGCCACTGTGGGTGCACGACTAGCCTTACCTCACTTCTTGAAAGGAAAGGGACATTTTACAAAGCAGGAATCAGAGCATAACAAGAAGATAGCCAGTCTTAGAATACATGTAGAACGTTATATGGAGAGACTGAAAAACTGGCATTTCTTTGACCGTCCAGTTCCAATTACTCAATCAGATATTGCTTCAGATGCATGGGTTGTAATAGTTTGTTTTTCAAATTTTCTCCCACCAATGGTTAGTTAAAGACTGATGTTAATTCTTGGTTTTCACATGACATCATGGTGGCCATGTTGGTGTACCTCTAACAAAATATTTCTCATAAGCTTCTATTGCTAGGTACACCAACACGTACACTAAGTCTTTGTCATTAAATTTTTATTCCTATAGGAATGACAGAAAAAACAAGAATAGTGGCTTATTTCTGAAATACACTACATGTAGCACTGTTATGAGATCAAGGAAAACAATTTATTCAATATTGAAACATTATAATATTGATATATATATAATATCAAAGCTTAAAGAAGTATTGTTGCTTGTCATAAGAATTATATTATAAAATATTAAGTAAATAAACCATTAATTAAATAAATATTTTTCAGACATGGCTCAGCATCACTAATTAACTAGTACTTGCTTTCCTATGAATTAATAGGGTAACTTAGAATGGGTGACAAAATTACCTTTCAATTTCATTGAACCAGAATTATAACTTAGAATGGGTGACAAAATTACCTTTCAATTTCATCGAACCAGAATTATAAATTAGAATGGGTAAAAAAATTACCTTTTATCGAATATTGAAGCTTATTCTTCTTTAACCCTTTCACTCCTACGGCGCCCGAAACCGCCCGTAAAAAACGCATCTTAAATGAAAAATTCCAGCTTCAACAATTTTGATCAAGTTGACCTAAATACCAGTCTAAAATCTTAACTAGCAAACAGAACAACTTTTAAAATCAAAAAACCTGCACAAATGTTCAAAATTAGAACGAAAAAAACTTTAAACATTTTTGGAAAACCAAAAACCACTGTTTATGACGTCATTTCCCAAAGCCAAAAATCATGCTTTTTCATTGCATTTTTTTTCATGCAATTTTTATTTCTACTCAAACAATACCCTTACACAGGATAGTTTGGACCTACTACTTGGCTTTTAGTGCTTTTTTTCCCAACAATTCCTTCCACACGGCAAGCTACAGCCTTTTTCCTCGACCCATTTCATCGCTTATCGATTTTCACTACTCTCTTGCGCAATGCATTCTGGGAAAAATGCCATTTTTTCAACAGGACAGTAGTCCGCCCCCACATTTCAAGATTTTTTTAGAAGTGTCGAGCCACTAGGTCCTACTGCCCAAATATCAGCTTCAGAGCATTCTCCACAAGCCAAATATTAAATAAAATCCCTCAGTAGGTCCTGGCTGTTCATCGTTTCAGAGCTCATAGGATAATCGCGCCAAAAATTCTAACTCGTACGAATGTACATGATCTACGAACTTTTGACGCTAAAATCCCTTGCATACTCTCAGTTCTTCGAGATCATGCTGATTTAAGCTGTCTTAGGGCTTCATGATGCCCTCCAGCACTCCATAGATGAACAAAATGGCTCTCAAAATCTCTAATTTTCGAAAATAGTCGAAAACAAGGCAGCACAATTCCAAGAAAAACGGCTTCAAGCGGCAACTAATTATACAGCCAGTAAACGTCATCCCTCATTTACATAAAACACTGACAGTGTCAATCAAAACTCCAAATATGGTCTTGCTAGGGCTTGGAGAACGTTTAGGTCCAGAAAAACACTAAAAAACCTCAAAAACCTCCAGGAGTCAAAGGGTTAATTACTAATGTAATCTGAAATTATTGAATTTGATTACTGAAATTAAGATGACCTAGGAAATGGAAGGAGCTTGTTCCATCTTACATTGCCATGAAGAATTCTTGGATAAACAATCTCAGGAAATATGTTTTCAAAATAGAACTGCTCCAGTTTTGGCAGTACTTCATTCCAGAAAGAAGAGTCAAATAAAACAAGATCAGTGTATATTTCAACTCCATTTGAAACAACAAAATGAAAAACTGTTTGTTTGCTACAAAACAGCTGTTGTTGAATCTGGTAAAAATATTGATGCGACTTATTGATAACAAGTTCAGTTCCATATTTCTTAAACATTCCCAATCGGCACACAGCATCTTTGAGTAGCTCATCATCTTTCAGTACAATCTTCTTGATCTCAACAAGGTGGTTTTCTTCTGTAATACCATCAGGTGAAGCCCCAAGGAAAGGATGACTTTGAGATATAAGGAATCCTGATTTTCTAACTTCATGGCCAGTTTCTTTTTCAAATTGCTTCAGAATCTTGGGTTCCCATTCTATGCCCTCTTTCATAGCTTTTGTCTGGACAGCTGGATTGTATGACAAAACCTCTGCTATTGCTTTTGTAGGACTGGTGGTAGGCTTGAGTAAACACCTCTTGCACTTAGAAGCAGTTATTCTTGGCTGACGCACATTATACCACACTCTAGTTTTATGCTGCTCACAAGTATCTTCTGAAATAGCTTTAGTATCAGTTGCAGAATCAAATAATCGTTGCTTGGTTCTTAATGCCCTTTCAGCAATGTCATCCAAAGAAAGTGGGCAATGTTTCATTGGAGAAACAATGTCCCATTTTGATTTCTGAGGCTCTTCTACTAACTTTGTTTCTTGTACTGTGGCTTGTGCAGGAAGGCTGTGAGGCATAATATAACTAAGCCCCATTTTTTTCCCAGTTTTCTTTTCAACTTCTTTTGCTCTTTCGAATATAGCATTTAGGTCTTGATCTTGGTTTCTTTGATGAGGGGCTCTGACATCCTGTTGAGTTTCACTTGTTTTGTAGTTCGCTTTCTTCTTTCCCCAAACATGTTTTTCAAACTTCAAAGTTTGAATAGGGGCAGATTCAATTCACCTTTTCGGCGCTAGGCTTTCACGTGGTCTTCACGTGATGGATCGTGTTATGGTCACCAAAAAGTTCGGACATTGTTGTTGAATTGCCACACAATCGTACTAACTTTTATACAATTTATTGACTTGATTTGTTTCTTCTGTTCTCAAATTTTTATCAAAACTTCTTTAGAAATAAATTATTTAGATAGTTTCACTAAGATTTTGAGAACAGAATTAACAAATTAAGTAGATAAATTGTATAAAAGTTAGTACGATCGTGTGGCAATTCAACAACAATGTCCGAACTTTTTGGTGACCGTAACACGATCCATCACGTGAAGACCATGTGAAAGCCTAGCGCCGAAAAGGTGAATTTGTCTCTTACGAGGCACACTCCATTTACATGGCTTTGAAGTGCAGGCTATGCCATCAGCTCTTGTGACACTATCAGGCTGACACATATCTTCAATGGCAAACAATGTGGCAGCTAAATGGTTACACCGACCATCAACTCCAGCTGGACAGGAACAGTATGCTTTGCAGATGTCTGAGTTTGACTTAACAATTATTCTCACTCCATGTACTGGACCAGACTTGCTGTAAGAAGGCATCACTTTGCTCTTGATGTAAAATAAATTGTTTTCTGCCTTACTATAAATTCCTAAAACCTTTCCTGATTTAAAAAAGTTGTACCCTTTCACGATTGGTTTCTCTATTGACAGTTGCTTTTTAAATTCAACATCTTCAATTAGATATTTCCAGATTTGGGAATATCCGATTTTCGGGAGCTCAGGGATTCCCACTTTAAATCCTTCTACAAGAAAGGTTTCGTCTGTTAGAGGACTCAGTTCTTCTTCGATGCCCAGACTGATCCTCTTCTTTAGGGTATTTACTCCTCCATCAGGATCAACGATGTTGTTCGCTAGGCTGTTGTTTGTATAGTCATTCACCCTAAAAATTAAGAATTACCTATGTTAGAAATTCCCTTTATATCTTATGGCAAAAGGTAAGAAAGACAAGACATGTAAGTTTTAGTACTAACCTCTTTATCAAGTCATCTCGCTTGCCTGACACTTTTGCACCTCTACAGGCAAGCCAGCGTTTCAAAATTACCACAGTACAATGTTCGGGTGGTTTTACGAGTGCTGCAACGGGAACATTGTTTTCATTAAGCTTAAAATCATGGCTAATATTGTTTAAATCCTTCGAAGTATTGCTACACGTATCATCAACAGACGCCATTTTGAAATGGCGTCCTCCAAAACAGCCCCACAATGCAACGCGATCGATCCCTAGTTCCCAAGCCCCTGCGCAATTTCGAAATGGCTAATACTATACATACTGAGATTTTGTTGTTTTTAATTTATTCACATTTAATTGGTTTTCTAAAACAATTACAAAACTCGTGTAATAATTCCTTTTCGAAAAATTAAGCTTTTACTAGAAGCTATGATGTAAAAATATCAGTAATCATAACTAGTACAAAGTAAAATCGGTAAGCCAATGAAGTTTTGGCTGATTTTTGTTTTCTTTTGGCTTAGTTTGTCACTGTGGGCTGTCTTCGTCTGACGACTCCAACACACGCTTGATGCGTTTAAAGCTACTTGTAGACTCTGTTGATTTAAATGAGTGATTTGCGGAATTCGGCGACTTGTTAACGGTGTTGATTGTTATATTAAACTGTCCTCCGTGAAAAACTGCTCCACTGAAAGGACCTGCTGGAGGCAAACTAGAACTTTTCATGAATGAAGATTCACGGCACTCGGTGTGCACTGCACTTTGTAAACTCAACACTGGCCTTTTTTCTATAGACGTACTTGTAGTATTATTTCCACTCAGAATCAAAGACATGTTTTTCTGTTGTTCGTGTAACGCAGGAAAATCTCCATAAATTGTTTATTAATAAAGTAAAAAAAACATGAAATTACAATAAGACCTATTTTAATACACATGAATATTTCCACGTGGGGAAAATTCCTATGCAGTCTGGGCGACTGATAGATCAAAAAAAGAAAGTACTTTTACTATAAAATAATATGAAATGATACTAAAAATACAATCAAGATAAGCAGTCTCACCCTGACGGTGGCCTGACGATACCTGAGAAACGGAAAAAACATAACTAAACACTTATTTATGAGGACTCGAGTACAGACTGAGGCCACATGGCATGACCTCAAAGTCACTCGACTGGATACAAAACATAGTTACAGGGAAATAAAACTTACAAAATAACAGAAAAACAATTGTTGATTACATGTGTGAAAAGATTGAAAAAAGATGGCTAAAACTTACCAAGATAAAATTAGAAAAGAAAGCTGTCCTAAGAGATCAATTTGAGTATTCAGAAACTAAAACATGAAGCCCACAGAAAATCGCTACCAGTCCCTCTCAAAAAGGCACAGGGAGCCCAGTCACCCAGACTGCAGGGAGCAGCACAGGAAGCCCAACTCCTGCCATTACATTCGTTTGAGATGGTACTGTAGTTGTTGACGCTTTGAAGGTTTCTGTGGCCAGATAATTGCATTATATGAGTTGGCGGGACGTTGTTGTCGTTCAGTTTTTGCATCATAGTTTTTCGTGCGCTATGGTTGGTGAGTCTTCGCTTTTCATCAAAACCTGCTTTGTCTGCCATAGTTTTCATTAAACTATTTAACTTGTTGACTCCCATTGCATTGGTCTTGAACCATGGTTTATCAGGGTTCTTAGCATAATTAATACCAAGATAAAACGGTGAATCGCTATCGTTCATCGAGCTAGGTCTTTTCTCAGAATAAACTTTGTAAACAAACACTGGATCTCTGTCCGGCGAACCATTTGCAAAACTGAAAGCCTTAGGTTTAACTGCTCTGACATTTCGAGGCTTGGCTCCGGTTCTTGTCTTTGTCTGTCTCTCTGAATATTGTAAATATTCAGCTCCATTCACATCTGTTAGCAGTTGAACGTCTCCCCACTTCATACGATGGTGCTCGTCACATCCTATCAATCCAAAGTGTTTGGTGTTCATAAACCACATTGTGTTTAGCAAGGCCTCAGCATTTGCAATTCCAAGTAATTGTTTATCGTATAAAAGGTTTACTTCTTCATCGGCAATAGCTTCTGCTGCGTTCGGCTTGTTCCCTTTGCCATCTTTTTTGAGTTCTTTACTTCGAGCTTCTAAAGCTTGTCTCGCTTGTTCAAACTGGCTATCTTCAAAAATACTGCAAGGATACGTACAGGCTTTCAAGTGCCGATTAAAGCTGCAAATTAGCCCTCTTAAACTGGAAGGCTCGAAATCCTCACCATCTTTTCTTCTTACAGCTACGATAAATTCACTGATATACTCATTAAGCTCTTCTGGCTGGATTTCCTCGACTCTTCTTGTTTCATTTTTGGAGTTGAGAAACTCAGTCAGCAAACTCACATCTCTTTGTGTCTTCGAAAGAGTATTTTTGTTTTTTTGGTCTTCTATAAACTTGTCTATAGGTTTGTCTAGAGACACAAATCTTCTTGATTGTTCAGCCATCCTCACAAATATCTCCTAGCTCTTGATAAGTTTGAAATACGAACAACTAGCGTACACCGAAAATATTATTTGTGAAAGCTGCCTGACAAAGCTACCCGCGATGACCGCGAAAACACGATTCGCCTTGACAGTGGTTTGTGATTGGACGAAACGCTTTTTTCACGTGTGAGAAATTCATTTCGCCTCTCTGATTGGCTGAAAAAAGTCGCGAACTGGTTTTTCACATAGGGAGATTTGATAAGAAAATCTCAGTATGTATAAAATAAAGGTTTTTCTTTCGTTTTATTATCGAAGATAGAGAAACTTCAATTTCTAAATGATCCTTCTTAATACTGCTAGCGATTTGCTTTAATAGCTTTTGGACATGTATTATTGCATTCTTGGGTTTTCGTCTTAGACCAGGTTTAATGTAGCCTGTCAAGTTTTGTACTTTAGCGCCCAGAAATGAAAGAGATTGGACATTACATTTTATGGACAGCTTGGTCATGGAATCACCCATTAGCAGGATGCCGGGTATATTCGGTTTATCCTTGACTTGTTGATGGCTTGTTGTTTGATTAAGCTTTGGCTTCGATTTTGGCTTCGGTTTGAAGTTTTCTCTATAATTTTTTTGTGTTCAACTCCGATTTGAAATGGAGCACCAATAAAAAGCAGCTGCTGAAGAAGTCACAGGTTGGATAGTTGGACTGCTCAATAATTTAACACCTACAAGTACACCATCTCTTTCAGCTTCTAGGAAGTTAACTTTTAATAGAAGTTCATTATACGAATGGTCTTTTATGTTGTCCACTTTCTATTCGAGTGAAGTGAATTTATCTTAGAAATCCTTCAGTGCCTTCGTAATTTGTTTGCAATTGCAACAACCAGCTAAAGAAGTCACGTCAATAATCTCTGGTTCACTTTCGAAGTATTTGAATCTATGTCTGAATCACTAGAATCATCAGGTACACTGGGTATTGGGACTTCATTTTCTTCAGCTCCACCTTTGACACCATCTTGTTTATCATGTTCTTGATCATCATGTTTGAACAATGACTGACATGGAATTTGTTGAGTTGAGTTGTTCTCCTGCATAGAAAGAGAGATAATTATCTTTTTTATAGTACACTCAACAAAATTTCTTTCCGTTCAGCAAAAAACACAGGGAGTAGGAGGCTCAATATTTGTTTAAAAATAGTTAAGATCAAATCTTACCTTCAAACTGTTGAGTAGTTGTAGAGCGACGATTTCAGCTATTTATCACAAGTTAATTGATCCTAAATTGTCAATCCAGTCTTGAAATAATAAAATCTTCAGATAATTCATCATTCAAAGAAAATAGCAGTAAAATTCTTCAAGCTACAGACTTTTTTAGACTTTTGTTTATTCACACATATAATTACATTTACAATAATGATATGACAAATATTAAAATTTGATTACATTCTTTATAAAATATACTATGTTTTGAGTTACAAATATAAGGGAAAAGAAAAACGTGTGTGGTGGTCAAAGTAGTTTAACACTTTCGAGTTGGCCGCCACCCAGGTAATAAATAACATATATACAAAATCATGTGATATGTAAAGATGTGATTGATCTACAGTTAATTTATTTTTGTGACATGATCAGGTAAAGTTTAAATTGGGCTTTAAATTTGCTATAAGACAGATTTTTTATTTGAGATGGGACATGTTCCCACATAATAGAAGCTATATATTTGAAAGTAGATTTTCCGTAATTTGTTATTATTGCCAGGTGAGTTAAATTATGTTTAGATGCGTAGCGTGTGTTATAGTTAT
Source organism: Anthopleura sola (assembly GCA_023349425.1). Classification (NCBI taxonomy): domain Eukaryota; kingdom Metazoa; phylum Cnidaria; class Anthozoa; order Actiniaria; family Actiniidae; genus Anthopleura; species Anthopleura sola. Next base: position 5,832,004 of record JALHLI010000016.1, on the reverse strand, counting down.
GCTGTTCTTTTGCTAACTTGAAGATGTCACGAAAACCACTTTTTGTTGAAAATGGTTAATATTCATAGTTATTTTTTTGTTTTTCGAGGTTACAATCATGTAGTTAGTCTTTTTCTTATTAATGGACAACTTGTTCATTATACAATACTTCATAATTAGTTCTAAGTCTTCATTGATGACTTGTTCAATTATAAGCGGGTTAGTGTGTGAAAAAAATATATTAGTGTCATCAGCAAAGATACGAAAGCTTAGTCTTTTTGATACATTAGGTATGTCATTGATATATAATAAAAATAGCAATGGTCCTAAAGTTGAGCCTGTGGAATTCCACAAGTAATTGTTTTATGAGAAGGTGTTGCTTCATTTATTTTAACAAATTGCATACGATTGGTGAGGTAATTTTTGAACCAGTCGAGAGCTAAGCCCCTGATACCGTACTTATGTAGCTTCATTAGTAAGATTTCATGATTAATTGTATCGAAGGCTTTAGAGAAATCTAAAAATATCCCACATGTTGTTTCTTTCTTATCTATTGATGTATTTAATTTATTTGTAATTTCTAGCACTGCTTGCTCGGTTGAATGGTTCTTTCTAAACCCAAATTGATGTTCAAATATTATGTTGTGTTTGTCTAGAAAATGAATGAGCTGATTATAGACTAATTGTTCAAGTATTTTGCTGAATGAGGATAGAGTGGAAATAGGTTGATAATTATTGGGCTTATTTACTTCTCCAGTTTTAAAGATAGAGTTATGCGTGATATTTTGAATAAATCTGGCACTTTACCAGAGTTTATAGATCTATTGAAAATATGCGTAAATGGTATTGCTAATTCTTTGTGGGTGTTTCAAGAGGAGAGAAAGAGAGTAAACACTGACAAGCACATGGTCTAAACCGGAGAATATCCGGGACTTTAATGCTAACGTACACAGGAAGCCCAATATTGCTACATCCCCTCTTCAATAAAGAAAGAAAAATAAATAAAAAAGAAAAGCTATAATTTGTATAACATATAAACTGAATAATCTCTGATTCTGAAACATGAAAAATGTCAACTTGACTAAATGTTTTTAACTTTGTGTTTTTGAGTGTTCATAATGTTCAGCTTGGACAGTCTATTTGCTGATATAGTCATAAAGTCTACTTGGTTGTTTGACTTGTCTTCCAGATCTTGTGGTTATGATGTCTTTGCTTGATTTTGATTCTTGTCTCTTTCATACTTTGGATGTTTTGGTTGACTTGAGTGGTTTTGTTGACTTTTGTGTAGTTGTTGACTTGGGTGCATGAGTTGACTTGGATGAAGAGCTTGACTTGGAACTCTTGGTAGATCATTTGGCTTTGGAGATCTTGGCTTGACTGGTTGTTCTTTTGTTGCTTTTGGTTCTTGTGTCACTGTGGGTGGGGGTTCGTTGGTTTTCTTGAGGCACACCCGATTTCTTCTGTATATTCCATCTGGTGTTTCAATTTCATAAGATCTTTCATCAAGTCTCTTGTTCACTACAGCTTTCTTCCATTCTTTGTCGCCCATCTTGTATGGTTTCATGCGAATAATGTCGCCTTCTTCTAGGGGTTCTATGTCTTTGGCGGTCTTGTTGTACTGGCTGGAATTGTTTGACTGTATCTTTTTCAGTTTTTCTCTTTCACTGTCTAGGAAGTCTTTACCTCTTGGGTTCAGAAGACTGCCTGCTATTGGTAGCAGGGTTCTTGTTCTGCGTCCTTGGAGTCTTTGTACTGGACTACTTCCAATGCCTTGGGATGGTGTGTTTCTTAGTTCTAGTAGGGCAATATGTGGGTCAGTTCCTGACTTCTTGCATTTAGACAAGAGCTTTTTAGCAGACTTTACAGCTGATTCTGCCTTGCCATTGCTCTGACTGTGGTGTGGAGATGAGGTGTAATGTTCAAAGTCCCATTCTCTTGTGAATGCTTGGAATTCAAGGGAAGAGTACTGGGGGCCATTGTCGCTTACTAGGGAACTTGGGATTCCATACCTTGAGAAGTGTTCTTTGAGTTTCTTAATTACTTCTCTTGAGGTGGTTTCATGTAGCTTGTCCATCTCCCAGAAATTGGATAGATAGTCTACTGTGACAAGGTAGTGTTTTCCTTGCCAGGTGAAGATATCAGATGCTACTTTCTCCCATGGTCTGGATGGAATGTCTTGAGGCATGAGACTTTCTTTCTGGTCTGTGTTTCATATGTTCTGCATACATCACAGGAAGACGTGTTGCTTTATCTCTGATGTCATTCCTGGCCAGAAGAGACAGTCCCGTGCATGACGCAGGGTGCTTTCAATGCCTAGATGGGATGAGTGCAGTGTTTCTTTCATTTCCTTTCTCATGTTTGTTGGTACGACTATCCTTTCTCCACGGAATATGATTCTGTCTTGGAGAGAGAGTTCATCCCTGATGTTAAAGTAGGGTAAAACTTGATTGGGGAGTACATGTTTGTCTTCAGGCCAACCTTGTTGGATTACTTTCTTGAGCATTTGTAGTGCTTCGTCAGTTTCTGTGTTGGTCTTGATTCTGTTGAGGCGTTCTTTTCCAATTGTCACATAGTCTACCATGTTGACTTGTGGGAATTCATCAGATTCACCTGTGTGAGGAAGGTATGATCTGGACAGCATATCTGCAAGATGCAAGATGCATGTCCTTTCCCGGCTTCCATCTGATCTGTATGTCATAGTTCAGCATGCGCATCAGCATTCCTTGTAGTCACCGAGGTGCTCTGTGTAAGGGCTTCTTGACTATACTCTCTAATGGCTTGTGATCTGAGTCAACGATAGTTGTTCAGCCAAATTTGTACTGGTGGAAACGTTCTAGTGAGAACACTATTGCTAGTGCCTCTTTTTCTATTTGTGCATAGCATTCCTCTGTGGGTGTTTATCCCAGAGAACTTGTTTTAAAAGAAAGTATTTTTGAAGTTGTGTTTTTGCAGTTATTAGCAAATGCTAAGAGGAAAAAAACATATTTTAGCGAACTGTATAAACTCTCATGATCAACTTTCTCTTAGTTTTCATTTTACAGTTTACAGCTTTGAGGTTGCTGTCGTGTTGTTGGCAGTTGTTTCCGTATACAATGATGTCATCAGTGATGCCGGTCACCCCTGGTAGGTCACCAAAGGTTTCATCAACTTTCATTTGGAAGACGTCTTGAGCGCAAATGAGACCAAATGGTAGCCGTAGGAATCTAAATCTCCATGTGGAGAGTTGGATGTGGTGTAGAGCGAGCTTTCGTGGTCAAGTTATATATTCTAGTATCCACTGCGGGCATCCACTATAGAGAAATACTCTGATCCACTTAACTGAGATAAAACTTCATTGAGTGTCGGCGTGTGATGGTGTGGATGCTTGATGGCCCAGTTCAGGTCCTTTGGATCAAGGCAAAGTCATATGGAGCCATCTTTTTTGGTAGAACAGACTAATGAGTTAACCCAGTCTGCTGGTTCATCAACCTTAGTGATGATTTCTTGCTTTACGAGGGATTCAAGCCCCTTACGCAGTGGTTCCCATAGAGGCTCAGGGACTGTTCGCAGTGGGTGGACTATGGAGGGTATTGTAGGGTTGGCTCGCTCTGTTCCTTGTTCAGACTGTAGTTGAGGGTAACAAGCTTCATCTCAGTGCATGTGGATAGGCCTAGGATTGTAGGTCCTGTTGTATTCACTATGTGAAATTCCTGAGGGCTGGACTGGCCATTGTGTGTCAATGTGAGGATGCAGGTACCATACTGCTGTACTTCGTAGCCTCCATATGCTGTGATCCTTTGTTGTTGATGGGGCCAAGGCAAGGGGCTTGCCATCTGTGTCGTTGAGTGACTTGGTGTACACTTGTCGGAAACTGCTTACTGGAATAACATTTCCTTCTTCACTGGTGTCTATAATAATAAAAATAATAATAATAATAATAATAATAATAATAATAATAATAATAATAACAACAACTTTATTTAACGAGGGTATCACTAAATAGTGTACACACTAATAAACTTGTGGCCCTCCTAAAGCTATAATACAATTACAATATACATAAAATGGCGATATTAAAAATATATTCTATCTATCTTATAGTCTATCTTACATAAGAGTGGTACTCCCATGGTTGGAGTCCACTTGATGAGTGCTTGAGAGTTGTGTTGCGACATACTGTCTATGGTCAGTGAATGGAAATACAGTTGTGGCATGTCTGGGATTTCTGATGCATCGGTCTCATGCGTGTTGAGGGCATGTACCTGTTCGTGAGATCTATTATTGTTGAGTTGTTTGCCTTTCACCTTGGAGAGCACTCAAAATCAAACAAACATGGCGGACTCTACACAAGGTCGTCCGGCCACGAGCATATGTAACATCAACATGAAATAACGGGCGGAAGTGGAGACTTCCGGTAGTGAAACTATAACATTGAGTGTCTGGTTTTGTTTTTCCAAGATAATACAGGAAGAATCAGATAAAGTTAAATATTACTGGAACAGCCATTATATTCGGCAATCCAAGCATGACACAGTGTCTGGAGTTCCAGACATATTATTCTTTTTATCAGAGTATTCAGGAGCTAATGATTGTCTGTGTCTGTCTCCACAGACTGACGTTCACAATGATGGAACTTGAATCGTGGAACGATTGGCTAGGGCTTAGGGCTGCAGTGGCTTTCAAGAGCTTTGCAAATCTCGTTATATGATTTCTCTAAAGGCTTGTTGGGCGAAAAAAGTGACCTTAGAAGACTGTAGGTTGTAGATCCAATGACCAAAAAATACTGTGTCAGTCGTTCAGAGTAGTGAATTCATTTTTCTTGTTGAGCATCGAACTCCTCGATTTTTTCTGCCATGACTTCGTTTCGATGGCGTCTTAGTTTGACGTTTTTCGTCCTGTTCTAGTGTTAATCCTCCTCGCCAAATGACCTGTTCTGACTATACTTTACAAGCGATGAGTACACAACTTGTGGCTTTGACTGCCATGTTTATTACTGCATGAAAACCGCCGTGCAAAGCACGATGGTACCTTAAAACAAAGGGAACCCAATACATAACACACAGGGAGGGATCTTATTGGCCTCAGTAACAAAAGTAAGGAGATCCTCTAAAGTTATCTTTGTCTTACCAATAGCTGAGGGATCATCAAGTTCTTCAAGGAAATCATACAACCATAAAGTAGACTGTTCTTCAGCATCTCTTTTGTTCAAACCTTCTGGACTATAGCTTGTTTTGAAAAGAGATTGGAACTCATTAATAGTAAGCTTTGTTTTGGAGTACACAAATAATTTCTTCAATGAGCCAGTTCAACTAGAAACCGTTAGGCCTTTTGACAACAAGTTCTGAGCCTATCCTACCAGGCCTAGTGCCTTACTTCTCATCTACTAATTTTCGTGCGATCTTCCCAGTTCACTAGACACTCCATGCTGACGAGGCCCAATACAGGCCGAAACAGCTGTGCACGGTTTCTAGTTGAACTGGCTCATTTTTCAGTCGACTTGAAGTTGTCAAAGTCCTAACGGCAGTCTTCTTCAGTCACTTATATTAAGGCTTGCAACTTATCCATTATGCATGTTATTATCTCTGAGCCTATCAATTAATTATGATCTCTTGCAACCACTGAAATATGGTATAAAGGCATAAAGTATTTTATTAATGTTTGTACATAAGTTAAATAAAAGGTATTATAAGAATGTGCAATAATCTGACAAAAATGCTTGTACAATGCTGTCATTAACACTAATCATTAATCAATAGTAGCTTAAACAAACAAACAAACAAAAAATGCCAAAAGAACGGTGAAACTTTTCTTAATGAACCGTCACTACAAAACAAGCATACCATTCAGGTATTGACAACTTTGACGGCTCCAATGAAATGGCTAAGGGGGAAAAAAAAGAAGGAAAAAAGCAAAAGGACTTACTTTTCTACAAATTACTTGAAATGCTTGGTTCCTTTTGCTCTCCAAAAAAAATCAATATCGTACTCTTGTAGTCTCGATAGTAGTTTTGCTTGACGTTTGTTTGCAGTCTTATTCACCACAGCGGGCCCCTCCTTCGCTTCAGTTGACTCATCTGAAGACAACACTAATTCTCGGGTTCTTTTCTTGCATGTTGTGTGCTTTTGGAATTCAGCTGACTCATACAAGTCGTCAGAGCTCCATGTGAAGGAGTCTGACATTCAGGATGATGTACGTAGTTAGTAGTTAAGTTATGAATAAAATTTTCAGTACGACACAAGATATGCGAAGACTCCGAAGATCCGACAAAGCTTCCCAAGGTTAAAAAAGAAACCCACCCTTTTTCCCTTGTGACTAATTTTCATTGGCTAAAGGGAGGCTAATGCTTGATTGGCTTGTTTGATTCACTTATTAAAAAACGCAACCTAACAATGCATCAACATTGCATGTCGTTACATTCACTGTCAAACTATCAATATAAAATGTTAAGATAATTGGAAATTTGTATTTTAAGGTTGTTGCTGCAGTTAAAGCTTTGAGGCTGATGGCAATAAGAGGAAAGCAAGAAGGTGAATCAGTAGACACTGTAAACTACATTGAAAGTCGGAATGGCAAAAACAGGTAGATTCAGTTATTATGGGTGTTAAGAGTTATTTCTTTCTCATTTTTGCAATCAGTTATCTTTCAGTAGACCTAGAGATGCTGTCAGGATGACATTTAACTTTCGAATTTCAAGTGCACTGATTGGTCGATTTTTATCATCAATAAGCAGACAGACAGATTTTTGTTGTCATGGACCCGCATAACTTCGACAAGGTGATGACACAATTTATTGTCAATAAGAAGACAGACACATTAAAATCTTCTGTCTTTTTGTCTTAGACTGCCCTTTGTTTTATATAGAGGTTATTACACTGCTAGTTGTGTGTTGCTGCCAAATAATTTTACGAGTGAAAGTGGGCATTTTATCAGGCTCTCCGAGATGATAAAATACAGCTCACGAGTAAAACTGTCCAGTGGTAACACACAAACTACCAGTGTAATAATTTTTTTTTATACAACCTAAAAACATCCTTGTTTGCCTTGAAATTGAACGATTTAAAAAAATAAGGTTAATTATTGAATTGAATTGTAACATAATCAAATGTTAAGCTATTTAATTTTAGTTTTTTTGTACACAACAGTGATAATTATTTCTATTTCCTCCACAGAAACAATTTCTTGTTCTTGTTTCCTGGCTGTTATTCGGTTGGTTGTCTTACAAAGTCAGTTTTGTCAATAAATCAGTTGACTTCATTGAATGAGCTAATCCCTGTAAGTGCAGTTAATGTTGCTGAGGCTCACACCTTTAAGAAAATCAACTACAAGAATCAAATCTTTTATAGTAAGGCCTGCACAAAAGCAAAGAAGTTGTGTTAGCCACTACAGAGGAAAGTACGCGCTATCTGGCAGCTGTCCAACAACTAAAGGAGAGTGCTGATGGCTTATTTTGTGATATTCAGAAGACAACAAGCAAAAAGAAACTTGGTATTCATTTGAAGCCTTGCAAGTGTGATAGGTAATACATGGTATTACCACCTTATTTTAATTATTCAGAAATTGAAACCAAGTGATAGTGTTTGATATCATTAAACTCAGAAGTTGATCATTGTTGTATACTTGTCCACAGGCCCTGATTTATAATTGATTATTCTGTTCATCTTCATAAGATAACTAAGATATAAAGTGCACTCTGATTTGTCAAATTAATACTGTTTTACAACTAAACATAGAATGGAGGAAATCATATCAGCAACTCAATCGTTTGTTTATGTTTTGAAAATAATGATCATTTATTGCTTCTTTTGAGTAAATAGTTAGTTATATCTTAGTTATTTTTTCGCCTATGGCTTGTGCTTCTCCTAGCACTTCTCTTGGGCCCACGCAATTTCACGCGCACTTGTTTTCTATATCTTCATTATTTTTTCAGAATTTTTTAAATGTTTAAATTGATTACTGTAAATGAATGGCTATCCAGGAATTATTTGTGTATCTTTTGAAAATGTATTTTTTAGGAAGCTGCTTATTAATCCCTAACTAATAATCCCCATCCAAATTCAAGGGGGAAAGCAATTTTAATATTGTAGGCAATCTTCTTAACTCGTGGATACAGGAAACGTAGAAATGAGATCCTGTTAACATTGAGAAGACTAACTATTTATTGTGGTCACATGCGACAGTCACTATAGTCCAGTCCCGGACTCTCTTTCTGTCCGCTCCGACAGGCTGAGGTCGTGGAGGAAAGAGAGTCTCTTTTACATCCTCAACCTCAGCCTGTCGGAGCGGACAGAAAGGGAGTCCGGGACTGGACTACAGTCACTACAAAATATAAATAATTTATAAATTGATGTTTGTATTTTTGCAGGGATGAAGATATTACATACACATACACATCATCGACATAAAAGAAAAAGTTGTATCAACAAAATCCTTCACAGGTCCTACTCTCTATGAAACTACGCCTCCAAATATCTGGGAAATGGACTGAGCACTTATGCCATAAACTCTTTTGCATTTACATTATTGCAGATAATATTGTCATTCGCATTTGAAGGTTGTACAGTAAAACATATTAATGATTATATCTCAATTATTTGGTGTCAATAGATATTTATCTAAAAAATATCTCCCAATGTTAAAATTGTATTATAAAATACTGGTATGATGATGTTGAGAAAAAGTTAAAATTCTGTGAACAAAATTTTCAAGGGTTCATAAAGCTATATGCATGCATCCATATGACTATTCAGTCCCCATGCATGAAGTTCAGTTCTGCATGCATGGAGTTCAGTTCTACATGCATAAGATTCAGTTCTGCATGCATGAAGTTTA